>SJYQ01002146.1:283257-361035 GCA_006410935.1 Redunca redunca
GTCTAGTCAAGGCTATGGTTTTTCCTGTGGTCATGTATGGATGTGAGAGTTGGACTGTGAAGAAGGCTGAGCACAGAAAAATTGATGCTTTTGAACTGTGGTGTTGGAGAAGACTCTTGAGAGTCCCTTGGACTGCAAGGAGATCCAACCAGTCCATTCTGAAGGAGATCAACCCTGGGATTTCTTTGGAAGGAATGATGCTAAAGCTGAAGCTCCAGTACTTTGGCCACCTCATGAGAAGAGTTGATTCATTGGAAAAGTCTCTGATGCTGGGAGGGATTGGGGGCAGGAGGAGAAGGGGACGACCCAGGATGAGATGCCTGGATGGCATCACGGACTTGATGGACATGAATCTGAGTGAACTCTGGGAGCTGGTGATGGACAGGGAGGCCTGGCATGCTGCGATTCATGGGGTTGCAGAGTCGGACACGACTGAGCAACTGAACTGAACTGAACTGAACTGAAGGGAATATTTCATGCAAAGATGGGCTCAGTAAAGGACAGAAATGGTATGGACCTAACAAAAGCAGAAGATATTAAGAAGAGGTGGCAAGAATACACAGAAGAACTATACAAAAAAGATCTTCACAACCCAGATAATCATGATGGTATGATCACCAGCGTAGAGCCAGACATCCTGGAATGTGAAGTCAAGTGGGCCTTAGGAAGCATCATTTCGAACAAAGCTAGTGGAGGTGATGGAATTCCAGATGAGCTATTTCAAATCCTGAAAGATGATGCTGTGAAAGTGCTGCACTCAATATGTCAGCAAATTTGGAATACTCAGCACTGGCCATGGGACTGGAAAAGCGCATTTTTCATTCCAATCCCAAAGAAAAGCAATGCCAGAGAATGATCAAACTACCGCACAATTGCAGTCATCTCACACGCTAGTAAAGTAATGCTTAAAATTTTCCAAGCCAGGCTTCGACAGTACATGAACTGTGAACTTCTAGATGTTCAAGCTGGTTTTAGAAAAGGCAGAGGAACCAGAGATCAAATCACCAACATCTGCTGGATCATCGAAAAGGCAGAGAGTTCCAGAAAAGCATCTACTTCTGCTTAACTGACTATGCCAAAGCCTTTGACTGTGTGGATCACCACAAACTGTGGAAAATTCTTAAAGAGATGGGAATACCAGACCACCTGACCTGCCTCCTGAGAAATCTGTATAGAGGTGAGGAAGCAGCAGTTAGAATGGACATGGAACAACAGACTGGTTCCAAATCGGGAAAGGTGGACCTCAAAGCTGTATATTGTCACCCTGCTTATTTAACTTATATGCAGAGTAGATCATGAGGAATGCTGGACTGGATGAAGCACAAGCTAGAATCAAGATTGCTGGGAGAAATATCAATAACCTCAGATATGCAGATGACCTCACCCTTATGGCAGAAAGTGAAGAAGAACTAAAGAGGCTCTTGATGAAAGTAAAGTGAAAAAGTTGGCTTAAAGCTCAACATTCAGAAAAGTAAGATCATGGCATCTGGTCCCATCACTTCATGGAAAATAGATGCAGAAACAGTGGAAACAGTAGCAGACTTCATTTTGGGGGGGTCTCCATAATCACTGCAGATAGTGACTGCAGCCATGAAATTTAAAGACGCTTACTCCTTGGAAGAAAAGTTATGACTAAACTAGACAACATATTAAAAAGCAGAGATATTACTTTGGCAACAAAGGTCCATCTAGTCAAAGCTATGGTTTTTCCAGTAGTCATGCATGGATGTGAGAGTTGGACTATAAAGAAAGCTGAGCACCAAAGAATTGATGCTTTTGAACGTGTGGTGTTGGAGAAGACTCTTGAGAGTCCCTTGGACTGCAAGGAGATCCAACCAGTCTATCCTAAAGGAAATCAGTCCTGAATATTCATTGGAATGATTGATGGTGAAGCTGAAACTGCAATACTTTGGCCACCTGATGTGAAGGGCTGACTCATTTGAAAAGACTCTGACGCTGGAAAAGATTGAAGGTGGGAGAAGAAGGGGACGACAGAGCATAAGATGGTCGGATGGCATCACCGACTAAATGGGAATGAGTTTGAGTATACTCTGGGAGTTGGTGATGGATAGGGAGGCTTCGTACCCTGCAGTACATGGAGTTGAAAAAAATCAGACACAACTGAGTTTCTGAACTGAAATCTACAAAATAAATGGGAGGACTCTCCAATTTTACTGTGCCTCAGCATGGCAATTGAAATGATTTCTGCTACTTCTAGGAGATGTGTACTGTGACATCAAATCTTTCTATGGAAAAACTGACAGTGTGAGAAATGCTACTTTTAAAGGCTGACTCTAGAACAGATTTTAGTCCTGAATCGTACACTGGTAATACCAGTAAGCTATACTACCAAATGACCGTCTAACAATCTGGGGAAACATTAACACATCTCATTGTCTTTTATGTATTTTTTTGTACCTAATAATAGTAACAACATATATTGACTGAGGTCTATGTATCAAACAGGCAAAATGCTAAGGGTTTCATAGGCACCATCTGTTGTGTATTTGTTTGCTGTGACCTGTGATTTCAAATCCAATTTTTTTTTTTCCCACTTTGACCTAAGAATGAGACTGTTTTGTTTTAAAAGTGAAGTTGTTTACCTTGAGGAAGCTGTGTCAGGATGTTGTCATTAGCATCTGTTGTTGTAGACAAGCAATCAGAGGCTCAAGAGAGAGGGAACAGATAGATAAATAAATATATATATATATATAATTATGGCTGATCTGAGTTGCTGTACAGCAGAAACCAACACAACATTGTAAAACAATTACTCTCCAAGTAAAAATAAATTTAAAAAAAGCTCAGCTATTGGCAAGTACTGCTGAGGGTTTATCAATAAGAATGGGTGGTGGAAGGACCCTAGCTAGGAGGTCAGGGGATTTTTAAGCTTTCAACATCAAGAGGTTTGACCTGCAACTCAAGAGCGTTTGATCTGGGCAAGGTGGATCTTAGCCCAGCAGTTGTAGAAACCATGTAGTAGCTCCAAGAAGGAAATACTTTGCCTGCCAGTGTCTTCATTCCCCAGTAATGTGCTCTAGCAACCAGAGACTTTCATTTTCTTGCTAGGCTGCTGGACATTAGCTCAGGGTTGGCTAAGCCCACTCTTCTGAAAATGAACTTGTAGAAATATCTATCTCCAGTAAATCTGGGTTTTATTCTGTTAAAGAGAAAAACACCACAAGCCCAAAATGGTGTCACTTGTGCTAAAGCCCGTGACACCAAACCTAGATTTAATACCTAAGCTACTTGCAGTTTCGACCTTCACCAGAAATGTAATCTTAATGAACCAGTCTGAAATTTTCTGGTCAACACCAATGAGTTGCCACGTGAGTCCTCTGCATCCCCCAGGAGGAAGAGGCAGTCTGCATGATAAAACCCTTGCTACATCCAGTCCTCCCAAGAGAAAATGTCCTGACCTAAAAGTAATCCTTTCTTTTCTTGGATAATAGTTTGCTCACCCAGTTTTCTTCCTATAAAAACCTTCCATTTTGCACAACCCCTTATAGCATCCTTCTAGTTGCTCGATGGATATGGCCCAATTCATGAATCACCTGATATAGGCAATTGGATCTTCACATTTACTTGACTTAATTTTCTTTTCCTCACTAGTCCTTTCATCTTCCCCTTGCCTGGAACAATAGTGTGATTAATCTCTTCCTGTTTTGGAGTATGTTAATTCTTTATTGGTTTCTTAAGAGACATTATCCTGCATGTTATTGGCTTGTGAAATTAGAATTCCCACAGTGAACCTGTGCTAAATACATTATTGGCAAAGACAATCTGAGTCTCTGAGCATAATTTGCCCCCAAACAGAACATCATTACATAAGAGGAAGAGTTTTAAGATAGCTTCTGACTACTAGTCACTCTTGAGACTCAAGTCTTAATAGTTCCCCAAACACAGTTCATGAAGACCCGTTAAGTGCTAAAAGCCTGGAGTCTATTTATGCCATCTGCTTATTCCCCACCTTCACCTGTCGAAACTCCCTCTTCCTTTCAGATCATAACAAATCACAATATAATGTGTCTATATTGATCATTCAGATGACCAAAATATATTTCTCATATATTAGGTTGGCCAAAAAGTTTGATCAATTTTTTCCATAACATTCTACAAACTTTTTGGCTAACCCAATGTTTGGTCTTCATCCACTGTTTCTGATTCACAGCTCTCAAATCCCATGGAATTTCCTGAGCTATGAGAACAAGACGAGCATCTCTGCATAACAATGATTTGGGAGAATGGCATTGAAACGTGTATATTATCATATGTGAAATGAATCGTTAGTCCAGGTTCGATGCATGAGACAGGGTGCTCGGGGCTGGTACACTGGGATGACCCTGAGGGATGGGATGGGGAGGGAGGTGGAAGGGGGGTTCAGGATGGGGAACATATGTTTACCCGTGGTGGATTCATGTCAATGTATGGGAAAACCACTACAATACTGTAAGGTAATTAACCTCCAATTAAAATAAATAAATTTATATTTTTAGAAAGTTGATTGCATGCAGTACCAACAGCATTATATGTCCAGTTATCTATTAGGAAGAGCAAACCTGTATTGGACACCATGCATGAACTGATACTATCAAATTAATACAGCTCCGTAAATTAAAAAAAGAAAATTGCTCTCTTGTCCTTTGAAAATACTTCAGAGCCCATAAAACTGAAATGGGTGTCTGTGATTAATTCCCAATAAGCTCCTTTCCAGTGCAACTGGGTCGTTGTTAAGAAGGTGACCTTTGATAAGCACCCATAGGTGGGGGCTGGGTGCCAGGGGATTCGATCACATGGTTCAGATCAGTTGCTCAGTCGTGTCTGACTCTTTTTTTTTTTTCCCATGTCTGATTCTTTGTGACCCCATGCACTGCGGCACACCAGGCCTCCCTGTCCATCACCAACTCCCAGAGTTTACTCAAACTCATTGAGTCAGTAATGCCATCCACCCATCTTACCCTCTGTCCCATTCTTGTTCCACCTTAAATCTTTCCCAGCATCAGGTTCTTTTCAACTGAGTCAGTTCTTCACATCAGGTGGCCAAAGTATTGCAGTTTCAGCTTCACCATCAATCATTCCAATGAATATTCAAGACTGATTTCCTTTAGGATGGACTGGTTGGATCTCCTTGCAGTCCAAGGGACTCTCAAGAGTATTCTCCAACACCACAGTTCAAAAGCATCAATTCTTTGGCGCTCAGCTTTCTTTATAGTCCAACGCTCACATCCATATATGACTAATGGAGAAACCATAGCCTTGACGAGATGGATCTTTGTTTTCAAAGCCATGTTTCTGCTCTTTAATGCGCCATCTAAGTTGGTCATAACTTTTCTTCCAAGGAGCAAGTGTCTTTTAATTTTATGGCTACAGCCACCATCTGCAGTGATTTTGGAGCCCCCCAAAATAAATTCTGCCACCGTTTTCACTTTTTCCCCATCTGTTTGCCATGAACTGATGGGACCAGTGCCATGATCTTAGTTTTCTGAATGTTGAGTTTTAAGCCAAGTTTTTCACTCTCCTCTTTCACTTTCATCAAGAGCCTCTTTAGTTCTTCTTTGCTTTCTGCCATAAGGGTGGTGTCATTGGTATATCTGGTTATTGATATTTCTCCTGGCAATCTTGATTCCAGCTCATGCTTCATCCAGCCCAGCATTCCTCATGATGTACTCTGCATATAAGTTAAATAAGCATGATGACAAAATAGAGCCTTCATGTCCTCCTTTCCCGATTTGGAACCAGGTCTGTTGTTCCATGTCCAGTGACAGATTCAAACTCTAGACCCTTTCCCTTCTCCAAAAATCAAGGGGTGGGACTGAAAGTTCCAAACCTCTAACCACATGATTGAAGAAAGTAGGGAAAACCACTAGACTATTCAGGTATGACCTAAGTCAAACCCATAAGATTATAAAGTGAAAGTGAGAAATAGATTCAAGGGATTAGATCTGATAGACAGAGTGCCTGAAGAACTATGAACACAGGTTCACGACCTTGTACGGGAGAAGGTATCAAGACCATCCCCAAGAAAAAGAAATGCAAAAAAAGCAAAATGGCTGTCTGAGGAGGACTTACAGATAGCTGTGAAAAGAAGAGAAGCAAAAAGCAAAGGAGAAAAGGAAAGATATATCCATTTGAATGCAGAGTTCCAAAGAATAGCAAGGAGAGATAAGAAAGCCTTCCTCAGTGATCAAAGCAAAGAAACAGAGGAAAACAATAGAATGGGAAAGAATAAAGATCTCTTCAAGAAAATTAGAGATACTGAGGAAACATTTCATGCAAAGATGGGCTCAGAAAAGGACAGAAATGGTATGGACCTAACAAAGGCAGAAGATATTAAGAAGAGGTGGCAAGAATACACAGAAGAGCTATACAAAAAAAGATTTTCATGACCAAGATAATCACAATGGTATGATCACTCATCTAGAGCCAGACATCCTGAAATGTGAAGTCAAGTGGGCCTTAGGAAACCTCACTGTGAACAAAGCTAGTGGAGGTGATGGAATTCCAGTTGAGCTCTTTCAAATCCTGAAAGATGATGCTGTGAAAGTGCTACACTCAATATGCCAGCAAATTTGGAAAACTCAGCAGTGGCCACAGGACTGGAAAAGGGCATTTTTCATTCCAATCCCAAAGAAAGGCAATGCCAAAGAATGCTCAAACTACTGCACAATTGCACTCATCTCACACGCTAGTAAAGTAATGTTCAAAATTCTCCAGGCCAAGCTTCAACAGTACGTGAACCGTGAACTTCCATATGTTAAAGCTGGTTTTAGAAAAGGCAGAGGAACCAGAGATCAAATCACCAACATCTGTTGGATCATCGAAAAAGCAAGATTTCCAGAAAAGCATCTACTTCTGCTTAACTGACTATGCCAAAGCCTTTGACTCTGGGTATCACCACAAACTGTGGAAAATTCTTAAAAAGATGGGAATACCAGACAACCTGACCTACTTCTTGAGAAATCTGTATGCAGGCCAGGAAGCAACAGTTAGAACTGGACATGGAACAACAGACCTGGTTCCAAATCGGGAAAGGAGGACATGAAGGCTCTATTTTGTCATCGTGCTTATTTAACTTATATGCAGAGTACATCATGAGGAATGCTGGGCTGGATGAAGCATGAGCTGGAATCAAGATTGCCAGGAGAAATATCAATAACCAGATATACCAATGACACCACCCTTATGGCAGAAAGCAAAGAAGAACTAAAGAGGCTCTTGATGAAAGTGAAAGAGGAGAGTGAAAAACTTGGCTTAAAACTCAACATTCAGAAAACTAAGATCATGGCAGTAGTCCCATCAGTTCATGGCAAATAGATGGGGAAAAAGTGAAAACGGTGACAGAATTTACTTTGGGGGGCTCCAAAACCACTGTAGATGGTGGCTGTAGCCATGAAATTAAAAGACACTTGCTCCTTGAAAGGAAAGTTATGACCAACCTTGACAGCATATTGAAAAGCAGAGACATTACTTTGCCAATAAATGTCTGTCTAGTCAAAGCTATGGTTTTCTAGTAGTCATGTATAGATGTGAGCATTGGAATATAGAGAAAGCTGAGTGCCAAAGAACTGATTCTTCTGAACTGTGGCATTGGAGAAGACTTTGAGATTCTCTAGGACTGCAAGGAGATCCAGTTAGTCCATCCTAAAGGAGATCAGTCCTGGGTGTTCATTGGAAGGACTGATGCTGAAGCTGAAACTGCAGTACTTTGGCCACCTGATCCGAAGAACTGACTCAGTTGAAAAGACCCTGATCCTGGGAAAGATTGAAGGTGGGAGGAGAAGGGTATGACAGAGGATGAGATGGGTGGATGGCATCACAGACTCAATGGACATGAGTCTGAATAAGCTCCGAGAGTTGGTGATGGACAGGGAGGCCTGGCGTGCTGCAGCTCATGGGGTCGCAAAGAGTAAGTCACCATTGAGCGAATGAACAGAACAGAACTGAACTTGTCCTATGTATCTCTTCACGTGGATTTTGATTTACATCCTTTAATATTTTTTTGTAATACATTGGTAATCTAGTGAATAAATGAGTTTTCTGAGTATGTCAGCCATTCTGCCAAATTAATCGTACCCAAAGAGGGGACCATGGGAACCTCCAGTTTATAGCGAGCTGGTCAGAAGTACAGGTAACAACCTAGGTTTGTGATTAGTATCTGAAGTGGGGGGCTGGTCTTGTGGGACTGAGCCCTTGACCAGTGAGATCTGATGCTATCTCTGGGTAGACAGTGTCAGAATGAGGTGTCCTGAATTAAGTTGCAGGACATTCTGCTGGTGTCTTTTGAATTGTTTGTGAGGGATGCCTCCATGCACACACTTTGGAATTGGGTTCAGGAGCCCAGAAAGCATACGTTTTCCCTTGCTGAAGATCCTTAGAGCAGGAGTGCTGCACAAGTATCTCCTGAGAACTCTAAGGCCCTAGGCCTGCAGCCCGCCTTCCTGAAGACCATGTGACAGACCTTGTGAAACTGCTTGTATTCACGCCCATGAACATTCCTCTCTCTGTGAAGAAGAGCAAAGGGTTTCATTTCTTGATAAAGGGATCACAGTTCTGACATTTAAGAACTACATTGGGTCTCATCCATCCCTCTTTCCACGCCACTGCCTCCACCCCATGTCAGCACCTTCCCACTGATTACTGTGGTTTTCTCTGGTCTGCTTTCCTGCCTTTTTCTCCCTGTCCTGTATTCCATCTCCCACAAAGCTGCCAGCAATCTAAAAACATAAACCTGATGTCACATTCAACTTTGTATCTGTTGGGGAAACACACTGACTGAAACTGCCTGCTCTGGCTAGGCACCAGAGTAACTACTTGCACGACTAATTTTACAACAGGAGGTCATAGTAAGGAACATAGAACTAAGAAGCCACCACCAACCAGAAGAATTTGGGAAAGGTCAAAAAGAGATACTGTGTGTGCTACTACCTCCCAGAATCCTTCTTGCTGGCGTCCATCTTGGCTGAGCAATGCATGAGCCACCAGGAAGGACTCTGAGTCAGAATGATTGGCCAAAGACAGCCTGGAAACTAATCCCATCACCATAAAATCTGACACTGCAAGCCATGTGGCAGAAGAGTTCTCCTGGGTTCCCTTACCCTACTGCTCTCCACCCGGGTGCCCCTTCCCAATAAAGTCTCTTGCTTTGTCAGCTCATGTGTCTCCTCACACAATTCATTTCCAAGTGTTAGACAAAAGCCCAGACACTGGAAAAGGGGTTCCACTTCCTGTAACATATCCTTGTAAACATACTTAACAGTAGGTTGAATACAGGAGGTGAATAAATCCATTGAATAAACACATTGATAAATGAGCTCCTGCTGACAGCCCACATCCTCATCCTAGGGCCCCAAAATAAACCCTGACTTGCTTCATGCAACACCCTTGGACCTTTGAGCCTAAGGGTCTGGCACTGTATTAGGTATAATAAAACATACTCTAACATGCAAAATTAAAATCACAATCTCCAATTTGTGAAATGAGTACATTACAAAAATATGTTCTTAAAGCACAGTCAGGTGAGTAGATATGTGTATGTGTATGAGCTCTAAATCAACAAGAGGTGATCAAAGAGGACTATAATCTACTTTAGTGGATGTGGTACCGAAGTGAGGTTTTCTTCAATATACCAGAGACAAGAAAGAACATGTCATTGAGGAGATGCCAGGGATGGAGGAAACTGGAAGAAGATATTCAGGTATATGAATGTTTATATAAAGCTTGTAAGTTAAGGGCTACCTACATTAAAGAGACACAATAGGGGATAAGAGCATCAGTAATCACAGATGTGGTGGGGGAGGAGCAAGGATAGACTCAGAGAAGAGAGGTGACATAGTCTATAATATTACCTAAAATATTTAGTGATCACATTTTTTATCCCTCCTTTATAGTTATTTAAGTTTAAATATTGGCAGATAATTTTTTAAAAATTTACTCTTCCACCTTCTTGAAAAATTTTTTCGAACTTTATTAGATGGGCAGGGCAAGGTAGAGTCTGCATCAGAGTGGGACTGGGGGGAATTTGGCAACTCAGAACAGGGTGTCAGAACAGAACAGGTGAGCAAGGCTCCTGTGGCTGGGGATTATCCAGTATGGGAAGTCAAGCCCCAGTAAGGTAATGAAGGTTCCCATACAGCAGCATCCCAGCACCAAGTGTTGCAGCCTGAGTGGGCGAGGATGGTATCTACACTGGTGCATGAACCCCAGCCTGCTGGGGGGAGGGGGCAGGTCATGGGGAGTGACTGGGGTGAGGAGGACTTTCACATGGCAGGAAGAGTAGGGGTGGGATGATTGGCAGCCCTTTGTGGTAGGTCAGAGCCCAGGTAGGTTGAGGAAGGCATCTGCAGGAGGGAAAGGTGGGTGCAGCAGCGGGAGAGGGATTACACACAGAGGAAGTGATCAGATATGCAAATACAGCAAGAATGATGACAGCCAATTTCTCACTGGAGAAGTGAGCTACAAATAGGGAAGGGGAGATATAAACATAAATGGAAATGTACGTGTGTGTGTGTGTGTACATTTATATGGTCCTTAGAACTGTCCACAGAGAGGGCTTGATAGCAGAAACATCCCCAAAGGCAGTGCTCATTTAGTACCCAGATCTTGGTTTCTAATACCATTCTCCACTGGAAAGGAACAGAACTCCTTGAGAAAAGACTAACATTTGGGATAGAGTAAGGAAATATAAGATGAGCCCAAAATATTTTACTGTACCAGGGAGCAAGGAGGTGTTAAAAAAATGACAAATCTCCCAAGTCAAAAGGACACAGGAGTCAGCTTGAAAGAGCACCTCTGGCCTGATCTGGGATAATCTGAGCATCAAAATAAATGATTGTAAGGGCTGTAACTCATTAGATAAAATAGGAAACCATGACCTATATGGATACCTAAGAGTACATGGAAAATCTGATAAGAAATGAACTTTTTATGGTTTTAAGCACCTCCCCACAAAAGGCTTGTTAGTTGGAAAGGGTGCAAGAGTACTTTATGGAAGGAAAGTCTGGACAGTACCAATTTTATCAAGAACATCATCGCTGATGCAAGAAATTAAAATTATCTGAGACTTGACGGGACATGATTAGAGGAAGACAGCATTGATTTCATGATATTCCTATACAAGACCTAGAACCTGAAGTTAATCAAGAGGAAGCATCAGAAAATCCAAAGTGGCCAGTAATCTTCAAAAGAATCAGATCTTGAAAATTAAAAAAACAAAAAAACACCAAGCAACTATTTCAGACAGGAGACCAAATCTACATGGCAACTAAATCAAGTGAAAAAGGTTGAAATTAAGCACAATATTAGGACAACTGCCAAAACCTGAATGGTATATAAGGAGGAGACACAGGAATACATCTATCTGAGTTTCCCAGTCATTCAGTCATGCCTGACTATTTGTGACCCTGTGGACTGTATGTGGCTTGCCAAGCTTCTCTGTCCATGGAATTCTCTAGGCAAGAATACTGGAGTTGGTAGACATTCCCTTCTTCAGGGGATCTTCCAGAACCAGCGACTGAACCCGGGTCTCCTGCATTGCAGGTGGATTCTTTACCATCTGAGCCACCAAAGAAGCCAATATAGTGGTAGTATTTTACAGTAAATAAACAGTAAGATATTCTAGGGAAATCGGATAAAAAAATGTTCTTGGTACTATATTGTAAATTTTTGTAAACTTGATTTTGTTTAAAAAAAATTTTTAAATGTCTTTAAAGAAAGAGGTAAATATATAAATTCTTCTATGGAAAAACCACAAGACATACTAGATATAACACTAAGTAAAAGTATTAAGGTATAGAAAGTATCATATGATACTATTTGTGTTCCTGCAGACATATATGTATACATAAATATATATATGTTTGTGTGTATGTTTTATTTTTTTGCTTTGTTTTACTCTGAAACAAAGCACAAAATCCCTTAGCAAAGTTTGTTTGAAGGAATGAGGATTAGGGGTTTGGGGAAAGTTTTTTTTTTTAACTTTTTATTGCATACTTTTCTATATTCTTGTTTTGCCATGTTTTACTTTAAAAAATCTCAATGTTCAGCTTAATTAAGTAAAATCAGTACCAAATAAATTTAAAAACATAATTCTAATCATAACACCTGTTTGCATTTCTGGATACCAGTATCTGTTCTTTCCATTTTGCAAGGCTAAGAGAAAAGAAATGGCACCACCACTGGAGACTTAGTATGTAGCACAAATCCTGGTACATAGCAGACAATTATTAGCATGTGTGTGTGTGTCAGTCACTCGGTCATGTCTGACTCTGCGACCCCATGAACTGTAGCCCACCAGGCTCCTCTGTCCAGAGATTCTCCTTGGACAAGAGTACTGGAGTGGGTTGCCTTTCCTTCTCCAAATTATTAGCATATTGTTGAATAAATGCATGAGGCAGAAACTCAAATACATAGGCATTTCACTAATAGATGATTTCATCATTTTTTGAGGTATAGGTCTGTGTTTACTGTTATGTCTGTATATGTAGACTACAATTAGAGTGACAAAGTTCCTCTTTATGAAGACTTCAGAAAACTAAAGAAGTAGCAGAGAAATCTTACTCAGAGAGATTACATGTATGTAATATGTTTCGGAAAAAAGGAGTGTTTCAAGTATTAGAAAAGAAATAAATTCTGATTCACATTTTGCTCCATTAGTCCAAAGCTCCAAGTTCAGAACACTTGTCTTTAGAAAAGTTTTGCTTGACAAAGAGCAAAACATACTCAGGGGCACTCACAAAGAATAACATATATGAGAGAAGGTGACATACATTATTCAAAATAAAGGATGCTTGAAGACAAATGAAAGCCCAACTAATAGATACTGCTAGGAGATCCAACCAGTCCATTCTGAAGGAGATCAGCCCTGGGATTTCTTTGGAAGGAATGATGCTAAAGCTGAAGCTCCGGCCACCTCATGCAAAGAGTTGACTCATTGGAAAAGACTCTGATGCTGGGAGGGATTGGGGGCAGGAGGAGAAGGGGATGACAGAGGATGAGATGGCTGGGTGGCATCACTGACTCGATGGACGTGAGGCTGAGTGAACTCTGGGAGCTGGTGATGGACAGGGAGGCCCGGCGTGCTGCGATTCATGGGGTCGCAAAGAGTCAGACACGACTGAGCGACTGAACTGAACTGAACTGAAATGCTGAAATCATAACATGATATCCTTCCTGCTTGAGCTTGGTGCAAAGGCTTTGGAGTTTTGTTGTTGAAAGAGGAATCCTGTAACAAGCTGTCATTTTGAGAGTGACATTGTGCTTCTTTCAGTCTTTTGGCTCTATCAGTAACTCACATTCATTCCATACACAGTAGCTATTTCATTGCCTTTATCAGAAGTAGAAGGAAAACAAATCAATAAGGTAGAGAGGTGAGAAATCAAGACACAAAAAACTCTGTGGTTATCTATATAACATTACGAATTTTCTCTGACTTGATGAGTCATCACAGCACAAGACTTGGCTGACTGATAGTTAAACCTTTCCCTGTCTTACTAGAGAGTTAAGAGGCATTAAATCCACTAGACAACTGATAAAGTCATACCTAGAAACAAGTAAGAATTGATTTAAGCAAAATAGCAGCATAACAGTTATCTTCAGCATCAAAATGGCAAACATTTGGAAACAATGCCTATTGGTTCCCCTTTGCCACTGACATTACTCAAGGATGAAAACACAAATATACACACAGTGATTTAGCTGCATAATATACAACAAGGACATAGACTTGCTTAAATTATTTCGACTTTAATATCTTCAGAGTACATGTTTTATCCTACAATTTTTTAATTTTTTTTTTAACATTTGAAGAAAATCTGGCAAAAGGGTCAAATTATACAGGTTTCCTGCAAAGTTAGGTAACTAACACAGGATAAAATTATTTACTATTATAATTAATTTATTGCAATATAATTGACATTTATCATCATTTTAGTTTTCAGTATACAACATAATGATTCAATATTTGTAAGTATCAACTTAAAAAAATATTATGTGAGTTATATTTTGAAACACTATGTTCATTAATGTGTTTTTAGGTGAAGGACCTTCATCTATTAATAAATGGAAAGCAATGCAATGGTCAATCTTAAAAAAAAAAAAAGCTACTCAACAAACATACTAACAAAAGTCCAAAAAAGTTTATAAACATAGAGAAAATAAAATATTTGTACTTTTTTAGATTAATAATTGGGCATATTGTTTTCCATTATAGGTACATTGCCTTAAATGTGGCTGCAGAAAAGTGCACGGAGTGTATGTAGCTAATGTATACTATAAAAATAAGTTTATACTCTTTCCTAAACTCATGGACACACTATATTATACAGTCCACATAAACCGCTCAACCCCTTTCATCACACATGAGTACAAAAACAAAACTAAAATCCCAATAAGACAGCCCTTGAGACTGCTCTTTATAAGAACTTCAAATATGGTCTTTAAATCTATAGGCTAATAAAGGAAGATGTGAATGCTGCTCTGTAGGGGTCTCCTAGGTCTTCGAGTGTGAAAGCCTCAGCAGGGTACCTCATAGATAGGCTGGTGTTAGAGCAGGAACTGAGATATGAACCCACCCCGTGAATACTGTGGGGAACCTTAAGACTGTCCTCCTCGTGGGAAGTGGCTAACATTGCTTTCTCTTCTCTTTATCAGGGACATTTAAAAAAAACATATGGGAAAAGAGAGTTAGGAAGCAACAAAACTTTCATGTTTCATAGGAGTGTTTCTTTCAATCATTCAGAAAAAAAGGAAGGGCCTCATTGGGCATGCCAAACTGTACTGCCAGGAAAAAATTTCAGTCTTAGATTAAAACTAGAATTCTGAGCTTCTTTTTTTCAATATGTTAGAGGATCAGCTAACCTTGGCTTAGACAGAGCATTTTAAGGTATAGATTTGGAAACAGGACAAAGCCTATGACCAATATTGCTAGAGAGTCCAAGGTTAAACTGGTAAAATATAAAAATAAAGCCAACCATTCTTAGGGCATTTTAAAAAAATTCTGTGGTTTCATTTTTCAGTTTCAATGAGTATTTTTCCAGAGTACAGGTATATGCTATTCATATAAAATACATGTTCAGTGATCTCTAAAACTGTACTTTCTACTGAGCCTCCTAATTCAGAGTCGTGTGGTTTATCCTAAAACAGTGTTAACACTGTGCCTGGACCTGTTTCATGTGTGTTTCAAAGAGTTGAACAGTTTGTGCCCATGGATTCTGGGAAATGCTGCTTTTACAAGTGAGTGCTATGGGACTTCTATTAAATAAAAGCACAAGTTACTAACAGAGAGGCTTTAGAGGACTTGCCTGAGCAGTCAGGAAACTAGACGTTATGGTTATTATGGCAACTCTCAGAGACACTCTCATCCAAAACAGTGCAATTGTTTGCTAGGCCCACAGCCCTTGACACTGTGCCATTTGCAAGTATTTGCATATTTGCTTCCCACTAGATGAGCAGGAACAGGGGAGCCTGGTGGGCTGCCGTCTATGGGGTCGCACAGTCAGACACAACTGAAGCGACTTAGCAGCAGTAGCAGCAGCAGCAGCAGCAGCAGATGAGCAGTACTCTGAACACTAAGATATTTTCTTAATTTCTCAGTTGCTACATATATTAGCATATAGTAGATACACAGAAATTATTTTTTAAATGTATGAACACCACCACTAACTAGTGTACCATAAACACCTCACTTATTTATTTGGTAAACTCAGCAGTTTAGAGTTCAGCAAAGCACCAGAAACTGTTTCCCATCACCACCTCCAAAAGTATCAGAAGATTAACAATTCTTAAGAGAATTCCTAAAGTCTCAAATAGTTTAGAAAAATAACTGAGGCATACACTTCTTTAGGGCAGGAACCTTTTTTCCTTTGCTTACCCTGATATCCTCAGGGCCTTTAAGGAGCATAATAAATGCTCAATAAAAATGTATTTGGTGAATGACTACAGTAATGGTTATCTCTTTCCTAAATGCACAGAAGAATTAAAATAATGGAATTCAGAACAAGGATCTGGAGCTGCTATGAACATGCACTGCTGTGATACATGCCTCCTGACACTGTAGAATACCAGTAGGCCATAAAAAAGCATGATCAGGAATGCAAAAGCATGACAAGTTGGGATTATTTCTTTTTAGGGGCAAACAGATCTCAGTCCCTCACTAGCCCTGTGTACCACTGCTGCACGGCACAATAATTTACATGTGCATTAAGGATCCCAAGTTAACATAAAATTTTAAAAGCCAATCACTGTCTAGAACATCAAAGAAAGCACAGAGGAATATGATACAGGAAAGGAAAATTCCCATAAATTTCTGTTTAAATTAAATACTGGGTGGGGAAGATGTTCCGAAACGAGTTCAGAAGACCATATGTACCACTGGTTCTGTGCTTGCAGATCTTTTCTCTATTTGTTGCCCATTCTGCGTGGGAAAAAGAGTCAGACACTGGCGATGCTGGAGTATTCCTTCCTTGCATGCTTTCTAGCAGCAGCTTCCTTCTATGCTAACCACTCTAACTGAGCAGTCTCCCTTTCTGTCTCCAACTTAGCCCACCAAATTTAGACACCTCCATTACCTCCCTTTCCTCTTCAAGAATGCAGACACTTACAGTTGGTCAGTAGGAACCCTGACATCTACTGTTGACTCCTTAAACCTTTACCACTCCTGTGCAAACAGGTCATTCCTCAATTATTTTTGAAAATACCAATTGATTACACTTTCAGTGTTCAATCAGAATTTCTTGATACACTATGGTCCGTCTTCCTTTGCATGAGACTTAGATCAAATATATTAGGCACAAGTCAAGTATCAAAGCAAATTGCCTCTATTTCCACCTACCACATGAAAGTACCCCAAAAGATTCAAGAGACATGTGATCAGCAAGGCAAGCATTATGTCATTTCAACAATATCCCTGCTAGTGAACAAATCCAGACTGGCCTGTGTGACTTCCCAACATTGGCCAAGGCCACTGTAACCTTCCTGAAGGGATGGAAAATAATTGATGATGACTCTCCAAGTTATTTTGAAATATTTCCATGGAACGAAACAGAGAAATGAACATGAGTAAGAGGAAACAAAGACAGTTTTAACAGAGAAATATAATGGATCGGGTTCAGCTAAATTTCAAGCAGATTACAGAGGAAGACCTTGGATTTGGTGATGTAAGGGATGAAGTAAGGGGCATTTCATGACCTCCCACCATAGGTGGACTGAAGCCTTGGGTGAGGGCTCTTACCTGCCCTACCTGGAACATAGTTAATAGTAAGCATAGAAAGTGGATGGGAAGAAGAACTGGATCGAGCTCTAATTGCAACTTTCTTGGATGAAACATCTTGGTTAAGTCATTTTGGCTCTCTTATCTGAAACAGAGATCATGAAAAAGCCTTATTAATTCCTCATGATGCTGTGGTTCCAAATATGTGAAGATTATTCTAACTTCTTGGGGATGACACTTTTAGAAGTCTAGGTTTGGGGAAATTTCACTAGTCACTCTTCAAAAGGGCTATATTAAGATCTCACCATTTCTGCCAAAATATTTGCCTCCTACTGTCTTGATAACTCTCAGACTCTTCCATTGGAATGGCAGTAAGTAGACTTAAGATAATTCTACATGGATTAGAGAATATTTGTTGGGCACCAGAACTTCCATGCTGTTACATATGTATTCTTAAATCAACTTTGAAGCCTAATGGCTTTTTAAAAGCAAAGCTTCTTCCAAAATCCTCCTGGGAATATGATTTTTAAAGCATATGGATACAGAATCTGACCCAATATATTTTTTTTTTATTTTTTTTTTGAAATTTTTATTTTAACTTTAGTTTACTTTACATTACTGTATTGCTTTTGCCAAACATTGACATGAATTCACCAATATTTTAAATAAGGCTCTTTGATTTGTCATACGCTTTTGAAATATGGTGTTAGCCTACCTGTTCTCTCTAGCTCCCTGGAAAGCTAGGAAGACTCTTAAATACTTGTATCCTCAATGTTCTCTGAATTCCACTGCTAGTGGACTACCTCTGTCAGATAAACATGATGTCTACCTAAAGCATTCTCTGATCCTCATATTTGTGTTTTCTGCTGTCAAAGCCAAGAATTACAAAGCCAGTCTCTGGAATGGAAAACATTGCTACATGACTGTTCTGTATTAGAGGACTTCTCTCATAGAAAAGTGGAAACATGGGTGACAAGATCAATTACCTTAAAAGATGCAGGATGCTTGGGACTGGTGCAAGGAAAGGACCCAGAGAGATGGTATGGGGTGGGAGGTGGGAGGGGATTCATGTTTGGGAACGCATGTACACTCGTGGTGAATTCTTGTCAATGTTTGGCAAAACCAATACAGTAATGTAAAGTAAACTAAAGTTAAAATAAAAATTTAAAAAAAAAAAAGAAAGAAAGTGAAAGTGAAAGTTGCTCAGTCGTGTCTGACTTTTTGCGACCCCATGGGCTATGCCTTCATGGAATTCTTCAGAATTCTGGTGTGGGTAGCCTTTCCCTTCTCCAGGGGATCTTCCCAACCCAGGGATCAAACCCAGGTCTCCCACACTGCAGGCAGATTCTTTACCAGCTGAGCCATAAGGGAAGCCCAAGAATACTGGAGTGCGTAGCCTATCCTTTCTCCAGGGGATCTTTGACCCAGCTCCACCTGAAAAGAAGTTCACCTGAAAGGCAAGGGGGACTGTACATGCATTTCCAAATTGCTCATATAGCCTATCTCACCACATCACAATCTGTACATTGATAGCCTTCTTCCTTCTCCATCGGCTGTCCATCTGTAGAGCTGAGTATTAGTCTTGCAACATAAAAGCAAGATAACCTGGGAATAAGGTCAGCAGGTGAAAATTTTAACGGATCACAAAAGCAGGACAACTCTACTTTGGAAAGAGAGAACAGAGAGAAGAGAGAAAGGACAGAGAATGGATTGCAGATCCTCCTTTAAAGGAAGAAATCTTCCACTGAGTTATACCAATGCAGAAATTCTCCCAACACTGCATGAATTCTCAAGTTTGATTCTCACTGGCTGCTTCTATATCCTTTCAACCAACTACTCTATGCTATAATTCCATACATGTTAATGAATACTTAAAAGCAAATACCACTCAAAGAAAGGGAATGATGATATTCCACGTAAAAATGAAATCACAAACAGACCTGAATTCTAAATATACTGAGTTCTACTGGTATTAGTGGAAATAAAACAATGACTTTACATCTGAGTAAGTCCAATGTAGTATTTAAAAAGAAAACATATTTCAACAGAACTGACAGAGCAGTGAATCATTCTACATTTAATAGACTACATTAGTATCTAGAGATGTTAACGTTTAGTTTAGCAAAGGACTGCCTCTGAGTAAAACAGAAAAACAGTTTAATTTAGATTTCATTTGGATTTATGTCAATGGGTGTGGTTACTGGTTTAAAGGAAAACCAGAAGTTTGGCTGTTTTTTATTTTTTGCTTGAAGAATTCTTCATCTCATAGATTTTACATTTTTTCTTTTTTTAAATTTAAATTTATTGATTTTAATTGGAGGTTAATTACTTTACAATATTGTATTGGTTTTGCCATACATCAACATGAATCCATCATGGGTGTACACGTGTTCCCCATCCTGAACCCCCCTCCCGCCTCCCTCCCCGTACCATCCCTCTGGGTCGTCCCAGTGCACCAGCCCCAAGCATCCTGTATCCTGCATCAAACCTGGACTGGCGATTCGTTTCTTATATGATATTATATATGATATTCTCCCAAATCATCCCACCCTCTCCCTCTCCCACAGAGTCCAAAAGACTGTTCTATACATCTGTGTCTCTTCTGCTGTCTCGCATACAGGGTTATTGTTACCATCTTTCTAAATTCTATGTATATAGATAGTATTAACATTTGTCCCAGAAAGACAAATGTTAAAAGACAAATGATAAAAATATCATTTTATGGATGATGATACTTCTATCTCCCAAATTTAAAAATTGCTTTCTATAATAATTTTAAAAGACAGTCATTGACATAAAGAGGCACAACACACAAAGTCATAGCTACTAATTGGCATGCATTTATTCCCTAGGCAATGTGCTGAAGGTTTTATGTACATTAATGCTTATGATACTGGAATTCCACAAGGTGGGCATTGTACTTTAAGTTAGCTAAAGACAAAGGAAGTGAGAGTGTCAATCGCTCAGTCATGTCTGACTCATTGCGACCCCATGGACTGGAGCCCGCCAGGCTCCTCTGTCCATGGGATTCTCCAGGCAAGAGTACTAGAGTGGGTAGCCATTCCCTTCTCCAGGGGATCTTCCCAACCCAGGGATCTTTTCAATCCAGGGACTGAACCCAGGTCTCCTGCATTGCAGGCAGGTTCTTTCCAGTTTGAGGCACCAGGGAAGCTCAAAGACAAGGAAACTGAGGCTTAAAGAGGGTGTGCAATTTGCCAAGGGTCACAGAACAAAGAAGAGATGGAGCTGGAATTCAAATCCAAGCAAATTTTGTTCTTTTCTTTTCCTCTTCATTTTTTTGGTTATAATTAAAAAGAATAAAAGCTACAACAAATAACCATATTTGACTTACTAGAACATAAATACTAGTTTCAAATATAAGTACTAAGCCAGACTTTGCCAACAAAGGTCCGTATAGTCAAAGCTATGATTTTTCTACTAGTCATGTATGGATGTGAGAGCTGGACCATAAAGAAAGCTGCTCACTGAAGAATTGATGCTTTTGAACGGTGGTGTTGGAAAAGACTCTTGAGAGTCCCTTGAATTTCAAGGAGATCCAACCAGTTAATCCTAAAGAAAATCAATCCTGAATATTCATTGGAAGGCCTGATGCTGAAGCCGAAGCTCCAATACTATGACCACTTGACACAAAGAGCTGAGTCATTAGAAAATACTCTGATGCTGGAAAAGATTGAAGGTGGGAAGAGAAGGGGACAACAGAGGATGAGATGACTGGATGGCATCACCGACTCCATGGGCATGAGTTTGAGCAAGCTCTGGGAGTTGGTGATGGACAGGGAAGCCTGGAGTGCTGTAGTCCATGGGGTTGCAAAGAGTGGAATGCGACTGAGCAACTAAACTGAACTAAGCCAGACATAAATTACATTATACTAAAAAAAAAAAAAAACAGAAAAAACAATACAGTAAAATTCACACTCTATAGGCTTATGGAGTCCTTTGAGATCTTCACCTAGAGACCATTTCTCAAGACTTTTTTTTGTTCATTTTCCCCCTGTTTAATGAGTTTTCTTTACAATGTTGTCTTTAATGCGGTGCTTCATGAAATTTTAATGCCACAGATATACTGCATGTCTGTTTATGTACTATATTGCTGCTGCTGCTGCTGCTAAGTCGCGTCAGTAGTGTTTGACTCTGTGCGACCCCATAGACAGAAGCCCAACAGGCTCCTCTGTCCCTGGAATTCTCCAGGCAAGAACACTGGAGTGGATTGCCATTTCCTTCTCCAATGCATGAAAGTGAAAAGTGAAAGTGAAGTTGCTCAGTCGTGTCCGACTCCTAGCGACCCCATGGACTGCAGCCCATCAGGCTCCTCCATCCATGGGGTTCTCCAGGCAAGTGTACTGGAGTGGGTTGCCATTGCCTTCTCTGATGTACTAATATTAATACTTTATAAAAGTAGTACAATTTTTTTTAACCTTTTTGCTTCTGAGAATGAATTTTTGCCCCTTGGCAAGCAATGAGAATGCTTAATCTAGAGGTTATATCTGTTTATCCCAAATCTTTCAACCCACTAGCTATTACTTAGCATTGCATGGGGTTAGGGTTTTAAATTTTTAGCTTGAAGTTTTTCAGTGAGTTAAAATGCAAACTCATAGACTATGTTGAGCCATTTGTACCTTAATGTGAATAGAACAGAAAGCCAAAATATACAATGGAGAAAAGACAATCCCTTTAACAAGTGTTGCTGGGAAAACTGGTCAACCACCTGGAAAAGAATGAAACTAGAAAACTTTCTAACACCATACACAAAAACAAACTCAAAATGGATTAAAGGTCTAAATGTAAGACCAGAAACTATAAAATTTAGAGGAAAACACAGGCAGAACACTCTCTGACATAAATAACAGCAAGATCCTCTTTGACTCACCTCCCAGAGTAATGTTGAACTAAACACAAAAATAAACAAATGGAACCCAATTAAACTTAAAACCTTTTGCACAATGAAAGAAGGTGTAAAGCAAGGTGTAAAGGCAGCCTTCAGAATGGGAGAAAATAATAGCAAATGAAACAACTGACAAAGAGTTTATCTCCAAAATATACAAGCAGCAGCTCAATACAAGAAAAATAAATGACCCAAATCAAAGAATGGGCCAAAGAACTAAACAGACATTTCTCCAAAGAAGACATACAGATGGACAACAAACATGAAAAGATGCTCAACATCACTCATTAACAAAGAAATGCAAATCAAAACTACAATGAGGTATCATCTCGTGCAGGTCAGAATGGCCACCTTCAAAAAGTCTACAAACAATAAATGCTGGAGAGGGTGTGGAGAAAAGGGAACCCTCCTACACTGTTGGTGGGAATGCAAACTAGTACAGCCACTATGGAGAACAGTGTGGAGATTATTTATTTATTTATTGTCTTCTTCTTTTTTTTTTTTTTACTTTATTTTACTTTACAATACTGCATTGGTTCTGTCACACATCGACATGAATCCGCCATGGGTGCACATGAGTTCCCAATCCTGAACCCCCCTCCCACCTCCCACCTCATATCATCTCTCTGGATCATCCCCGTGCACCAGAAAACTGGAAATAGAACTGCCATACAACCCAGTAAATGCCACTGCTGGGCATACACACTGAGGAAACCAGAACTGAAAGAGACACGTGTACCTCAATGTTCATTGCAGCACTGTTTACAATAGCCAGGACATGGAGGCAACCTAGATGTCTACCGGCAGACAAATGGATAAAGAAGCTGTGGTAAATATACACAATGGAATGTTACTTAGCTATAAAAAAGAACACATTTGAATCAATTTTAATGAGGTGGATGAAACTGAAGCCTATTATACAGAGTGAAGTAAGTCAGAAAGAGAAACACCAATGCAGTATATCAACACACATATATGGAATTTAGAAAGATGATAACAATGACTTTACATGCAAGACAGCAAAAGAGACACAGATGTAAAGAACAGACTTTTTGACTATGTGGGAAAAGGCAAGGGTGTGACGATATGAGAGAATAGCATTGAAACGTGTATATTACCATATGTAAAATGGAGGACCAGTCAGGTTTGATGCATGAAGCAGGGCACTCAAAGCTGATGGCTCTGGGACAACCCAGAGGGATGGGGTAGGGAGGGTTGTGGGTGGGGGGTTCAGGATGGGGGAACACCTGTACACCCGTGGCTGATTCATGTTGATGCATGGTGAAAACCACCACCATACTGTAAAGTAATTAGCCTCCAACTAAAAAAAAAATTAAAAAGAAAAGAAAAGCAGAAAGCCAGTCTGATAGAGGAAAGGTGAATGGAAGGGTCCTCCCTACTGGAGCAGGGGGCGGGGGTGGGGAGTCGGGAGAGGAGGGGAGATAGAGAGCCTCTGGCGCCGGGATGCCTGTGTCGCCACTGAGCTTCAGTGCAGGCCTGTTGAGCATGTTAACATGAAGTAAGGGCCTTAAGAAGAGCGCGCTTCCATTCATGATGAACAAGAAATCTTAGTCAGAGCCACCTTAGTGACCGTCACCTTATTGATTAATGTGTAAACATTAGGTTTCCTGCCTGACAAGAATTTTCTCTTTGGTCCCATTCAGGCCTGTTTGCATATTCCCCACTGCTACGTGTCCAGGAACAAGAAAGTTTGTGTAACGTTCCAAAGAAACCACTCGACACCATGGCTCATTTTAACCCAGGTATGAATAGAAGACAGAGATGAATTCACAAATACTTCTTTCACATGCACTGTCAAATATAACTTTTCACTCCCAGAGGCCAAAATGGTCTTAACCATTGAAGTAATTATAGCTCACAACTATAATTTAGAGTGAGTTCTGGTTGACTCTACATTCACACAGGAAAATAATTCACTCATCTTGTTGGAACACTGCAGTAAATAACTATATAAAACCTATATAGTCAGCAACCCTAGACAGTATGGTGAATCTAAATAGAAATCAGTGGTTGATAATTTAATAAGACAATAATAATAATAATTATCTACCATTTATTGGTTGCCAAATTAAATGCTTAAATGCTATACTCGATCCTTTATAAATACTACTGATTTAATTCTTCCAGCAATCCTATGAGATAAACATTTGTATTGTCATTTTCAGAGGAAATGAGTCAGAAAGGATGGATGATTTTCTTTGAACTACTTACCAAGTGAGGGAAGAAGTCAAACTTCTGCCATCTGAAGCTCATGCTTTGTTACTTTAGCCACAGTGAAATTATTTCAGTGAAATGACAGAAAGATTCATGTCTGCAAACTTAATTCCAATCAAATGGAGGAATCTTGGGCAAGTGAAGAGGTAATAAATATGCTGTATAATATGTTTTGAGATTTTGCATGTGAGAAGCTACTCGTGCAGATGATTTCAAATGAAGTATCATTTTTTAAAAATAAGAAGTCTTTAAGACAGGTATTGGTTAGAATTTTCTGACTTTGAGTGTCATAAAACATATACTTGTGTATATGTTCACCCTTATAAATGACAAATAAAACAGTGGCTATTTCACAGAAGCACAGGTACACTTCCCAGAGGCTGGGACTATTATCCTAAATTGTCTCTGTCACCCATTCCCTATTCATGGCATGGGACCTTATGATTTGAAAGGTCTGGCCTTGTGAAAGGATGGTCCTTGTTTAAATTTTTCAGCATACTTTACATTTTGTATCAGAGTCTCTGACAAGACAGGATAATGAAAACTAGGAAGGTAGAAATGGAATTGCAAAAAAACAGGCTCTAAGAAACTATTTTATGGAGGAGGATACACAGTGATTAGGAGCCATGTTAATGAGCCAGAACTCAAACTTAGGTCTCCTAATTCCTAGACCAGTAACTTTTTATAACAGTACACCATTACCAAGTAGAATAATAAATAGGTTTGAAATTATAGCAAAAATTGACCTAAATATACATCATCAATTATAAGCTTCTCCATGCAGACTGACCTAATTAAATAATTTAAACACATGGACGACAAAGGAGAAATATAATTTATCTTTTAAACTACTAACATGATTATGCTTACTATGTACCAAATGGATAATCAAACATCCCTATATAGTGATTAATATGAGTAGCTCCAAAACAAAGGCTGAAGTTGTTCTCACATGTGAAGTAATGTGTGCAACTGGTCAAAGTATAACCACTGCAATAAAAGATGTTTTTGCTTAATTTCCTGGAGATTTCAGATGTTTGTTTAGCCTTTATTAACTGGAAAATTCCTCTACTCATTGTACACTTGCTGACATATTCTGTTAGGAAAATGTTTGTTTTCCAAAGAAATAATCCAAGCCACAAAATTCAGCCAGTATTTCATAATATTAACTTGACAATAAAGTATTTTGTCAATAAAACATTTTTTAAATGTTTATGTAGCCACCAATGAAATTCTTACTAATTTAGAGGTTAGAAATTCTTACTAACTTAATTATGCTCCTCTGAGAAAGCTTCCTATATCAGATCTTTGAAAGATTTTACTAGATTTCTCTTAAGACTAATGCATGAAAATGCTATATTTTAAAATATATTATATAATTATGAACACTACTAAAGAGATGCAGCATACAAACTTTATCTTTTCAATGTTCTATTACTTAAAACTAATTTTATAGCTGAGAATCTAGGCATTTTCCATATATTTTAAACATTAATAAAATAATCATGTAGAATCATCCCTTTCTAGAAGACTCATCATAGCATTTTAACCACATATGGAAGTCCAGTATATTTTTAAACCAGAAGTCATGTTAGCACTTAGTTCATGAAGACTCTGTTGTCTATAACAACTACTGATTAAACCCCCAAATGTTGTGCTTATCTTAATAGAAGGAAAAATACAGTTACGTGAGTCATGCTGCTTCCTTAACTTAGACATACATTTACAACATTATTCTAAATTGCCAAACCTCATCATCCCAAATCCTAGCATGACAGATAATACTAATCATGGCACTGCTCAGCACTATATAAAATCTGTACAAATCTGGAAAATTACAGCTAAAACCAAGTATAGCTCCATATATATTTCCTATCACTTTCAAACAAAAATACCATTTGTAAGTCTTGTTACTTACCTAGAAGCATGTTGCTCAGCAGTAGTCAATTCAGCCAGACTGAAAACTTTGTATAATAAAGGTATCAAGGGCTGAGAAGTGTGTTAATCTGCCACAGGTGCTATTACAGTGAGAGTGGGAGCCCTCACAAGCCCTTCCTTGTACCCTAAGCCTCATGGAGAACTGGACTGATTCCACTCCCTCGCTGTGGACCTTGGTTGAAACTGACAAACAACACAGAGACTGTCAGTAGATGCTGCCTCCTCAGCCCACAGAGCCAAAAAAAATTATGGAAAAGTAGGTTATTTCACTGGAGTTGGAGATATAAATTTTGAATTGATCATGCTGTTTCTTTAAACTTCCGAGTAGCATTTTCTACTAAATTAACAACTAAAACAAGTGAAACTCATGCAAACAAGCTTATAAAATCATATTTAAAAAGTGTAACTACCCAATTTTCCCCCAACGCTTTTTAAAAAATTTAAAATACATTTAACTCTAAACTAAAAAGAAATCCTGCAAAATCAGCTCTGTATAAACACATGTTTTTAGGGAAGACTGTATATTAAAATTATATCACTCATCAAGAATCAGAGAATGCAAATATTTTTATTATTTGGTGTTATGAGCTTGAGCCTCCAATGAGATCTCAGTTTCACAAAGGATTGTTTGTTTGATTCCAATACAAAGATAATTATTTCTGAAATAGGTTTCTCTTGAGAGAACAAACCTTACAGTTTCAAAGCAATAAGGATATTGCCGTGCATATTTAACAAAGGAATATCTCATTTCTTTGTATGTTTCTACTGGCTGTGAATTAACAATTTAAAAGGAGAAAAATCTATCTGACCTCAAAGGAAGAATACATAGCATGCCAGCTAACACTAAAGCCAGTAAGTTGAATGTGATTTCTGAGGCTCTGTATTTTGAAGTAGAAAATAAAATGATACATCCAAATATTACATATCTTAGCAATTGTTTTTAAATTATGTGCAGCAGATATTTCTTTTTACATATTATAATGACAGTGGACAGAATTTAAACTATGTATACCTCCCTGGGATCCAGATCCTTGAGCAGTAAAGTTTTCCAGGTATTCATTCATGTTTCTGTATTTCCCAATTAAAGATAATTTTGGGATTCAACTTTTACTTGATCAGCTACTTTTATTTTTATTAAAATAGGCTGAAAAGTTTAAGAAAAATGAGAGTCTGAGAAAGAGGTAAATGGGAAACAAATCTAGGAACAAAGAGAACAAAAGGAGAGGTGGTCAAGGATGATGATGACACAATGACCAACACCTGGGGTTCTTCGGTCATTGTGAAATGCAGGAATATCTTGCATGTATCAAATATATATATATATATATATTTGGATGTAGTGACCTGAAGGATTATGCACATAAATTCTCATATGGGATAAACCAAGTTTCAAGAGGGACAGGTGTATGCATGTGTTTATGTTTATACTAATAAATGTTTTTCTGTCAATGTGGAAGGAAGCCTCTCTCCCTGCCCTTGACACCCCGTTCACTTTTACCTAGTGCCTGTCACACTTAAGCGACACCAGAATCCCCTGAAGGGCTTGTTAAAACAGACTGTTGGGCCCAAGCCCCTGAGTTTCTGATTCAGTCTGTCTAGGGTGGGGCCTGAGAATTTATATTGTAGCAAATTCTCAGGCGATGCTGAAGTTTCTGGTCCTGGGACCACACCCTGAGAACCACTGCTTTAGCTCATTACGCTATCCTATAATCTAGCATGAAGACATTTCCAGTGTAAATTGTTTATTACTATATTACCTAGATTCTAAAGGCTTCTTCACCCGCACATTTTCACAGCTCTGAATCAGGATGCGTCTATAATTAATCACAACTTAAGAAGCTATGCAGAGGGCAGCGCCCACAACATGCATGTCAGCGTCTGTGCAGACTTGGTCACAGCTGTTCATATTGTCTCTTCAGTTGAGTGATATCATTTTTGAATGATATCAAATGTTGTTTGCCATTTAAAAATAATTTTTTAAACCAATGCTTTAAAAAGCACACTATGATTTTAAAAATGTCATTGCATACAAAGATGAATACAAACAGGTGTGGTGTGTGTACTTGTTGGTGGTGAATCAGATGTTAACCACTGGAGAAATGACGGCAAATTAAGACTTTCTTGGAAAGTAGCATTCCATTCCATTAGAGGATATAAGAATAGTAATCACTAGTGGAAGAAACTATGGTACATGTAAAGTTTTGCCTATCACAGGCCCAGAGATGCAGCTGAAGCTAGACGGAATCACCAAATCCCTCTGAACAGAAATTTAAATGTGATTTGCTGGTGTGAATGATTCACAGGTCCCTAGGGAATCTCTTTAAAGCTCTGCATCATAGTTTATTGACAGTTGCTGTTGCTGGGGGCCTACTCTTCAGACATGCACATTTCCACTCAGCCACACTCCTGTGGGACCAAGCTACGGAAGCTGATCCTCTCAAATGAGCTGAAGCCCGCTCACCAAAAGAGGGAGCTGCCCTCCTTAAGCCCAGCCTCCAACACAGGGCTGTCTCCCTCTAAAAGGACCCACCAGCGCTCTAAGTCAGACGCCACTGCCAGCATAAGTCTCAGCAGCAACCTGAAATGAACAGCCAGCCACCCTAAAGTGGAGAATGAGGATGAGGAGCTCTTCTCCAGCACAGAGAGTATTGATAATTCATTCAGTTCGCCCGTCAGACTGGCTCTTGAGCAAGAATTCATCAAGTCGCTGATGGCGATTGGAAAGCGGCTGGCCAGCTCCCCACCAAGGAGCAAAAGACACAGCAGTGGATCTCAGAGCTCTCCCTGCTCAACCACAAACTCCCCGCCTGAGTCTGGCTGCCTCCTGCTGGCTTTGACCACCACATGGTCCACGTGCCCTACACCCAGGCTGTCATCCTTAACTCTAAGGACAAGGCTCCCTACCTGATCTATGTGGAGGTCCTCGAATGTGAAAACTTCAACACTACTAGGGTCCCCGCACGGTTCCCCAAGAACTGAATTCGGAGCACCCAGTCTGTAGAGAACCTGCCCGAATGCAGCATCACCCACGAGCAGCGGGCAGGCAGCTTCAGCACTGTGCCCAACTATGACAGCGATGATGAGGCCTGGCCGGTGGATGACATAGGTGAGCTAAGGTGGAGCTCCCTGAAGTGCACACCAACAGCAGTGACAACATCTCCCAGCTCTCCGTGGACAGCATCACCAGCCAGGAAAGCAGGGAGTCTGTGTTCATTGCAGCAGGTGACATCCAACGGCGCCTTTTGGAGCAGCTGGCTCACACCCCCACAGACTTCAAACGAGACCCAGAAGACCCTTCTGCAGTTGCTCTCAAAGAGCCCTGGCAGGAGAAAGTGTGGTGCATTAGAGAGGATTCCCCCTATGGCCGTCTCCCCAACTGGAGGCTCCCGTCAGTCATTGTCAAGTGTGGGGATGACCTTCGGCAGGAGCTGTTGGCCTTCCAGGTGTTAGAAGCAACTGCAGTCCATTTGGGAACAGGAGCGAGTACCCCTGTGGGTCAAGCCATGTAAGAGTCTCGTGATTTCGGCCGACAGCAGCTTGACGGAACCAGTGGTCAACGCTGTATCCGTACACCAGCTGAAGAAGCAGTCACAGCTCTCCCTGCTCGATTACTTCCTACGGGAGCATGGCAGTTACACCACAGAGGCATTCCTCAGATCCCAGCGCAATTTTGTGCAGAGTTGTACTGGCTACTGCGTGGTCTGCTACCTGCTGCAGGTCAAGGACAGACACAATGGGAACATCCTGTTGGATGAAGAAGGCCACATCATCCACGTCGACTTTGGCCTCATCCTATCCAGCTCACCCTGAAGCCTGGGCTTTGAGACTTCGGCATTTAAGCTGACCACAGAGTTTGTGGATGTGATGGGCGGCCTGGATGGCGACATGTTCAACTATTACAGGATGCTGATGCTGTAGGGGCTGATCGCGGCTCGGAAACACAGGGCTAAGGTGGTGCAGATCGTAAAGACCATGCAGCGAGGCTCTCAGCTCCCTTGCTTCCATGGCTCCAGCACCATCCACAGCCTCAAGGGGAGGTTGCACATGAGCATGGCCGAGGAGCAGCTGCAGCTGTTGGTGGAGCAGATGCTGGGCGGCGGCACGCGGTCTATCACGACCAAACTCTAGGACGGTTTCCAGTGCCTCACCAACGGCATCATGCGACACCCTCCTCCTCAGGCCCCAGCGCGATGTGGGGGTTCAGGGTGCCCTCCCTGGGAAGGCCCTTGGAGAAACCCTAAGCCAGGAACGCCCACCCACACGGCCATCCACCAAGGGAAATGGAAGGCAAGAATGCCCACCCTCATGGCCATCCACCAAGGGAAATGGAAGGCAAGACATACAAAGGCTCATGTGGTAACCGTAGAGCTTGCCAGGGCGGGTGGGGAGAGCCAGCAGCGGGGTCCAGACTGACTGGGGCTTCCTTGCCGCCACCCCAGCTGTGTCAGTATTACCACGTGATGGACTCCAGGACTCACTGCCCTCGAGAGGACAGAAGCAATAAATGTGAGGGACGCTGGGGCCTCGCTTCTCCCCACCAGGGTCCGAGAGGATCTTTCCACAGGCCATCTCTGCATGTATTCTGGGTCCCAGGAAGGAGAAGAGAGTAGGTTCTTGGTATTGAGGACTTGATCCTGTGGCTAGCCTTTGGCCATGCTGCTGCCTGACTGTCCCCTCCCAGGGACTGAGCCTGAGCCCGAGTTCCCCTGGGTAGGTGGGCTTTGGCATAGGGTCCTGCACTTGCTGAGGTCCCCCATCCCAGAAGTTAGGAAGGGAATGACCACGGCCCCTCCAGTCTGAGGGCACTGGCCTAGCCTCGGGAATTCCTTGCCCTGATCCCTTCCCCACACCCAGGGAGATAGCTCTCAATTTTTTATTCTTAATTTTTGTTTGAAATAAAGTCCTTAGTTATAAAAATTTTTTTTTTCCTTTCGGTGATATGTAAAGTAATGATGTGAATGGACAATCTAGACTTCCGTGGTGGTCCAGTATGTAAGACTCCGTGCTTCCCCTGCAGGAGACACAGGTTCCATTTGTGGTTGGGGAAATCCCACATGCCAGGGAGTACAGTCAAAAAAAATTAAGAAAATCTGAGGTTTGATAAAATGTGATATTATCTGGAAATAAAACAATTACTCTTGGGAGAAGCTATTTACAAATTAATGAATAATAAGTTGATTTAAAGCAGGTTTTTGTTGTTGTTATTCAAAATGTGGTGTGGAAAAACCTAAAGAACCACCCAGGATGTCTGCTAAAAACACATATATCTGGGACTACTAGAGATCCACTGACTCAAGTATCTTTGGTCTAAAGACTGACCATTTCACCTCTAAGTAAACAGCAATTTAATAAGAATAGCAATACTGGAGGACTCTTAAGTGTTTGTGGTAATAATGTATTTCTTAAAAGCAAGCAAGCTATCTTTGATTCCAAATCAATTACAATAAACCTTGGGTATTGCCTAAATGAGTAAAGCTACGTATGGATGCCTCTGTGATAGTTTATCCCCACAGGAACTTTTAAAAACTGAGACACCAAACTGCATACATATCTCAGTGGCCCTTTGGGAAGGCAGAAGAGAAAAAGTCAGAAGCAAAGGTGCATGCTCATCTGACCAGACGCAAAGCAAGTAATGCTTGATAGGGCAAGATACTAAGCAGGATAAATACACAGCAGCACCACATCTCCAATAAGACTCCAACCTCTGGCCCAGTACTGAGTGGGTCTCTATAAGCTGCCAGTGGCGTGAAGGATGTGAAAGAAATGATAAAATAACCAGGATGAAACTGACCAGCTGTTGAGTTGCCAGTTGTAAAGCTGGTCACTAGTTGTAAAACTAGTCATGGTAAAGTGACCAGTTGTAAAAGTAATGGAGGTGATGGAATCCCAGTTAAGCTATTTCAGATCCTGAAAGATGATGCTGTGAAAGTGCTGCACTCAATATGCCAGCAAATTTGGAAAACTCAGCAATGGTCTCAGGACTGAAAAAGGTCAGTTTTCATTCCAATCTCAAAAAAAGGCAATGCCAAAGAATGTTCAGACTACTGCACAATTGCACTCATGTCACATGCTGGCAAAGTAAAGCTCAAAATTCTCCAAGTCAGGCTTCAATAGTACATGAACAGAGAACCTCCAGATACTTAAGCTGGATTAAGAGAAGGCAGAGGAGCCAGAGATCAATTTAACATCCATTGGGTCATTGAAAAAGCAAGAGAGTTCAGAAAAATGTCTATTTCTGATTTATTGATTAGGCCAAAGCCTTTGTGTGGATCACAACAGCTGTGGAAAATTCTTAAAGAGATGGGAATACCAGATCACCTTACCTGTCTCCTGAGAAATCTGTATGCAGGTCAAGAAGCTCTGTCCATGGGATTTTCCAGTATTCCTGCCTGGAAAATCCCATGGGCGGAGGAGCCTGGTAGGCTGCAGTCCATGGGGTCGCGAAGAGTCGGACACTACTGAGCGACTTCACTTTCACTTTTCACTTTCATGCATTGGAGAAGGAAATGGCAACCCACTCCAATGTTCTTGCCTGGAGAATCCCAGGGACAGGGGAGCTGGTGGGCTGCCATCTCTGGGGTCGCACAGAGTCAGACACGACTGAAGCAACTTAGCAACAGCAGCAAAAAGCAACAGTTAGAGCCGGACATGGAGGAACAGACTGGTTCCAAATTGGGAAAGTATACATCAAGGCTGTATGTTGTCTCCCTGCTTATTTAACTTATATGCAGAGTATATCATGCGAAATGCCAGGCTGGATGAAGCACCAGCTGGAATTAAGATTGCCAGGAGAAATGTTAATAACCTCAGATATTCAGATGATACCACCTTTATAACAGAAAGCAAAGAGGAACTAAAAAGCCTCTTGATGGTGAAAGAGGAGAGTGAAAAAGTTGGCTTAAAACTCAACATTCAGAAAACTAAGGTCATGGTATCTGGTCCCATCACTTCATGGGAAATAGATGGGGAAACAATGGAAATGGTGAGAGACTTTATTTTGGGAGGCTCCAAAATCACTGCAGATGGTGACAACAGCCATGAAATTAAAAGACACTTACTCCTTGGAAGAAAAGCTAGGACCAACCTAGACAGTATATTCAAAAGCAGAGACATTACTTTGCCGACCAAGGTCCGTCTAGTCAAGGCTATGGTTTTTCCAGTAGTCATGTATGGATGTGAGAGTTGGACTATGAAGAAAGCTGAGCACTGAAGAAAAGTTGCTTTTGAACTGTGGTGTTGGAGAAGACTCTTGAGAGTCCCTTGGGCAGCAAGAAGATCCAACCAGTCCATCCTAAAGGAAATCAGTCCTGAATATTCATTGGAAGGACTGATGCTGCGGCTGAAAATCCAATATTTTGGGCACCTGATACAAAGAACTGACTCACTGGACAAGACCCTGATGCTGGGAAAGATTTGAGACAGGAGGAGAAGGGGACGACAGAGGATGAGATGGTTGAATGGCATCACCGACTCGATGGACATGAGTTTGAGCAAGCTCCAGGAGTTGGTGATGGACAGGAGAGTCTGGCATGCGGCAGTCCATGGAGTCACAATGAGTTGGACACGACTGAGTAACTGAACTGAACTAAAAGTTGCCCAATATCAGTGAGTCTGTTTCTTTAATAAAAGAATAAAGGTATGGTTAGAGGCTTCCCTGGTGCCTCAGAGGTTAAAGTGTCTGCCTGCAATGCGGGAGACCCGGGTTCGATCCCTGGGTCAGGAAGATCCTCTGGAGAAGGAAATGGCAGCCCACTCCAGTATTCTTGCCTGGAGAATCCCATGGATGGAGGAGCCTGGTAGGCTACAGTCCACTGAGTCACGAAGAGTCGGACACGACTGAGCAACTTCACTTTCACTATGGTTAGAGTAGATTTCTATTGTCCATCCTAGCTCTAAAATTACATAACATTTAAAAGCATTTTAAAGGGTGTGGCTCTTTCATAGTTTTATTAGGAAAAAACCTTATGAAAGTGAATGACTGATGAATCCAAGATAAAAGACATTTGTGATGGTTTGAATTATGTCTCTTCCCAGTCCTCCATTCATATTTTGAAGATACTAATGCCCAGTTTCTCAAAATGAGATCTTATTTGGAGGCAGATTCTTTCCAGAGGTAATCAAGTTGAGATGAGGTTGCTAGGGTGGGCGTTCATCCAATATGTCAGGTGTCTTTATAAAACCTGAGAAATTTGGATGCAGACTGGTACGGAGGGAGACTTTGTAGAGACACAGGGAAAAGACATCTGGCAGCCAAGGAGAGACACGTGAAACAGATCCTTTCCTCTGAGCTCTCAGAAGTTAACCCACTCTTCTGACACCTTGAATTCAGAATTCTAGCCTCCAAGACTGTGACAGGATAAATTTTTGTTGTTTAAGCCATCTAGTTTGTAGTGCTTTATTACATCAGGCCTAGCAAAACAAATTGGCACTGTCACTAGGTCCCTGTTACTAGGTACTTAGCATGTTACTGTTACTAGGTACTTAGCGTGCTAAGTACATGCTAACTTTTCAGAAGTTGAGTAGTAGTTGGGGTGCTATTTTTGAAAGTTAGAACTCAGATGTTTTATATTTGTTCTTGTTTAATGTTTCTTTAATCAGGTTGGCTGTGCATTTGTCTATTTGAGTAGATTTTAAGTAGCTGCTTCATCTTCTTTTATATATACTTGCTTTACTCTATTCCACTAATATTTGCTTCTGTATTAATGTCTGCTTCCTAACATCTTTTGACTAATTTTGATATTTTCTAGTTTTTAAGATCTATACATGCCTCATTTATTTTCAGTTTTTGTTTTTTAATATGAAACCCATTTAGGAGTACAATTTTTACTATTTTCCCTTCCATTAACTTTTAGATAATCTATCACTTTTAGTTTAGATTTTTCTCTTCTCTCTTTACCTGATGGTTAATAGGACTGAGAGATAGAAATAACATGTTATCTTTATTCTAGCTTTATTATTAATTAATTTAGCTTGGCCTTGGGCCAGTCACTTACCTTCCATGGGCTTCTGTGATATTGCCTGCATGAGAATCAAAGCAACTAAATATGATACTACTTGAGACCATAAATTGCTATACAAATTTAAGTCATTTAAGTCAATGTTTTAATTATTTTTGACCAACTCACTATTCACAAAGAAATTAGGATAACCCTGGGGATATCAGAATTGCTTGACTTTATAGTTTTAACTTCATTTCTGCTTGTTGTATTAGTAATCATCTCTCAAATTGCCTGTAAGTTTATAATTTTATGGAAAAATAGCAATAATTAACCTATTAGCTCAGTTTTATTTTTTTATATATTAGTTGATGAATTTATTTAAAGGAGAGAAACCATTTTAAAAACTCACCTCCTGAAATAATCTGTCATTATCATTTAAGAGTGGGAACAAAACAGACTAGCATTATCTAAATTCAGTTATGTGTCAAGCACTTTTTTAGGTGTTTTGCATTCAATTCTTTTAACAACCATTGCACAGATGAAGATACTAAGAAAGCATAAGCAAACTGCCAAAAGTTATAAATCTTCTGATCCAGTCCTTCCCAGCTCCCTCCCTATAAAATGTCAATAAAGATAGCAGGGTTAAACTAAAGTTTTATCTAACAATTTTCAGAGAATGTAAATTAGTCCTTTTTCTAAAATTGAAAATATATATCATGATTAAGTAAAAGTAAATGTGGTTTTAAAAAGCAGTGGTCCTTTTGTTTCTCTTTGAGTCCTTTTTTCTTCAGAAGAGACTTTTATTTTTCCTTTTTGTTTCCTTTAGGGGAGAATTAAAGTATCTGAGAGCAATCATTTACTTTGAACTACAGCACTACTTCAGAATTTTCTATCATGCTAAATATTAAGTTCATATTATGTATTAATTCAAGAGTTTTCATATGTAGTATCTAAAATACATGTAAAATTCTTCAGTAGCATTCATTTGTAATATTCAGTTTTTTGCTTAAAACTACCTAAAGGCATTAACTACAATTATTTCTGATGAGATTATGCTTAACCGAGGAAAAATTGTAGCCTAATCAGCTTAGCAATTTTCTACAAGTACAGCTCTCTGTAGATGAAAGATCATTACTACTAACTAGACTGGCACTTATTTGAAAAGAGTGAACATTTACAGAATTACATGAGTTCTGAGTATCAGAATCCAGAATGTTCCCAGAAAAGAGAAATAGAGAATAAGAAGAAATGATTAAAATTGCTGTATTAATGAAGATGTTCATTACATTATATATAATCACAAACATATAGAAACAGTCTTAAAGCTCAATAGCAGAGGAATGGTTGTGTTGATAGTGTGAAATATTACAAAATATATTCAGTGACATATAGGAAAATGTTCACTATATAACAAGTGGGAGAAAACATGTAGAACTGGATGTACAGTAGATGTCACACGTGTAAATAAAAAAGCATATTCCATATGCATGTGAATGTATATGTGCATATCTACAGAAACATGTCTAGAAGAAAATACCCCAAAATATGTTAAATATCGCAGGTTTACTGACAATTTTACTTTTTTTTTCTGTATTGTTACATTTTTGTACTAAACTGAAAGAAAAAAAAAAAAAATCCCTTCATCTTAAACATGACAGTGGGAGGGATTTCACTACAAAAAAGAAAATTTATATAATTTCTAAAAATAGGGAGGCAGAACTAGCTAATTTAGATAATCTCTCTTTAAAAATTTATAGTCTTAATGTCAAGAACTAGTTACGTTCTCAAGTTTCTTTTGGGTCTTAATGAGCCTCTGATTCCACTGGAGTAAGGGCAAGCATAGGACTAAACATGTGCGCGAGGCTCATCTGATCACTGTTATAGTGCAAATGCACCGTAATTGGAGTGAAATAAAAAGAGAAAAGGGAACGAGGGTAATGGTAATACAATATTTATAAGAGGCTTGAGCCATCAATTCCCAGAACTCCCCAGTGACTTAATCTCTCGGTCTGCAGTATCTGCATCCATACAGATGAGTGTCAAGAGCCTGCAGAGAGGTGATGGTGGGAATCCAGCCCACGGAGAGTATGTAAGAGTCTCTTACATACATGATTTCTTCCAAGGCACTAAATCTTTTTAACTACTAGAGTAGCACTGCTATTTTTACTCCAGTGTTGAACTTATATGAGGGGAATGATTGATATGCCCTTAGATAACATGGCCCTCATTAAACTATTTATTCTCTATCAATGTCAACAGAAGACTTCCATGACAATACAGTGACATATAATAATTTACACGGTTCAGACATATCAGATCTCTGTACATCTGGACACATCAAAAGAATTACGAGATCATCAAAGATGCTACCAGAGCGCCTGCTCCCCTCTCACATTAGACAGCAGATGTTCAAATAACACCACATAGATTTTCTTAAGCTGTATCCTGAGATCTGTCAAGGTTTTCACCATGGTTAAATCAGAAATGTCACAACCTTTTCTTTTCGTTAACAAAAATTCTCTACCTACCTAATAGGTGCCCACCCTACATAGCTTATTTTTATGTAAAGGCAGCTTGTCTTCTTAGAGGTGGGGTTTGGCTGCTGTTGCTGCTGCTAAGTTGCTTCAGTCCTGTCTGACCCTGTGCGACCCCATAGACGGCAGCCCACCAGGCTCCCCCGTCCCTGGAATTCTCCAGGCAAGAACACTGGAGTGGGTTGCCATTTCCTTCTCCAATGCATGAAAGTAAAAAGTGAAAGTGAAGTCGCTCAGTCGTGTCCGACTCTTCGCGACCCTATGGATTGCAGCCCACCAGGTTCCTCTGTCCATGGGGTTTGCCTAGGGCAACAAAGTGCTCTGTGACTGTTGAGCCCCTGTGAGTGATCACCAGCTGGGAACAATGCACTTTTTCTAGTGTGCCTACAGCATATATTTGGAAAGAGATGGACAAGACCATAAAACTTTGGACAAGTTGGACAATTTTGAAATGAGATGACTGTTCAGCAAACAAAATATGTTTGAGTACATCTAACTTCAGGAGATGAAACCCAAAGGGATTTGAAGTTCTGTTCTCCATAAACATAGAATATAAATAAATAAATATCACCAACGTGCTTTGCTCTCTTTCAAGAGTTGCTTACAGGTAGTGTTTGGAAGAAAGTGAAGTCGCTCAGTGAAAGAAAGTGAAGTCACTCAGTTGTGTCTGACTCTGCGACCCCATGGACTGTAGCCTACCAGGCTCCTCAGACCATGGAATTTTCCAGGCAAGAGTACTGGAGTGGGTTGCCATTTCCTTCCCCAGGGGATCTTCCCAACCCAGAGATTGAACCCGGGTCTCCCGTGCTGCAGGCAGACTGAGCCTCCAGGGAAGCCCTTGGAAACAAGATTGAAAACCATTTAGAACATTCTGTAAAATGTGAATTCACTGAAATCAAAATGCCCAAAATGTAGTTTTAAAGACAAATGAGTATGGCTTCCCCACATCTGATCTGTTATTAAATTAGCTGTAGAAATATTTTTATTGTTAATATACTTTTCCAATATAATTTACATATATAAACTCTAGACCATTTTAATGAGAAAAAGATAAAGGATTCTGCTTTGTCCAGGGGCTGAGTCCACTTGCTTTAAAATATAAAACAGTATGGAGGTTCCTCAGATCAATTACCATATGATCCAGTAATCTCATTCCTGAGCATATATCCAGACAAAACTATAATTCAAAACATGCATGCACCTCTGTGTTCAAAGCAGCACTAGGTCACAATAGCCAAGATGTGGAGACAACCTAAAGATCCATCAACAGATGAACTGATAAAGAAGATGTGGTGCTTAAATACACTGGAATACTACTCAGCAGTGAAAGAGAAAGAGATACTGCCATTTGCAGCAACATGGATGAAACTAGATATTATCATACTTAATGAATTAAGTCAAAAAGAGAAAGACAAATATTACATCATATCTCTTACATGTGGAATCTGAAATATGACACAAACGAATCTATCTATGAGGCAAAAACAGACTCAAAGACACAGAAAAAGAGGCTTGTGGTTGTCAAAGGGGAAGGAGGATGAGAGAGGGAACGGACTGGGAATTTGGGGTTAGTAGATGCGAACTATTACATATAGAATGGATGGACAATAAGGTCCTATTGCATAACACAGGGAATTATATTCAGTGTCCTGGGATAAACCATAATGGAAAAGAATATAAAAAACAATGTATGCATGTGTATAACCGAGTCACTTTGCTATACAACAGAAATCAACACAACACTGTAAATCAACTATACTTCAATTTTAAAAAGTAAAAAAATATAAAAGCAGTTTTAAGAGGAAAAATAAAATGCAGTTTTAAGGAAAGATTTAACAAACGTTTCGAAATTTGGAATACAGGTCAGATAGCTTGTGGAGAGAAAAATCATAAGAATATTTATTCATCCTCCAAACCTTTGTTGAGTTCCCTTCTGCCCAAAGCACTGTTCTGAGTGCAGAGGCTATAGGAGCCCCGCCCTCAGGGAACTTATGTTAGACTAATGTTCCTGATCCTGACCTCAAAGCCCTTTTTCATTTGATCACATATTGCTCTCATCAAACAGGCTAATCTGTACAATTTACAAAGAGATTTCCATGTCTGATAAAAATGCCTGTTTTTTTTCCCCACCTAGATTCATCTATCATCTATAATCTTTCTTAAAGATTTATCCATATGAAAACTTCATTCATATTACAAAGAAAACCAGCAGATCTTTATGTGTCTTTCAGTGGGCAATTTGCATAATAAGATTTGTTTTATGTTTTTTATTGTATAAATGTTAACACATTTGAGATATAATTGCATAATATAACTGGCAGTATTTCAATTTTTTTCCTTGGGTCCTCCAGAAAGAGAAAAATTCTGAGATTCAGAGATGATACGCTAGTTCTTTTTCAATTTAATTTTAGGCATTTCTATTAACATTCAGCATTTATCATAGTATGATTCAAGTGAATGATTTAGAAAAATACGTATATAATATCGAACAAGCTTATATTAGTCTACAACTACAGGGTAAATCAGGAAGAATTCTAACTTCTCATTTTATCCACTAGGATTCTGCAGAAATTATGTGCTGCACATGTACTGCAAGCCTTAGCAGGAAAAGCCTTAGATAACCCATTTCGTAATTAAGGCTGAATAGAAAACATGTTTCCATATTTCCAAAGCATGCTTGCCAGAGTCCAGCCTCTTCTGCCTAATACAAACCCTCTTAGTGTCACATGACTGTATCCTATTCCAGCCACAGCTGACAAACTAGGACCAGATAACTGATTTAGGGGCAGCTAATCATCAAAGACATTCTTGGAGGTCTGGTTCAAAACATGACAATCCATCGTTCAGGAGTTGGGAAGATGAGAAACTGATGACCTAAGTGTGGGAGACCAGGTTCGCTGGGGTCATACTCAAGCCTAAATTTGTGACGAAGGACAGACCACTAAAGAGAAAAAGAAGACAGCACAAAGGGCTGAAAAGGCAGAAGCCAGCGGGATGTAGAGAATGCCTCTGAGAGAAAAGAAGGTTCCCTATCTTCTCCACTTGACACCAGTTTCCATGAGCTCCAGCTTGTTCCAATGATTGGCTTTGTGTTTCCTGAGACTGGCTGTTGTACCCTCACAACAAATCTCCTCTTTCTTAAGTTAGCCTGAGCCTCGCTTGCAACCAAATAAATCCTGGCCGAGAGAAATAGCCTTTCATGGATCTGCACTTAGTTTTTACCCCAACAGGAAAAGAGCAAAAGCCAGTCACAGGTGACAGACTCAATTCCGCTTACATCTCTGAAGGATCATCCTAACCGTAAGTCGATTTGGGGCACTGGTTCCTATGTCATTAACTTTTAATGGCATGGTGGTATTTAATAATTTCTACAACCTTCCAAATATAAAATCATATGAGGGTTAACATAGTACTGAACTGATCTTTTCCAATTTTCAACTTCCAGATAGTTTTTGATGATGCTCATAATATCTACTTACCTCACCTCTTCCCTGTTCTCTATCAAAGACATTGGAAAAAAGCACCCAAGGAAACCACAGTAAGAGTAGTCTGGTTTGCCATGGTTCTGACACTCTTCTGTATCAAAATGTTGCTTTCTGGCTGTTTTTCCTAGTGCATTTTGCTCCTAAAGTAGCATATTCAGCAAATTCATTTCCTTTATTCTCCATCTAATTAGTCATTGATTCTCCTTAAACTGAATGGATGAAAAAACAGATTTTGTCCTGTTTTACTTTTAAAGATTTGATCAAAGTATTTTTCACTACTTGTTCATCTTTATCACACAGTTCCTATAGCAAATACAAGTCTTCTCTTCTGTATTTGTTCTGTTCTTGTTGGGAATGGGGTCTATAAAAATTAATGTTACCACCTCAAAGCTTTATTCTTTATCATGTAAAGAAAACATCATTTTCAGCCAACGCAAATGCTTTAATTCAAAAGATTTATTAAAATGACAAAGCAGCTATTGTTCAGCTATGGCTTTGAGCCATCTAAAGCACTTTACTTTGTCTGGGATTTGCCAATTTCAGGAAAAATGAAAAATTTTGGACAGTTAGAAGGGGAAATATCAATATGATTAAAAGCTAGAGAATAGAAAAGACAAAAAGTATAGGAGAAAGAACAAGATACAGCTTTCAAGTACTGGGTTGGTCAATAAGTTCATTCGGGTTTTTCCATAGGCTGTAACTTCCCAGGTGGCTCAGAATGCAACCTTCCCAGTGGGTAAAGAATCCACTTGCCCTGGATCAGGAAGACCCCCTGGAGGAGGAAATGGCAACCCACTCCAGTATTCTTGCCTGGAGAATCCCATGGACAGAGGAGCCTGCCCGGCTAGGGCCTGTGGGGTCTCAAAAGAGTTGGACACAGCTGAAGCAACTGAGCATGCATTCATGTAATGGAAAAACCCAAATGAGCTTTTTGGTCAACCCAATATATAAATGGCTATACATTACCAAGCATGGAAATGACAAATAGAACTACTAAGAAAGTGTTCTTTGTAGGAACAATACCAGCAACAAACATTTCAGTGCCACATTCTTTTCTAAATGTTTACCTGCATTTACTGATGTAATATTACTCTAATTTTATACAAGATGGAATTGAGGCATGGAGACAGAAAGTCACTTATCTTGAGGTTACACAGCTGGGACATTGAAGAGACGGAATTTGAAAGTGACTCTGGCCCTGCAGCCAGAACACATGATCATAGGCAGGTTGCCCTCTCTGTAAAATTCTGACCAGGTTTTAAATCAGTTGTACATTACAACCATCTCAAGAGCATCTCAAAGCATTCTAACACCTAGGCTTCACCCCTAAAGATTCTCATATGATAGTTCTGTGTGTAGACATTTTAAAAATGTATTTTTTAAAGTGCCTAGGTGATTTCAGATGTAGACAGGCAAGACCACTAAGCCCCGGTCACCTTTTTTAGTGGTTGAGACAGGAGCGGAATCCAAGTGTCTTGACTTTTTCCTGTATGTTACAATAGCTCCTATCTTCAGCAAATTGAGGGAGAAAATGGGTTTTTACTCTGGAGTGACAAATTTGAATTTGATAAACCAAAAATCATTGGTTCAGTGGAGATCATGAAACACACGGATGGTATTTCTTTTAGTGGTTATTAAAATGAAGATGGATTCTCAAATTTCTGAAATAATAAATATGTTAATGAGCAACTGATGAACATTTTCAAAGTTCCTTTATTAGGCATTGCAACACTAACATAATTTAGACACCAGAGATCTTTGCTATACAATTTAAACTCTCAATATAATACAGAGTCTTCCTCAGAATCAACTCAAGGCAAAAAAGTTTTTAGAGAAATGATAAAGGGGATGGTGTAGTAAATGCTGAATAACTAGATCTCTGGGGAAGAAAGTTTTATTTGTAGTGTTTACCAAATCATGATGCCAACAACCCACCATTGCTAGTTTCAAGCTACCAATGTAATGGGCATTACTGAATGTAGAACTGGAAAGAATACTCAGCAGCATACCATTATATAGCACTTCCTTCATATACACACGTAGATGTAAAAACCCTCAAGAGCACAGGTATTAGGAAAATGTAGTTGAGGAAATTATAAAGTAGTGAATTTTGAGTATTTATTACCTTTGTCTTAAATAGAATTCATTTGGCATATGTTTCTATAATTTAAATTTTAATGATGCTATATTTAATAACTGGCTTGCCAAATTCCTGAAAATGTAATAACCACCTCTTGCAAGCATACCACCGAAAAGGCATCCATTCAATCACACATTTTTCTTGGAGAAAGGCAATATTTAATTTGATAAATTGAATAAAGGAGAGGAAAAAACATTCTTAATTTATTCAGCTTTCTCAGGAATGAAAACTGCTGGTTACTCCTCCAGCATAAATCCAACCTTCATTTTGAGCAACAGAACACAGGGGTTAAGAATGTGGGCCCTCCTGGAGAAGGGAATGGCAACCTACTCCAGTGTTCTCACCTGGGAAATCCCAAGGGGAGAAGGAGCCAGTCCATGTGGACTGTAATTAGTTGCTATACTCATTGAAAAATTCAAAGTTTAGGAAAAGAATAGCCTTGGTGTCTGCTGTTAGTTGAATATTGTTTGTATAATGAAGGAAGCTACATGACTATAAAGACTCTTTTTCTTCTAAGCGTAGATGTGCAATTTTATTTAAATTATCAATTATCTTATATAGACAAATGGAATGATGAAGGAAGAAATGAAGAAAGAAAGGGACAGAGGGAGTGCAGAAGAGAAAAGGAAAAAAGGAAAGGAAGGAGGGGTGGGAAATTCTTTCCTTTTTTTAAGGAAGCATCTCTATAAATATAGAATTATAATTGACATTGGTCTTAGCTCTGTTTCTGTGGATGTGCTCCAAACGCAAGGGAAACAAAAGGAAAATTAAACAAATGGGCATATTCCAAACTAATACAACAAAGGAAAACATCATCAAAAGAAAAAAGCTACCTGCTGAATGGGAGATCATATTTGCACATCGTATATCCAATAAGGGGTTAATATCCAAAATATACAAAGCACTCATACAAATCAACAATAACAGAAACAACCCAGTTAGAAAATAGGTAGAGGATTTTCCAGCAGTGAAGGAGATGAAGAGCAGTGGTCCTCAACTGGGCATGATTCTGCTCCTCAGAGGCTATTTAGCAATGTCCAGACATTTTTAGATGTTCAAGCTGGTTTTAGAAAAGGCAGAGGAACCAGAGATCAAATTGCCAACATCCGCTGGATCATTGAAAAAGCAAGAGAGTTCCAGAAAAACATCTATTTCTGCTTTATTGACTATGCCAAAGCCTTTGACTGCGGGGATCACAAGAAACTGTGGAAAATTCTGAAAGAAATGGGAATACCAGACCACCTGACCTGCCTCTTGAGAAACCTATATGCAGGTCAGGAAGCAACAGTTAGAACTGGACATGGAACAACAGACTGGTTCCAAATAGGAAAAAGAGTACGTCAAGGCTGTATATTGTCACCCTGCTTATTTAACGTCTATACAGAGTACATCATGAGAAATGCTGGGCTGGAAGAAGCACAAGCTGGAATCAAGATTGCTGGGAGAAATATCAATAACCTCAGATATGCAGATGACACCACCCTTATGGCAGAAAGTGAAGAGGAACTAAAAAGCCTCTTGATGAAAGTGAAAGACGACAGTGAAAAAGTTGGCTTAAAGCTCAACATTCAGCAAACTGAGATCATGGCATCTGGTCCCATGACTTCATGGGAAATAGAGGGGAAACAGTGGAAACAGTGTCAGACTTTATGTTTTTGGGCTCCAAAATCACTGCAGATGGTGATTGCAGCCATGAATTAAAAGACGCTTACTCCTTGGAAGGAAAGTTATGACTAAACTAGACAGCATATTCAAAAGCAGAGACATTACTTTGCCAACAAAGGTCCGTCTAGTCAAGGCTATGGTTTTCCAGTAGTCATGTATGGATGTGAGATTTGGACTGTGAAGAAAGCTGAGTGCCGAAGAATTGATGCTCTTGAACTGTGGTGTTGGAGAAGACTCTTGAGAGTCCCTTGGGCGCAAGGAGATCCAACCCGTTCATCCCAAAGGAGATCAGCCCTGGGTGTTCTTTGAAAGGAATGATGCTAAAGCTGAAACTCTAGTACTTTGGCCACCTGATGCGAAGAGTTGACTCATTGGAAAAGACTCTGATGCTGGGAGGGGTTGGGGCAGGAGGAGAAGGGGACGACAGAGGAAGAGATGGCTGGATGGCATCACCGACTCAATGGATATGAATTTGGGTGAACTCCGGGAGTTGGTGATGGACAGGGAGGCCTGGAGTGCTGCGATTCATGGGGTCACAAAGAGTTGGACATGACTGAGCGACTGAACTGAACTGAACTGAGACATTTTTATTTGTCACAGCTGGGATGGAGGAAAGAACTACCAGCATGTAATATGTACAGGTCAGAGACACTGCTAAACACCCTAGGATATACAGGATAGTCCCCCAGAAGAGAATTATCTGACTCAAAATGCCAATGGTGAGAAACTATAGACTACAGAAATATTTAGGAAGCAACATGGACTTCACTTTAGATATTAACTTTAAGTTCAATGCCAGATTTATTCAAATAAAATGACATGACCACCAGAAAAACAACATAAGTGTCAGTAACTGCTTTAGATAGAAATCACAAAATTGAAATAAACAGGTACAAATCAAAGCAGTCATTAAATATTTATGTATATTTACTAAAGTGTTAGGAAGGGATGAGAGCTGTAAACTACATTCTCAGCTTGACAGAAATACACAGTGACTAAATCGAGCATTGTCTGCAAAAGAGGTATGCACTTCACTCTGGTAATAGTCAGCAGGATCTAAATTTAGGTTATACTCTTAGTGCATTAAAATAGCATCAAGAAGCTCAGGAAGTCTAAAACCATCACACTCCAAGTGTGTCTATACGGTTAATAGCTACTTGCCAGAGATCCCTGTTGCCTGTTTGATTACTGTCTATTAAAAACATATTCTTTGCAAACTTCTCCCGTAAGCCAGCAAATGGAGTTAAAGGACTGATTCTACATAAAATAATTGTAACACAAATATCATGATGTAAAACATTCATAGAGAATATACCTTAATTTTCAAAGTTTTGTGAGAAACTTTGGGAGGCTTTTTTACTGGTTACCATGAAAGTAAAAATGCTTTCCTTTAGAGTTCCAGTGTCACAGTGGTAAATGAGTAAAGCAAACGAACATTTTTAGTTGAACAGAAGGTCTATAATATTAATTGCCTATAATCTGACTTGGATAAAAGTTGAACTGGGGAAAGGCTAAGTCAAGCCTACTATTGAAAATGGGACGTGATTAAGATTGTGTCTTGGTACCTTAATTTATCTGTTTACTCTCTCTTCTATTGAAACCAACAAAAACCAGATGGACTAACTCAAAGATATTTCTTTTTTTTCCACTCCACTTTAGAGGACCTTCTAAAATGTAGTTTTATATTTTTAAAAAATTGCTTCATTTTCTGAAATTGTAGCTCAAAATATATTCCTTGTAGTAAAGTACTCTCAACTGTTCCAATCTAGAATCATCTAAGCAGACGCATACCACTAGAACAAACCTAGAAAGTGTTCAGAATTAATGTCCTATAGCAAGGAAGATGAAGGTTTTTTTTCTTCTAAGGGGCTATGAGTCAAGAATAAAAAGAAATCAGCTGTTTCACAAAGTAAAATTAAATAATGCTAGATTTCTCTCTTAAGCAAAGTATATATAATGCCCCCTCTTGTGGCAGGTTCTTTCCCCGTGTTAGATACATGAGATATAAAAAGTATCTGCTTGAATTACTCTCCTCACACTTACGCTACCCTCTTCATGCTTACACACTCATCCCTATGACTATGTAAACTTTTTAAGCTAAGTACACGGCTACCTGGAAAAAAGTCTACCTTCCCTAGCCTCTCTTGCAGCTAGGTGTGGCCATGGTACAAAAGTCCAGACCAAGTGAGATTTCTGGGTATTTCCATAACGGGAGAGGAAGTCACTCTGCTTCTCTTCCCGCTGTCTGGGATATAGATATATTGACCAATGCCCCAGAGGCCACAGAGGACATCAAGGTGAAAGCTGTGTATTGGAGATGTCAGAGTCAAAGAAAGGAGGAGCCTGGTTCCTTGACACCTTGGATATGGTACCAGACATGGATGACCTACAAGCTATGTTTAAGTTAACAAGAAATATACTTCTATTTTTCTTTAACCACTGCTATTTTGTCTAAACCATGATTTTAATTCAAACTAATACAGTATTTTCAAAACCTTTCTTTTCTGACCAGCTGTATTCTCTCTCTTAAAGTAGTTTAGGGGTATGTGTTTTTAAGGAACACTTCCAATTGCACATTCTTATAGAAACTACTCTCTACATTAAACTAAGACTTGTTGTCTACACACTTCCATGTGATCTTGATCTTTAATAATATTGCATATAAAAAGTTACTAATTTGAATATACCCCACACCCCCACAACTGTATGATAAATTATTTAAGGTTAGAAATTGTTCTATGTCTTTTTATTCTCAGTACTTTGAAAGATTTAATAGATGCTCACATATCGATCTTCCGTAGTTAAATATATAGAATGTGGAAGAAATGGAACAAAAAGAACAGGAAAGGAAGCAGAGACAGAAAAGGAGAAAGGGAGAGAGAGGACCAAAATCAGAGAAGGCACTTTCTTCCACCAAAACAATATGAAACTAGAAATCAATCACAGAAGGAAAAACAGGAAAAGAACAAACGCAGGGAGACTAAGCAACAATCTAGTAAAAACCCAATAAATAACAATGAAATCAAACAAAGATACCAGAAAATAACTCGAGGCAAATTAAAATGAAAAGACTACCTTTCAAAATCTATGGTATGCAGCAAAAGTGATTCTAAAAGGGAAATTCACAGTGATGACGTCCTTCTACAGGAAACAAGAAACCTCACAGAATCTAAACTACCCTCTAAAAAAATTAGAAGAAGAAGAAGGATGGAAACAATAAAGACCAGAGAGGAGATAATTAAAATAGAGATAGAAAACAATAGAAAAGATCAATAAAACCAAGAGCTGTTTTTGTGAAAAGATAAACAAAACTGAGCCGAGCCTCACCAAGAAGTTTAGAGGAGGGCCCAAATAAACGAAACAAGAAATGAAAGAGGAGAAACAATCACTGATATTGCAGAAATACAAACAATTACAGGAGAATACTATGAACAGATATATGCCAACAAACAGGACAACCTAGAAGACATGGACACGTTTCTAGAAACATTCAGGCTGCCAAAACTGAATCAAGAAGAAACAGAAAATTTGAACAGACTGATTTACTAAAAGTGAAATAGAACCTGTAATAAACCTCCCTGCAAACAAAAGTTCATGACTGACTAACTGACAGCTTCACCGGTGAGTTCTATCAAACATACAAATAACTTACATTTATTCCAAAAAACCCGAAGAGGAAGGAACACTCTCAAATTCATTCTATAAAGCTACCATCACCTTGATACTGAAATCAAAGACACTACCAAAATAAATTATAGGTCAAGATCTTTGATAAATGTAGATGCAAAAATCTTCAACAAAACCTTAGTGAACTGAATCCAACCATACATAAAAAGGATCATATACCATGATCAAGTTGGGAGTCATTCCAGGGTCACACAAGGATGGTTCAACATATGCAAATCAATCATTGTGATACATCACATTAACAAAAGGAAGGACAAAACCGCATGAACATCTCAAGAGATGCAAAAAAGAACATTTGACAAAATTCAATGTCCATTCATTATAAAAACTCTCATCATAGTGGATATAGAGGGAACATATCTCAACATAATAAAAGTCATGTACAACAAATCCATAGCCAATATAATATTCATATAAGCATTTGAAAAAATAAAACATCCATTCTTGACAAAAAAATCTTAGTAAACTATAGATAGATGAAAGTTCCTTAACTTGAAAAAAGATTATAATTAAAACAGTATGGTACTAGCATAAAAAGACACACACAGACCAATAAACCAGAGTAGAAAGGCCAGAAGTAAAACCACACATACAAAGGCAAATAATCTATGACAAAGGCACCAAGAATACACAAGGGGAAAAGATTAGTCTCTTTAATAAACAGTATTGAAAAAACTAAATATCCACACATGCAAAAAATGAAGTTGGACCTTTACACTGTATATAAAAATCAACTCAAAAAGAATTAAAGATTTAAACATAAGACTTGAAACTGTAAAACTCCAAGAAGAAAATGAAAAGCTACTTGATATAGGCCTTGACAATGATTTTTCTGGATGACATCAAAAGCATAGGCACCAAAAGTTAAAATAAGTAGGTGGGACTATATCAAAATGAAAAGCTACTACACAGCAAAGAAAATAACAAAATGAAAAAGGGAACCTACAGAATGGAAGAAAATATTTGCAAACCATATATCTGATAGAGGTTAATATTAAAAATATATAAGGAACTTCTATAACTCAATAGCAAAGAAACAAATAACCTGAATTAAACATGAGTAAAGAGTTGAATAGATATTAAAAAAAAACATACAAATGGCCAACAAGTACATGAAAAGGAGCTCAACAGCATTAACTATCAGGGAAATGCAAATTAAAACCACAACGATATTAGCTAATATCTGTTAGAATGGTTATTTTCAAAAAGATAAGTAAATATTGGTGAGGATGTGGAGAAAAGGGAACCCTTGTACACTGGTGGTGGGAAGGTAAACTGGTATAACCATTATGGAAATTAATATAGAGATTTCTCAAAAAGTTAAAAATAAAACATGATTCAGCAGTCCCATTTCTGGGTATATAACCAAAGGAAATTAAACCAGTAAAGTGAGTATCTTAAAGAGACATTTGCACTCCCATTTTATTATAGCATTATTCACAAAAACCAAGATACAGAAACTACTTAAGTGTCTATCAACGGCTGCATGGATAAAGAAAATGTGCTATGTGTGTGCGCTAAGTCGCTTCAGTCGTGTCTGACTCTTTGCGACCTGATGGACTGTAGCCTACCAGGCTCCCTTGCCCATGGGATTCTTCAGGCAAGAATACTGGAGTGGGTTGCCATGCCCTCCTCCAGGGGATCTTCCTGACCCAGGGATCGAAGCCAGATTTCTTAAGTCTCCTGCATTAGCAGGTGGGTTCTTTACCACTAGCAGCACCTAGGAAACCCCATATATATGTATATATATATATACATATACATATATACATATACACAATGGAAAATCATTCAACAAAAAAAGAAGGAAATCCTGCTCTTTTGTGACAACATGGATGAACCTGGAGGACATGTTGCTAAGTGAAATAAACAGAGAATGCAAATACTGCACGATCTCATTTATACATGGAATCTAAAAAAGTCTATCTCATAGAACCAGAGAACAGAATCGTCATTACCAAGGGCTGGGGAGTGGGAAAAATAGGGATACATTGGTTAAAATAGACAAACTTTCAGTAATAAGATGAATAAGTTCTGGGAATCTAATATATAATGTACCAGCGTGCTCTATAAAAGTCTAGCAGTACCAAATGTTGGTAAGGATGTAGAAAAACTAGGATTCTCAAGCACTAAATTGTTTGATTTGGACACTTTTGAGGAAATCTTGTATTGCGGAACTATGCATACCTTTTGATCAAGTAGTTCTACTCTGAGGGTATGTGCATGTATTAAGATATGTCTGTGTGTATATATGCATGTATATATATCAATCTAATAGAGACTTTTTTCTTTATAGTAGTATTATTTCTAATAGTTTCAACCTGGAAACAACTCAAATATTTCTCAATAGATAAATTTTGGTATACATGGAATGTGGAATACTCTTCAGAAACAAAGATGACTATATAACTATATACAACATCAATTATAACTATATACAACATCTCAAAAAAGTCTGATATTAAAAATATCATTCTATTTATAAAATTAAAAACAGGCATCACTGAACTATATTATTAGACATCATATGGCAGTTATCTTTGGGAAGGAAGGGGTGGTTATTGGTTCAAGATGAGCACAAGGAGGCCTTCTGGGTGCTGATAACATTCTATTTCTTGGTCTGGGGAGCAGTTACTTAAGTGTATTAACTGTTGTAATTCATTAAGATAAACACTTTTTGAACTCTTCTGAGCTATGTGATACCTCCATAATTTTTATTTGAAATATTCATCTTTTGTTAATCTTCTTCCTTTCTTTCCCTTCATCTATCCTGTTTTTTAGAGTGTTAAATATTAAAACCTTAGGTCTTGAGGTCCTGAGAGAAGACAAACTGCTATAATTATTAAAAGTAGTAAGTAATGTTACAAGTATGTAGCAGTGCAGACATTTTCATATCTAGTATCTCAAAAATCATTACTACCCTATGAGAGATAAGAAGCAATAAATGTTTTTTTTAAATTGGTGGATAAACTGTGACTCAGAGGTAGTTAAATTTTGTTCCCTAGTTCATATATTTAGAAGGTGGAAGAGTTCAGTGTAAGACTTCGGTTATTAATCACAAGATTGTTGCTCTTTCTACTCCACATGTAGTCATTTAAAACAATATATAACATGAATAAATAATCTATGACTCAAATAACTGTATGTTTTATTTGAATCTCACTAGACTCATTTTAAGTCTTCATAACTACCATTGCTATTCTCTCCCATACCTCTTTGTTTAAAAAAAAAATAAATGCATTTATTGAGGTCAATAATGGAAGGATAACATCTTCTACTTATTTATATTTTTCCACATCAATTAATGTACATGAAATATGTCATACCTTCTTAAATATAGATATTTCAAATGTGGATAGGTTTTTTTTAGATACTCTTTTAAAACTAAACTGTAGTTATATGTCTGATCTGTTCAGGGGCTTCATGTTCTAAAGTTCTCTACTTGAGTTTTCTAGTCTTCAGGAAAGGAAGAACTACTAGTCTCCTATCTAATGGTTATACAAATAGAAGAATGAAAGACAAATAAATATTTTCAATTATGGTTAGATAAGTAGATTAGAATATTTTGCTAATACAACAATGAATATGATCACTCTGTATAGTTTAAATAGTCTTTGATCACCAAATAATACTGCTCTAACTTCCAACAGGTATTTCAAAATTGCATACCTTTGATCAAAATGAATATCAGGGAAATGAGTTCATATGACTTAATTGAATTCATATACACTATTGGAAAAAACATAATCAGGAGGTTTATAAAACTGATGATGTGTTAAGAGTCTCACCCTTGAATGTGGGAAATGGTTGCTGTTCCATTTTTGCTGGTAGTGTACATTGCTACCAACTTTATGGAAGAAAGTTTGGCAAGTGGTATTAACAGCCTAACATGGACATTCCCTAAGGGCCTTAACTCAATTTATAGCAGTTATACAAGGAAAGTAACCAGTGACACACAAAGCTTTACCTACGAGGATATTTGCTGTAGCATAATTTATAATGGTGAAAAATTTACTGTAACATAAATGCCAAACAATAAAAGGATATTAAATCACTCATAGTATATTAACAAAATGGCACACTCTGGAGCTGTTAAAAATAACATTGTAAATGAAGAATTGCTGTGAAATGATACTTGGCTGGGCAAATTTAGTAACATTCAAATGCCAAACTCAACCAGTCACCTTTTACCTGTGATGCTATCAAAGGACATAGATGCATACGTGACAAGGTCAAACAAAGGCATCATGGTAAAGTTCCTGGAACTTTTAGCACTTCAGTGACAGAAGAAAGGGTTCTGACACATTTTTCCTGCACTAGCAGGAGCTGACTTGACCCCCCTCTCTTCCCTCTTGTGACCCCACTCCCTCTAAGCAGGTTCAGAACAGAATTTCTCAATGTCTGCCCCCACTTTATTGGATGATTTTTTCCCTCTATTTCCATGTATAAGGCTAATGTGATTTCTTAGATATTTGTGTCCTTGTCCTGGTTTCTTTCTATTTCCTACTATTCTTCTAACTACAAAGAAAACATCCTTTATTTTTTAAAAACTGATCTCTTTTATCCCTTACTTCTGATTCCTTGTATTCTGATTCCAAATCCAAGCAATAGTTTTCATGTTCCTGTACCACATTCTGAAGCATTCCTGTTTTCCCACTGTGGTTTAATTCTATATCTGAACAAGCCTATTTATTAGAATTTAGATGGATTACAGAACAGACATGTATAGTCTCTTTTTTAGCCCTTAATATTTGTGATAATTTCACTGAGTTTTTATTCTTCCTCAACTCAAGAAGAAAATAGACCCACATTTGGAAGAGATCCCCAGTCCCATTACCTATTTTTTTCATATCAGTAACTCCACTGCCCCCATGAGGTTGAATCAATGCTTTGGGTCTCTGAAGTTCATAGCCAAGGTCAGAGCTCATGTGCTGGAGGCTATGGGCCCATGATCAGGAAGGGAAGTCCTCCCTACAGTGGTAGAGAGCAACCAGCTGCTGGAGAAGCAGGCTTCAGTGCAGAATCTCAGCTGCCTTCTCTCACATTCTCTCTTTTTGAATGTCTTTCAATGACTTAAAATGTAAAACAAAAAATGACAAATAATTGAGACTAAAAGTACCTTCCAAATAGTAAGTGCAAAAATATCCCATTTTCATCTTAAAAAAAAAAAATGTCACCCATAGCCACACACAGAATGAGACGGGAAGCACCAGTGGCTAATAGCCACCAGTGAGCGATAGAAGCCGCGTGGCTGGAGTAGTTGCTTCAGTTTTTCTTATCTTTTCATTTCTCTATTTCTCACATGGTTTGTAAAAAAAAAAACCCACAAATATTTTATTATAGTAATGTTCATTTCTTTTTTTAATGTGGCTACCTTATCTTGAATGCCCTGAATAAACCATGTTAAGGGTCTGAGTGCTTTATTGGTTTCCAATTTTCCCCGATTCCCCAACTTCTTCATCTTCTACTACCATTCTCATATGACATTTCTTATTTTTAATTTTAAAACAAGAAATGTTATAGATTTTAGAGTAGCATTGAGAGAGAGATATATATATACACACACACACATACATATATACATGCTACTGTGTGTAAAATAGCTAGCTAGCAGAAGCTGCTGTATAGCACAGGGAATGCATGTCGGGGCTCTGTGGTGACCTAGAAGGGAGGGATGGGGGGTGGGGGGGAGGCTCAGGAGGGAGGGGATATATGTATACTTATAGCTGAGTCACATTGTTGTACAGCAGAAACCAACACAATATTGTAAAGCAGTTATCCACCATTTACAAATAAAAATAAATAAATGTTTGAGATTTTGGAAAGAATAGTTTTTCATGTTTCATGAGGCAGGACCTTATGACCTTCTAATAATAATGATAAGGCACGTATATCCTGGTTTTCAAGCCCTTCACTTTCGCTGTCTGCTAACAGGAGTCCCCATTAGCAGACTGAAACCATGCACGGGGCCAGGGACTATTTCTAACCATCCCAATTGCTCTGTATCACCTTTGTGCTCAGACTAGAAATAAGTCCTGGACAGATACATACTCAGAGTTCAGCAAGTTGGTGGACCATGGTTGGAGAGCTGCTTCCATTTACCCTGTTGAGGTAAACAGTTACATCTTCACTCTCTGCTTAGCAGAAAATCACAAGAAATACTATGTCACAAACAAATGAAAGTCTGAGGTCACTTCAATTTACCTTCTAAGCTTCTCCCACTTTAAAATGGTAAAATAAAATATTCATGAGTTACCATTATGTGGTTGAACAAAGAAGGAGGCATTTCCTCTTACTTAAATTAATCCATGCCTGCCTACAATAGTGTATACCTACATCCATCCACCCCATATATGAATGAGGAAGGCAGAAAAATATAACGGCCACATAAACAATGCTTGTCAAATCACATTAGAATCGACAAGTGAGACAACTAATCGATCTTCCTAACAGCATGGACAAATAGACTGAATCATATTTCAAAGATTCAATGGCACTTTGAACAAAAAACACACTACCTACTTCAACACAGAATGACCTATTTTGCCAAAGGATGCCCAAGGATGCCCAGGGCAACCTATCCTATCCTCCCTGAGAATTTAGAAAACATAAGTAAGTACTGGATGCAAGTTTATTTTCTGAATTAAAATTTCAAGCACTGTAAATGGAATGGTAATACTGAAAGTAATTTAACATCTTTTAAGACAATTCAAACTGCTTAACTCATTTAATATAATTATCTCTTAACATTGTGATATAGTCTCTATTTTCCTAGTGCTCTTTGGAAAGGATAAAATACCTTCCTTTTTACCATAATTTCCCCCTTGTCTATATCTAATTGAAGAGCTTTCTATCAGAAAACTTGAAAAATGGATAATTACTGCTCTGGGGCCTCTCATCAACTATGAACTTGGGAATTAGAGTTTTTGGCCTTGCTTAATGAAAAGTGGCTGAATTAAATTTTCTTCATCTAACAAGTATCTTTCTTTTTCCTTTTGGTAAAAAGTTTCCCAGAGAATCTCTCTTAATAGCTACTGGCCAAGCCCATAATTCTACAATTGAAACAATGAGATCTATTTTCCAGATCATCAATCTTCATTCTCCAGACAGATACAATTGTTTGAAGAGTTGCAATTACATTATCCCTTGGTGCTTCTTCAGCCTCCACATTTGACTGATTCCACAGTTAACAATTAAAAGGCCAAAGGAATTCAGGATTAATTTTTATCTCTAATAATAAAAAGTTCATTGCATTGAATTCCTTGGTATCAGCATCATTGCCTTCCTAATTAAAAGTGCAATGGTTATATAATCCTGCAAAAAGAGAAATGGAAGTCAATACCCATTCATGGATGATATACTTCAAGTGAAGTAACTGCAATCATCCTGACTGTGTGGACAGCACGATCTTTTTCACTACCTACAAATGAGTCAATTTAAAGTGCTAGGCTTAGCCTATATTGCTTAAATTTCATCTATCCTCTGGTGTTAAACATAACATGTTTTCGAATAGCAATCCATATTTATCAAGAAATAGGTCTGGTAGATAACAAACCAAATGTAGATAACCAGTATGAACTGCACACAGCATCATCATGTGTATTGCTAAGTTATTTGGCATCAGAGGTCAACAGGATGCCGTGCCTAGTTGCCTTCTAATAATCAGAAAGGAGCAGAGAGTTCTTCCTCCTCACATTCCCTTCTCCTCTTCAGCACTACTGTTCCCACATCTCAGTGTTTCCATTGGTTCTGTTCATGTTGGCCTTTCCTTCAATGGCTCCAGAGAGAGACACCTCTCCTCCCCTGCCAGCCTCAGAGGTTTCCGATCCCACAGGCCCACTCTGGGACCAAGGAAGCTGAACTTTTCACTCGTAGCCAGAGCACCACTAAGGTATGGTCTTAGGGCAAAACACTGCCTCACTCTGTGAGCTTCTAGAGTACTTCATGGTCTCTGGGTTCTGAGCAGTTGGCATGGAACCTCAGATGTCATAAAAATTCATGATAACCCTGAAGAAACTTTAGCCTGGGAAAAGCAGGATTTACATTAGAAACTAACTCAGGGAAAGGAAGGCTCAAGATTTGGTTCCTGTTACGTTCCCTTTTACACACATCTAGCCCTGGAGAATCCCAGGGACAGGGGAGCCTCTTGGGCTGCCATCTATGGGGTCGCACAGAGTCAGACACGACTGAAGGGACTTAGCAGCAGCAGCAGCCCTGAAGCAACAGTTAGAACTGGACATGGAACAACAGGCTGGTTCCAAATAGGAAAAGGAGGACGTCAAGGCTGTATATTGTCACCCTGCTTATTTAACTTCTATGCAGAGTACATCATGAGAAACGCTGGGCTGGAAGAAACACAAGCTGGAATCAAGATTGCAGGGAGAAATATCAATCACCTCAGATATGCAGATGACAACACCCTTATGGCAGAAAGTGAAGAGGATCTAAAAAGCCTCTTGATGAAAGTGAAAGAGGAGAGTGAAAAAGTTGGCTTAAAGCTCAACATTCAGAAAACGAAGATCATGGTATCCGGTCCCATCACTTCATGGGAAATAGATGGGGAAACAGCGGAAACAGTGTCAGACTTTATTTTGGGGGGCTCCAAAATCACTGCAGATGGTGACTGCAGCCATGAAATTAAAAGACGCTTACTCCTTGGAAGGTAAGTTATGACCAACCTAGACAGCATATTCAAAAGCAGAGACATTACTTTGCCGACTAAGGTCCATCTAATCAAGGCTATGGTTTTTCCAGTAGTCATGTATGGATGTGAGAGTTGGACTATGAAGAAGGCTGAGCATCAAAGAATTGATGCTTTTGAACTGTAGTGTTGGAGAAGACTCTTGAGAGTCCCTTGGACTTCAAGGAGATCCAACCAGTCCATTCTGAAGGAGATCGGCCCTGGGATTTCTTTGGAAGGAATGATGCTAAAGCTGAAACTCCAGTACTTTGGCCACCTCAGGTGAAGAGTTGACTCATTGGAAAAGACTCTGATGCTGGGAGCGATTGGGGGCAGGAGGAGAAGGGGAGGACAGAGGATGAGATGGCTGGATGGCATCACTGACTCGATGGACGTGAATCTGAGTGAACTCCGGGAGCTGGTGATGGACAGGGAGGCCTGGCGTGCTGCAGTTCATGGGGTCTCAAAGAGTCAGACACGACTGAGCAACTGAACTGAACTGACCCCTGAGTCTCAACTTTTTCACCTGTAGAGTCTGGCTGTAGGAGAAGAGGCGGTTGGTACGCAACACAATATTTTGAAAGTATAATGTAGGACAACTTTCTTTGATCGCAAAAGCTCAGTCTCCTCAACTTGCCCTTCCCTAAAGACAGGAAAGAAAAGAGATACTCCACTAAATCATACCAGAATTCACCCAACAGATAGAACATTTATATTTTAACATTAAAACTCATCTTAATTTGCTAAAAATTGGATGGCTTTCACCCAACACAATTGATGGATATTTTGTTTGAAAACATACAGCACAAAAAATTACCTGAAGCCTGTAGAACAGTTAATCTGTGGGCTTCTGAGAATTACTTCACAACTAGTTTTTGCCAATTTTCATGAGAATGCCAAAATTTGTATAATTTTATCAAAACATCTCCACATTTTTATTCATTTCAGATGAATCAACACAAAAACTAGGAAAGCCCTATTTTAAACTAGTTTCAGTACACTTCCTTCATTTCCCATTCCAATATAATTTGGCATAATTAAGAGCTATCAAGAATATCCATGATTGCTTGAGTTGAGTCCTACAATAAGTGGGAACCAATCACAAAGGAAAGAATCCAAACCACTGGGACTCCCTTCAGGAAAGATGACTATTACAGGATTACCTTTTAAGGGCTAACTAATAAACATTAATTTAAGACATCCGAATATTGTAATCTGTCCCTTGGTTCCCATTTCACAGGATCAGTCTCTATTTGTATTCTCCAGACTCCCCTCATGAACTCCGAACTCCTCTATTGCAAGATGACTGGCATACATGGGCACTGTTTTACCCCAGCATTGAGTGACTGCCCTGCACTGCTTCAAGCCATAGCCCAGCAGGTCCTGTCAAGTTGATTCTTTCTCGCCTCTTAGAAATATCACCCCCTCTTTCCACCTGACTCTCCAGAAATTTGCTAAGAAGCTATTATATTAATATAGAATATGCTCCTGTCATACAATGTTATAAAACAGGCATCATGGGACTATAGACCAGTGATAAAAAGAACACATCTGGAGTCTGATGGACCTGGATTCAAATCGTGACTCTGATGAATACTAGCTGTGAAGACAATAAGGTGCCTTAGACTCTCTGACCCTCATTCATTGTTTCTGTTTAGTCACTAAGTCGTGTCCGACTCTTTTGTGACTCCATGGACTGTAGCCTGCTGGGCTCCTCTGTCCATGGGATTTCCCAGGTGAGAATACTGGAGCAGGTTGCCATTTCCTTCTCCAGGGGATCTTCCCAACACAGGGATCAAACCCACGTCTCCTGCATCGCAGGTGGATTCTTCACCACTGAGCTAGCGGGGAAGCCCATCCTCATCCACAGAGTGGTGCTAACAACACTACTGCTCATCAGGTGTACGTGAAGACTGAAAATGCTGCATGTATCATAACACAGGACTGGGAGAAGCATCCGTCCAACTGCTCATGCTTAGTACGATTATTAACAGAAAGGATACATGCTTTCGAGTCATCATTAGTTCAAATCATGGCTCTGCATTTCAGCTTCATTTGTAAAGTGGGGCTGATACTGACTTGCATACAGATTTGGTGTGAACATTACAGATAAATATATTAAAATCCTTGGTAAAATGCCTGGTGAAGAGCAAGTGTTCCATGGATGGCAGCCATTGCAAAAATTACACATAGAAAGTGACTTTGGTGGTGAGACATATGCCGCAAGTATCAAGTTGTTAAAAGTTTAAAAGACTTTTGACACCTTTCAGTGCTGCTGTTCTCACTCCGACACGATCTGAGAGCTGTGGAGGAGAATTTAGTCAAGAGTGCATGCAGCCTCTCTCATCCTCCATCTTCTAACAAGGCTCTGCCTCTATCAGCTCAGTTCTTTTCCCTTCTCTGTCTCAGAGCAGGGTTCGGTTGCCAGGCAAGTTCTCGGGGACTTTTGTAGTCTAGAAATGAAAGAAAGAAGGAAGATGCATGAGGTACAGTTGGGGGAGGGGTCTGGGGAAGACTGTAGAGAAAACATACTCGAGGGGCTGAGGGATGGTGGGGAAGGAGATGAAGTGGGGAGAGAATCTCCTGAAATAATATTTTATGTATCATCTTCTGAATACTCAAGGAAAGTAACCCTCAATTAAAAAAGAACGGGAAGAATAAGAAGGAGAAAAGAAGACTCTCCCATTGTTGGACCATGCCCTCTGAGTGCCCGTGCTCTGAGGCTGGGCCAAATGAGTTGTGGCTTCTGTGTGCGTGCAGGCTAGGCCCCTTCAGTTGGGTCTAACTCTTTGTGTCCCCCTGGACTGTAGCCCACCAGGCTCCTCTGTCCATGGGATTCTCCAGGCAAGAATACTGGAGTGGGCTGCCATGCTCTCCTCCATGGGATCTTCCAGACCCAGGGATGGAACCCATGTCTCTTGTGGCTCCTGCACTGCAGGCAAATTCTTTACTGCTGAGTCATGGCCTTCTACTGGGCAATAAATACTAGGGACTGAAAACTTCCCCTGCTCCTAAGGGCAGAAATGCCAGAGGAAATCAGGCTCAGCACAGAGACAGGGGCTACTTGATCTCCTACCTGGGTGGCCATTCGAGGGAAATAACTTTAGAACTCAACACTCTGGAGAAACCAGAGGCAGACAACTAGTTTGCCAATGGGTGTGACAAGGAAGAAAGGCCTCACAAGTAAAATCAGAAAACCAAGGAATCAGGTAACCAGGAAGGGACCTTTTAGTGGGTTGGGTCTCGGAATACATGTCCCTTGGTGCACCTGGAGACAGAGTTGGGAAGCACCAGGAGCTTCATGGCTACTGGACCCAGTGCCAGGACAACGTGAGCTGAATACAGGAAGTAGCACTGGCCGCCCCAGTGCAGAGCAGTGCAAGGAGCCAATGACTGCAGGAGACAAAACTTGGGAGAGCAAAGGAAGCGATGTGGAAGAGGGCAGGAGAAGGGAAGTCAGCTTACTGAGCTGCGTCACCAAGGCAGGAAAGGGCTGTGCAATGGATATTTTCCATCTGCCCTTCCAGAGCCAACATGCTCCATTCTCCACCCTGCTGTGTCCTGGGAGTCTGGGCTACATCGGTGGCTCTCTTGTCCTCAGGCTTCTGGTTGAGTTGAGTTAATGCTGGCTACCAGCAAGAGCTTGGGCTGCAAGAAGAGAGGGAGGGCAGCGGTTTGCTCCTTTGTCTATTCTGACCTTAGACAATGTTTGGTTTTGCTCCCCTCTGGTGGCAACAGGTTGGCTGTGTCCTTCCTGGAAGACAGCAGCACCTTACCTGTTGGCTGTCTCCTTCCTGCAGCTGCTTCTGGTACCTGCTGCCTTCCCTGCTGCTTCAGGGCCCAGGGACAGTAAGTGACTCTAGTTGTTGCTGTTTCCTGGTCCTTCATGCTCTCCCGTTTGTTTTTTTAAGCCTGCCCATACATTTGAAGATACACCCTTAATTAAACTCTCTTCAACTACTTGGCTAGAGTATACCACCTGCTCCCTCCTCGGACTCCATCTGACAGACCCAGGTAAGATAATAACTGCACAGTGAGAAAATGCAGAGGGAGGGTATCAACCTCCTGCAGAAGGCAGAGCAGGAGGAAAAATATGAAAGCAGAAGCGAAACACTGGACCAATGACCTTGGGTTAGAGGGTGTTTATTAAGTTCATGTTAATACAATTAAATTCATGATAATATGATCTATTTGTAATTATTGTCAGTGATGATTTTTTCTTTGGTAAAATAAGCCAGTATTATAGTTCACAGGATTCTTCATTCTTCAAATGAGTTGATATGCATGATCACACCAAAGAGAGAGACTTAGGTTCAAACCCCTTTTCACCACTTATTATGCTAAATTATTTTACTTTTCTATGCCTCAGTTTTCACCTCTGAAAAATGGGGGTCATAGTATCTTCTTCACAGTAAATTATTTTTATTTTAGATTAATTGATTTTAATTGGAGAATAATTACTTTACAATAGTTTGATGGTTTTGCCATACATCAACATGAATTGACCACAGGTATACATGTGCCCCCCCCATCCTGAACCCTCCTCCTAACACCCTCCCCACCCTATTCCTCTAGGTTGTCACAGAGCACCAGCTTTGGGTCCCCTGCGTCATGCATTGAACTTGCACTGGTCATATTTTAGATATGGTAATGTACATGTTTCAGGGATGTTCTCTCAAATCATCGCACCCTCGCCTTCTCTTGCTGAGTCCAAAGTCTGTTCTTTACATCTGTGTCTCCTTTGCTGCCCTGCATGTAGGATGATCACTAGCATCTTTCTAAATTCTCTATGTATATATTACTATATAGCATCTGTCTTTCTCTTTCTGACATCACTGTGTATAATAGGTTCCAACAAATGACAGTTGTTCTTCTTATTCTTACACGTCACATTTCCTTTTCTCCTGCAAGTCTCAGTTGAAGAAATCTATCAAGATTGTGGTTTGATCAAAGGTGCTTAAATCTGGGCAAACCCGATCAGTCCCTTCCACTCTGATTTAGACCTAGATGAAGATGACTCTGCTCAACTCCACCTATACGCATGTTGCTGGCACAGATGCTGTGGCAGAGACCCAGCAATCAGCGCCTCTGGCACACTGCTCTTTGCAGGAAAAAATGAGCTTCAAAGTATTTATTTTTTTCAGAAATACATTCCAAATCAGATTCATTTATGCCACATCCCACACTTTAAATCTTTAAATTAATCAAAGTCCTGGAAATTACTCCTGAACATTCTAATAAACTAGTGATACAGAAATTTCAAATCCTAATACGACTCAAAAATTCAGTTTCACAATCTTATTTTTCTTTCATACCATGTTCTCCATAGCAAACATTCTTGAGACATTTGCTCAAGATCTGCTCTGCTGGAAAAGTGAAATGTTGGCCACAGAGAATATCCTAATCTGAGTTCTGTTCTTTTATGAAGCATCCTGCAAGCCACAATATTTGTAACATTCCCATACTTTTATTCACTCGTTCAATAAATACTTGCTGAGCGCTATGCACTGACCTAGTCTCTCGGGGATCTCCAGGAAATAAAACACACAGAAACTCACACTCTGATGAAGTTTATGCTCTAAACACAAGACTAATATAGTTCCTCATCTTTCCTATATCTCTGCTTACCAAAATGTACGAATTTTCAATGAATCTACTGTTTCCAGATAAAATATAGGATATCCAGTTAACTTTGGATATCAGATCAATAATTTTTTTTTAATTGTAAGAATGTCACAAATATTATACCTGACCTAAGGTACTCCTTGGACATATTCATATGAAAATTTACTTTTGTTGATCTGAAATCTAAATTTAGCTAAGTCTGGCAGCCCCCAAAGGGCCTCTGCTCTGCTTACTAAGTGACTTTTGTGCACTTCTGTTTCTAGACCTAGGTTTGCTTGTATATTAAATGAAGGAGCTGATCCAAGGGACATTTAAGGTCCCTTTCAACTCCCTGACTCCAGTTCTTCTTTAAGCGAGAGATACTGTTATCATATACAACCACCCCCTCTCCTCCATTCATCCACTTTAAAATTGGCTGTCTAGTCTCTGGCACTACCACAGCAATCTCTTCTTTCCTCAGTACCCCTTGAAATCCCCAGCTCCATGCTGGTTGATTCAACTAAGAATTAATGCCAAATGCCCTAATATTTTACATTCCACAAAGTATTTTCACACATAGTACTGTATTTTTGATAAACCAATTTCTCGCCTACATCCCATCCAAAGAGTTTTGCTGAAGTTGTCTTTCATGCCTCTGTATAAATAATCTTTCTTATCCACCTCTGCAGGCATTAGCAACCTTCTGAGAGACTTTCTCCCAAATAAATCTGCTTCACCTTTGAAGATCTTTCCAGGGTTCCTGACTGTATCAATGCTGTATGTTCAGGGCCTCTCTCTCGGCGGTCACTGGAGCTTCCTCTTTAGCTCTTTCTGTTCACAGGAGGGACTTCTTCCTCCTCCCATGACTGGCCCTGTTCGTTCTCCTTCAACTCCAGTCCCCTGAGTGGCCCACTGTAAGCCTGGACCACCGAGGCCCTGGCCTCTCAGAGGGGTTCCTGCATCAGCAGCATCCCACTTCCCGTGAGCTTGTTAGTAAACACACTCTTGGACCCTGCCTGAGAGTGCTGAAGCGGAATTTGCCTTGTTAGGTTTGAGAAGCACTGGATCAGAACACCTCTAGTCAGGCGTGATCTTTCCATATCTTCCCGGGAGATCTGAAGAAGATAATTTGGTCTCTGTTTATTAGACTAAACCAAGAGCAATGGTTCCTAACCTTGTTTCTGCCAAGGTATATCCACAGAATGACACAAACTGCCGGAAAGAAGAGAGGCTCACTTCTGCAGTGATTCCCATCCTGCCCACCCCACACATGTGTTTTGCAAGTCACTCTTTAGCGTCAGCTACTATGTACACAGAATGACTGCTGTGGGGTGGCAAGGAGAAACAACTTCTCCAGTCTCAGTAACTGTAACACTGTCGCCTATGTGCACGCACAATAGGAACATATGAATTATGATCTTCCGTCCTTTACAGGCTGCTGATATGACCAAATAAATTGACTCATTTTGAAAATGGGGAGAGTAATGCAGTAATGAATTATTTCTGATACAGAGATGCTTAATGAATAATTTAAAAGCACTTTACAACTTCAGAGTCCTCAGAGCTTGATAACTAATAAAAATGATCCAGAGTTCCAATGGCATTTTTTTTACATTCGTGTTCTGCTCTGCAGAGCTATTCTTGGAACTGATAAACATATAACATCATTCCAAACACTTTTTATGAAATAATCACAAGGTACAGAAAGATTGACAGGACCAACAAAGCAATAACTGCCTGTCTTGGTAAACAGACATTTGGTTGTTATAGCTTCTTCTACTACAAGGAACAAAGCCAAACAAATGTAGAGAAACCAGGTTTTTATCTGACTGTAGTATTAGTCTTGGGGTAATAAGATACTAAAAGGCAGAAAAAGAATTCTATATGCTGAATTCTCAAATAACTCAATTTTATGGAATCAAAAGTTAAAATACTTTATACATATTTCCCTATAAGAGCAATGTCAAGAAAAGAAGTATCAGTGGCCCAAGTATATATGGAGGCTAAAAAAATCAAGATAATGATTAATAGACACATTTTCATTAAAATATTGAAGTTTACTTTAGTGTTACACTCAAGGATTGAAACTCAAAGAAACAGCCAATTGTTAAGAGAGATACAAGAGAAAATAATTTCTTAAGGTTCAAATTCATTATTATTATTATTATTAAATTTTACACAAGAGTTTACTATGAATCTTTGTGAACTCATAGCCATGCAGATCTTTTATCAGGTTTAAAGTTCATTACTCTCAGGATAATTAAAGTGGTATCCTTAAAATGACAAACCTAGACAGCATATTGGAGAAGGCAATGGCACCCCACTCCAGTACTCTTGCCTGGAAAATCCCACAGACGGAGGAGCCTGGTGGGCTGCAGTCCATGGGGTCGCAAAGAGTCAGGCATGACTGAGCAACTTCACTTTCACTTTTCACTTTCATGCATTGGAGAAGGAAATGGCAACCCACTCCAGTGTTCTTGCCTGGAGAATCCCAGGGATGTGGAAGCCTGGTGGGCTGCCGTCTCTGGGGTTGCACAGAGTCGGATACGACTGAAGCGACTTAGCAGCAGCAGACAGCATCTTAAAAAGCAAAGACATCACTTTGCTGACAGAGGTGCATGTAGTCAAAGCTCTTGCCTTTCAGTCATGTATGGATGTGACATTTGGGCCATAAAGAAGGCAGAGCACCAAAGAACTGATGCTTTCAAGCTGTGGTGCTGGAGAAGACTCTTAAGAGTCCCTTGGACAGCAAGATCAAACCAGTCCATCCTAAAGGAAAGCAACCCTGAATACTCAATGGAAGGAGTGATGCTCAAGATGAAGCACCAACAGTTTGGCCACATGATGCTAAGAGCCGGCTCACTGCAAAAGACCCTGATGCTGGGCAAGACTGAAGGTAAAAGTAGAAGAGGGCGAAAGAGCATGAGATGGTTGGATGGTATCACCGATTCAATGAACATAAACTTGGGCAGATTCCAGGAGATAGTGAGGGACAGGGAGGCCTGGCATGCTGCAGTCCTTGGGGCTGCAAAGAGTCAGACACGACTTAGCGACTGAACAACCACCACCACCCCTTAAAACTGGTAAAGAGACGACAGATTCATTGCTGGACTATAAAGAGAGTGGAACAGCCCTCAGCTTAGTTTCAGTAACGCTTTTTAAACCCTGGATTTATATCACTGAAGTGGCTGTGCAAATACTAGTCACCAGTTCCAGTAAGTTATAAAATTCACTTGTAAAATATGTATTTAATTTGAGAGAAAATACAAAATTGCCCATGAATTGATATTTTAAAGTTAAGAGACACCCTACTGAGCATGTTGGCATGTAGCCACAGTGTTTCCACAGCAGGAATTGAATAAAATATTTTAGGAATGGAAAAGAAATTGGAGTTCAGAGTTTTTAAAGTACAGTAGTTATAGACTTTTGAAAGAAGACATTTGTGAGCTTTAGCTTATCTTCTTACCCCTTGACTCATTCTATCTTTTTTTAAATTGCTTTTTTCTGTATTTCTTGAAGGCCATATGATTCTTGCTCTTGTATGTGGACAGTCTGGGTTGGCTGACTGTGCTGGGGAATGATGAGATCACAGCAGGAGTGACAATATTCTCATAGGACAGGGAGATTTACTCCGTTTCATTGACTGCACCTCTGACTATGGGGACTATATAATTTATCATCCAACTAGGGACATTTTGAGAGTGGAAGGAAGTGGAATTAATAGTTGAATTGGCAAAACTTAAAAAAAAAAAAACTATTAAAAGAAAACATAGGCATAAGTCTTCATGATTTTGAGTTTGGACCTACCTCTCATCTCACCAGCTTATCTGACCAACTCACTTTCCAGCAAAGGACTGGTAAAATAATCTGATCAGTTTCACACTCACACTGACACTGTTTGAAAACACAAGTCAAAGATTATATCCTAATAATAAAGTAGTTAGGAAAGAATTTCCAGATAATTAGAAAAAAATTGACTCATTTAGAAATATTATGCACAATGGTTTCTGTACTACTTTTCAATAAGCCCTGAATCAGCAGCACTGTGTTTTATAGTAGGTTAAGCATGTGCTTAGGGCACACACAAATCCAGGGCCCTCCCTTCAAATAAGTTCAGTTACAATGAACCTTTCAAGAAATTTCAATTTAGAAACTATAGAAAGAAGCTGTTTTCATTACAGCATACAAACTATTCATATAATGCCTGAAATCCAATGGCATTCAATATCCACATACAGGCTTTGAAAGTTTAGTGTGACTTTTATTAGTAATGATAATATCAGTGCTGGAACTATCTACAGGTCCTAATATAACCTCAGAGAGACGAAACTGTGGCCAGCAATAGTCAAAGAACAATGTGAACTTCCATTGATCTACATACAGGTGACCAAGAGGCACATGAAGAGATGCTCATCACTAATTATTAGAGAAATGCAAATCAAAACTCCAATGAGACGTCACCAGACATCAGTCAGAACTGCCATCATTAAAAAGTCTACAACAGATGCTGGAGAAGGTGTAGAGAAAAGGGAACCTGGGAATGCAAACTGGTTAAAACCACTATGGAGAACAATATAAAGGTTAATTAAAAAAACTAAAAACAGAGTTACCATATGATCCAGCAATTCCACACTTGGTCATGTATCTGGAGAAAACTTAGTTCAAAAGGATACATACACCCCATTGTTCATTACAGCAATATTTGCAATAGCTAAGACAAGGATCAACCTAAATGTCCATCAACAGATAAATGGATAAAGAAAATGTGGTACATGTATAATGGACTATGACTCAGCCATTAAAAAGAATGAAATAATGCCTTGTGTAGCACCATGTATGGACCTGGATATTATCATAATAAGTGAAGTAAGTCAGACAGAGAGAGACAAATATCATATGATATTGTTTATATGGGGAATCTAAAAGAAATGAAACAGATGAACTTATTTACAAAAGAAAAAGGCTCCTAGTCTTAGAGAATCAACCATAAGGTTACCAGAGGGAAAGAGGGAAAGGGAGGGATACAGAGGGAGTTTGGGGTTGACATGCATATACTGCTATATTTAAAGTAGATAAGCAACAAGGACCTACTGTATAGTGCAGGGAACTCTGCTCAATATTCTGTAATAACCTAAATGGAAAAAGAATTTGGAAAAAGTAAATATATATATAACTGAATCACTTTGCTATCCACTTGAAACTAACATAACATTGTTAATCAACTATGCTCCAATATAAAAAAAAAAATTTGTTTTTTTTTTTAAAGAACAACATCCAAGCTTAACATAGCCACAGACAAGAGGGCTACAGCAAGGACCAGTGGAAACCAAAGACCAAAGCAGCACCCCCATCCCTCACCGTTCTGGTCATGAAAGAACTTTGTATTGTCAGATGACCCTTGGGGTGGGGGATGCCCAATTACCTGAGATTAAATGTGCCACTATCTTGGAATGAGATTTAATTTTGCTTACAAAAATAAACATATATGCCTCTTTTTTTTTGCACAACTGATTTTGTAGGGTAAAAGTCATGCTCACCTCACTACCTATGTCCATTAACAATTGTGAGTTAATCCTTTGGCTTCTCTACAGTTCAGCTGGCAATTACAATGCAAGATCTCTACCAGTGCTAAGGTTTTAAGATGATGCTAATCACAAAAATTTATGTGCTCTTTTCCTTTTTCAGTAAATTGAAACAATATTTGTGTGTAGTCAAATATGTGTACAGCTGAATTCTGTAAGAAATTAAATCATTAAAAAGAACTTGCTAACTAGAAACCATTTATATATGTGAAGAGAGCTTTCTGTTAATATTTTAATAAGGAAACATAGTTATTAGGAGACATAGATATCTTTTAATAAATCATGGCTATGGCAATAGATATGGTAAAAATTATTTATGTCACAAAGATTTTAAACTGGATATTAAAATAATCATAATATATATTAAAAATTCTTGAAGGCAATGATTATTTATCCAACTTTGGCATCGCAGAAAAGCAATTCACCATCTGAGAGGACAGGATAACTTAGAGTAACACGTAACTTCCAGGATCATTTATTCAAATCAAATATCCATTTTTACATCAAGGGCAACTACTTCTTCATAAAATAATAGTGTCATATATTACCTAGAAATGAATGTTACATATTTATAACTCTGGCTGGTAAATCCCAGTCATGCTATTATTATGCCATTAAGCTGGAAATATAGAGTTGAAAAGAGGAGTAATCATAATAAACACACTTTATTCTGCACATAATACCTGAAATTCAATCTACTACCATTTCCAAATACCAGAAGTTTAATGTTTATGGTCTTCACTGAATAATCTTCTTTTCCTTTGACTAAAGTCAATAAAAAGTCATCTTTAAACTTTTCACTGAAGCTAGAAACCATTTCACTAAACTACAAGGTCATAAAGATTAGAATAAAATCAAGATCATCCTTATGCTCTCTGCAAGCTAATGCTTTAATGTGCTTCTTCTCCACCCCAAAACCAGTTTATTTAAATAATCTTACCATATTGAATTTGATAAATGTCCCATGTTCATGCATTTTTACTTGCATGTTCATATTCATTTTAGAGTTATTTTAAGGAAAATAATGTTATCAAGCAACATTATAAATATGCTGGAAAGCCCTTTAGTTTTGGAAAAGACACCTTTAAAAACTTTTAATGTGGTTGCTGCTGCTAAGTCGCTTCAGTCATGTCCGACTCTGTGCAACCCCATGGACTGCAGCCTACCAGGTTCCTCCGTCCATGGGATTTTCCAGGCAAGAGTACTGGAGTGGGTTGCCATTAATGTGGTAAGCATACATAAAAGTTACCATTTTAAAATGTATAGTTCAGTGGCATTGAGTACATTCACACTGTTGTACAACTGTCACTACCATCACTCTTTAGAACTTGTTTATCTTCCCAAACGGAACCTCAATATCCATTAAACTTCTATTTCCTTTACCCCTATATGGAGCAAACAATTTTAAATAATATGATTTCAAAAACATACATTTGTAAGTTGGACTTACACTCTTAAGCAGAGACTTCAATTAAAAAGCTCTAGATTATGTCCCACTCTTTAGAAACAACTGAACACTGTCATCTGTTGGAATATGGCTGGCATTAGTACCTATGCCATTACAGACACATTTGCTGATGTTACGTAAGAGTCATTTATTTTGTATTTGGGCTATGCAATTATTTTAAAACATCAGTGGAAAGACTACAAACGTTATAGAATAGTAAGTTCTTACTTGATTGAATAAGTCCTGCTTTTAACAGAAGATTCAGAATACATATGGGAAACATGAATTCAGACAGCATATTGCATTTATATACCCACATGATAATCCTGATCTACTTAACAGGGAAGTGTTTTTTGTAATTGTCCTAAGGATGGCTATGGATTTATAAGGGTCCATCTGTGCTTTCATATACTATATCCTCTATGGGCAGGTGATGACACACATTTGTGAACAGGGAAATACATAATATGGTGTGTAAGCTGGGAAACTCTAGAATTAGCATTGAAATGAACTTAAAAATAAATGAGGTAGAAAGAATTGCTTTTAAAAGTCAATAAGTCCTAGGCATATACCCTGAAGAAACCAAAACTGAAAAAGACACATGCATCCCATTGCTCATTGCAGCACTATTTCCAATAGCTAGAACATGGAAGCAACCTAGATGTCCACTGACAGATGAATGGATAAAAAAGTGTGGTCCATATACACAATGGAATATTACTCAGCCATAAAAAGGAACACATTTGAGTCAGTTCTGATGAGGTGGATGAACCTAGAGCCTATTATACAGAGTGAAGTAAGTCAGAAAGATAAATATTGTATTCTAACACACACATATATAGAATCTAGAAGAATAGCACTGAAGAATTTATTTGCAGGGCAGCAATGGAGAAACAGACATAGACAACAGACTTATGGACATGAGGAGAAGGGAGGAGAGGGTGAGATGTATGGAGAAAGCGACTTATATTACCATATGCAAAATCAATAGCCAATGAGAATAGACAGCCAATGGGAATTTGCTGTATGTCTCAGGAAACCCAAACAGGGGCTCTGAATCAACCTAGAGGGGTAGCATGGGGAGGGAGATGGGAGGGAGGTTCAGAAGGGAGGGGATATATGTATACCTATAGCTGATTCATGTTGAGGTTTGACAGAACACAACAAAATTCTGTAAAGCAATTATGCTTCAATTAAAAAATAAATTTAATTTTTAAAAATGAAAGAAAAAAAGTCAATGAGTAGAAAATAAACTAGATCTCACACACACAAAATGTTACCATTTTAGGCAAAGAAACTTTGAAAAGGCCCCGATTCTGATGACCTGACCTAACTGGAAGGAAGCATATAACTGTCTGCTGTAAGCGACCCTTCTGTTTTCACTTTCTCTTCAAGTTCTACAGCCCATGACTATAAAATGTAGCTTTGTATAATAAACAAATATTGGCTGACTGCATCCTTACAGGCCATATTTGTTCTACCCAATCCACATCCCATTGCTGGCATGTTACAGATCCCTTTCCACCAAAACTTTTCTATGCCTGAGGTTACTATACTCATTCACCCTGGCTTTTTATCTTTACTTTCGAATTCAAACTGCCACATCAGTATGCCACAGGACACAAACTCCCTGTCCCCATGCAAATTCTGCTCTTTTCTGGTGTGAGCTCTTGACCTTCAGGTTATATTTATATATCTATGCCTACAAAATTCAGAAACCTTCAGTGATAATGGTAAATAGCAATCGGTTTTTGTGGGACGCTGAATAATTTCAGTTTGAAGGATGGTGGGGCTGGGAAAGCAGATAGTTTGGCCTGGGGGTGTTTTCATGGTGATCATGAATTGTTTCTCTTGGCATCATCTGATAGTGTATCATGTTAATCTCATTTATCATAACTAAAAATAACTGCAACACTGGCCACTTTCTTTCTTTTTGAATATGTTACTAATACTGACAAGACTGTATGGTTCAAACCCTTTGAAAATCTCACATGCAGTTTAGAAATTCTCCCCATTTGACTTCTGACAAGAATTTTACCCACTCATTGATGAAAATAACAGTACACCAATAAGAGCCAGAGTAAAGATTCCCCTGGAATTATTTTTTTCATCTCTCCACATGCAATTTATATGTAAACTCAAGAGTTCTATTAGATGCTTAGAAATAATAACAGTTAACATTTTTTGAAAGTTTATAATATGCTAGGAGCTGTCCTAAGAATGAATAAACTATTCATTTAATATTTGGAAACCTCTGAAAGAGATGGGAATACCAGACCACCTGACCTTGAGAAACCTATATGCAGGTCAGGAAGCAACAGTTAGAACTGGACATGGAACAACAGACTGGTTCCAAATAGGAAAAGGAGTACATCAAGGCTGTATATTGTCACGCTGCTTATTTAACTTCTGTGCAGAGTACATCATGAAAAATGCTGGGCTGGAAAAAGCACAAGCTGGAATTAAGATTGCGAGGAGAAATATCAATATCCTCAGATATGCAGATGACACCACGCTTATGGCAGAAAGTGAAGAGGAACTCAAAAGCCTCTTGATGAAAGTGAAAGAGGAGAGTGAAAAAGTTGGCTTAAAGCTCAACATTCAGTAAATGAAGATTATGGCATCTGGTCCCATCACTTCACGGGAAATAGATGGGGAAACAGTGGAAACAGTGTCAGACTTCATTTTGGGGGGCTCCAAAATCACTGCAGATGGTGACTACAGCCATGAAATTAAAAGATGCTTACTCCTTGGAAGAAAAGTTATGACCAACCTAGATAGCATATTCAAAAGCAGAGACATTACTTTGCCAACAAAGGTCCATCTAGTCAAGGCTATGGTTTTTCCAGTAGTCATGTAAGGATGTGAGAGTTGGACTGTGAAGAAAGCTAAGCACCAAGGAATTGATGCTTTTGAACTGTGGTGTTGGAGAAGACTCTTGAGAGTCCCTTGGACTGCAAGGAGATCCAACCAGTCCATTCTAAAGGAGATCAGTCCTGGATGTTCTTTGGAAGGACTGATGCTAAAGCTGAAACTCCAATACTTTGGCCACATCATGCAAAGAGTTGAATCATTGGTAACAACTCTGATGCTGGGAGGGATTGGGGGCATGAGGAGAAGGGGACGGCAGAGGATGAGATGGCTAGATGGCATCACCAACTCGATGGATATGAGCGAGTTTGGGTGAACTCCGGGAGTTGGTGATGGACAGGAAGGCCTGGAGTGCTGCGATTCATGGGGTTGCAAAGAGTCAGACATGACTGAGCAACTGAACTGAACTGAACCGATTCATTTAATCCTCATAGTAATTGTATCAGGTAGCCACAAATTATTATCCCCATTTGATACACTGGGCAAAGAATGTAAAACAGTGATTAAGAAATTTGGCCAAAGTCACTCCAATCTCACCCAAGGTCACTAGAGATGCCAGATCATATTTAACCACCAGTTTTAGATGCCAATATTGGCATCTACAATTTTTCCACATGTAACTGATTTTCATTTTATAGTTTTATCTATTCATAAAAAGATTTCAGAGGTAAAAGGCAGTGCACATTGCTTCTCTCCAAGCTCTGGAATTTGTTAGACATGTCTGAGATTTCTGCCATCTTAGGGCAATGGCCTCTGTGGGGCACTGTGGACATTTCCATTGAGTAACTAGCAACTTAATAATTTTTTTAGCATATATTTTTATAAGAAATTCACTGCTGAATTTCATGTAAGGGTTTCTTAACTTGAATAGTTGCTAAGTCACAGTCCTACCTAAATGACTTCTCAAGGTTGAAAGCCAAAACTGAGAACAACTTGGAAAAATACAAGGTAGGTGTTCTATCACCTAGAAAATGGGTGTATGTTTTACTCCTCCACGTATTATTATAAAAGTATCCCATGGAAAGGAACAGGCACTGTTCCAAATAAAAACAGATTCTTTTGACAACTAGTTGTTGTACATCCATTGACAGGAGGATGCCGGAACCTACCACAAAAAGGTACCCCATGTCCAAAGACAAAGAATAAGCTACAGCAAGACAGTAGGAGGGGCACAATCATGACAAAATTAAATTGCATACCCACTGGGTGGGTGACCCACAGGCTGGAGAATAATACCGAAGAAGTCTCGCACTGTTGTGAAGGTTCTGAATCCCTCGTCAGGGTTCCCAGACTGGGGATTTGACAAAGGGACTAGGAATCCCTAGGGAATCTGACCTTGAAGACCAGTGGGATTTGATGATAAGACTTCCACAAGACTGGGAGAAACAGAGACTCCAGTCTTGGAGGGCACAAACAAAACGTTGCATGCACCAAGACTCAGAGGAAAGGTGCAGTGACTCCACAGGAAACAGAGCCAAAACCACCCACTGGTGTTGGAGGGTCTCCTGTAGAGGTGTGGGTCATGGGGGCCACCACAGGGACAGAGGGACTGGCAGCAGCTGTGTGGGAAGGTCCCCTTGGGGTGAACGCTCTTGGAGGTCACCCTTAACCAGACCATAGAGCCCACAGACCCCAGGGCTGGGTCGCCCCAGGCCAAACAACTACCAGGGAGTGCAACCCCACTCATCAGCAGTTAATAAAGCTTTACTGAGCAAGGCCCTGCCCACCATAGTAAAACCCAGGTTTTCCCATTGCTAGTCCCTTCCATTGGAGAAGGCAATGGCACCCCAATCCAGTACTCTTGCCTGGAAAATCCCATGGAAGGAAGAGCCTGGTAGGCTGCAGTCCATGGGTCGCTAAGAGTGAGGCACGACTGAGCGACTTCTCTTTCACTTTCACTTTCATGCATTGGAGAAGGAAATGGCAACCCACTCCAGTATTCTTGCCTGGAGAATCCCAGGGACAGAGGAGCCTGATGGGCTGCCGTCTGTGGGGTTGCACAGAGTCAGACACGGGTGAAGCGACATAGCAGCAGCAGCAGTCTCTCCCATCAGGAAGCTTATACAAGCCTCTTAGCTTCCTCCATCAGAGGGCAGACAGAAAAGGCAAGAAGAACCACAATCCCACAGCAAGTAAAACAAAACTTTCATTACAGAAAGTTAATCAGCATGAAAAGGCAGGAAGTTACATCCCAGATAAAGGGATAAGATAAAACCCCAGGAAAACAACTAAATGAAGTGGAGATAGGGAATCTCCAGAAAAAGAAATCAGAATAATGATAGTGAATATGATTCAGGAAAAAGAATGGAGACAGGATTGAGAAGATGCAGGAAATGTTTATGAAACACGTACAAGGACTAAGGAACAAACAAAAAGAGATGAATATACACTAGAAGGAATCCATAGCAGAATAACTGAGGCAGAAGCATGGATAAATGACCTGGAGGATAGAATGGTGGAAATGACTGCCACAGAACAGAATATAGAAAAAAGAAAAAATATATGAAATGTATAATATTTAATGAATATAGAAATATAAATATATAATGACTATAGAAAAAAGAAATATATTTGAAAAGAAATGACAGCCTAAGAGACCTCTGTGACAACATTAAATGCACGAACATGCACATTATAGGGGTCCCAGAAGGAGAAGAGAGAGAGAAAGGACCTGAGAAAATATTTGAAGAGATAATAAATGAAAACTTCTCTAACATGGGAAAGGAAATTATCAACCAAGTCCAGGAAGCACATAATCCCAGAAAGGATAAATTCAAGGAGGAAAACACTCAGACACATAGTAATCAAACAGGTAAAAATTAAAGATAGGTAAAATATTAAAAGCAACAAAGAAAAAATGACAAATAACATACAAAGGAACTCCCATCAGGCTATCAGCTGATTTCTCAAGAGAATCTCTACAAGCCAGAAGGGAATGGCATGATATACTTAAAGTGATGAAAGGGAAGAACCCATAACGAAGAATACTCTACCCAGCAAGACTCTCCTTCAGATTTGATGAAGAATCAAAAGGTTTCCAGACAAGCAGAAGTTAAGAGAATTCAGCACTGCTGAAGCAGCCTTACAACACATGCTAAAGGAACTTCTCAAGGCAGGAAACACAAAAGGAAAAGAACTACACAAAGTAAACTCAAAACAATTAAGAAAACAGTAATAGTATCATGTGCTGCGTTTAGTCGCTTAGTCATGTCCAACTCTTTGCAACTCCATAGCCTGGAGCCCACCAGGATCCTCAGTCCATGGGGATTCTCCAGGCAAGAATACTGGAGTGGGTGGCCATGCCCTTCTCCAAGGAATCTTCCCAACCCAGGAATTAAGCCCAGATCCCTGCATTGTAGGCAGATTCTTTACCATCTGAGCCACCAAGGAAGCCCAATAGGATCATCAGTTCAGTTCAGTCGCTTAGTCATGTCCAACTCTTTGCGACCCCATGAATTGCAGTGCGCCAGGCCTCCCTGTCCATCACCAGCTCCCGGAGTTCACTCAGACTCACATCCATCAAGTCGGTGATGCCATCCAGCCATCTCATCCTCTGTTGTTCCCTTCTCCTCCTGCCCCCAATCCCTCCCAGCATCAGAGTATTTTCCAATGAGTCAACTCTTCACGTGAGGTGGCCAAACTATTGGAGTTTCAGCTTCAACATCAGTCTTTCCAATGAACACCCAGGACTGATCTCCTTTAGGATGGACTGGTTGAATCTCCTTGCAGCCCAAGGGACTCTCAAGAGTCTTCTCCAACGCCATAGTTCAAAAGCATCAATTCTTCAGTGCTCAGCTTTCTTCACAGTCCAACTCTCACATCCATACATGACCACTGGAAAAACCATACCCTTGACTAGATGGACCTTTGTTGGCAAAGTAATATCTCTGCTTTTGAATATGCTATCTAGATTGGTCATAACTTTTCTTCCAAGGAGTAAGCGTCTTTTAACATCATGGCTGTAGTCACCATCTGCAGTGATTTTGGAGCCCCCCAAAATAGGATCATACGTACTGATAATTACCATAATTTTAATGGATTAAATGTACCAACCAAAAGACAACTGGCTGAGCAGATGAAAACATGTGTATGTATAAACTTCTAGTTACCACATCAGTCTGCTTGACCCCCCAAATTGTATGTAATTATTTTAAATTCTTAGGTTAATCATATTCCCATTATTGCTTGTAATTGTGATTATCATTTTTTTGTGGTCTGGCTATTGATTGTGAAAAGTGATCAACATCTTTCACTACCATGATGATGTAATTATTACTCAATATCATTGTATAATGATTGGTCAACAGAAAAATTACAGAATCCTGTAACATCAAAACTACCATTTAATAGAAAAATCTGTAATCACTTTTTAAAATCCATTAAGCATATCATAATTATCTTGGAATTTTTTGAAAAACACAAATGCCCCAGTATTGCTTTTTTATTTTTATTTTTTGCCAGAGTTCCAGATATATTTCTTGGAGAAGGAAATGGCAACCCACTCCACTATTCTTGTCTGGAGAATCCCATGGACAGAGGAGCCTGTCAGGCTGCAGTACAGGGGATTGCAAAGAGTCAGACATTACTGAGCGACCAGCACACACACCAAATGTATTTCTAATGAGCAGCTATGTTTAAAAACAACTGGACTATATGAGGATCTTTTACTTTTATCTAGTTTGTTTCACTCTTTCTATTTCATATTCAATGCTCCCATCTCATTTAGTTTATGCTTTCTAATTTCTCCATCTCTTCTTTCTTTTTGATGTTCTTTCTCAAGCCTTTATCAAGCATAGTAGAAAAGCTTTTGTATACATATATATACATAATATATATACTTTAGAAAACTTATGAATTTTTGCCTA
>SJYQ01002146.1:361700-378239 GCA_006410935.1 Redunca redunca
GTGTCTAATGGTTTATGATGTCTATCTTCTTTGTGAAATTGTACCTTTTATCGTTAAAAATATTCATCTTTGTTTCATTTAAAATAAATAAGAAGAAGTTAGGCAGATTAAAAAAAATATTCTTTCATCAGCCTCCTAGAGATGCATTCTTAGTTTATAAACAAGAGCAGAAAGGATCAAATTCCAGGTGTATCTAACAGTCTCAAAGAGACCAGTCTTCTGCTTTAAGAGACTTTTTACATTTTTTATATTTTTATGAAAAAAGTGATACCCCCTGTATTAATAGACTTTTGTCATTACTTTGTACATATATCATATTCAAATATTTAAAAATTCATGCTAGTACAAATCAACTGATAATAATATTTTAAGATTTGTAACTCTGTGACTGCTTTGAATAATTAAGTCAAAATAGAAAACAATTGATTTATTGTAAGTACTTTACTGCCATTTATAACTATTAACAAGGTCACTAGAAAATCTGTGAGTAAAAGGCAGGATTGCTTTATTTATTAATTCATTTAGAGTCATCTGGACTCATTTACTGAAGAGTGATCCAGGTGCTAAGAAAATCCATTTGCAAAATTCAGGGAAATTTTATTACTAGAGCACCATGCTCCAAGAAATTTTATGACTGATATTACAACCGGATTTGGGTATTATATGTGATGTGCTTATTAAATTATGAGACTGGTTCCTGTAAAGCACACATATACAAATGAGTCTCCTTAATTTATAGTGACACCATGTAAATAAACACAAAAAAGTTCGCATACAGAGAACTCTCTGAGACAATTTCAGTTAAACATAGCTAGGATGAGTTAAGTGCAAGTCTGAAATTAGGCCAATGGGAAAAAATCAAATTTGCTGGGTCAATAGAACAGAATTTTTATCGGTTTCATGTTTTGAGAGATTGAAAATCTTGGTGTTATCTGTGACTGCGCTCTTTCTCTCATATTCCATATCCTGTCCATGAGCAAACCACATTCAAAAGAAATCCACAATTTGATCATTTACTGTTACGCTCACTGCCACCATTCTGTCCAAACAACAATTTGTCTGAATTATTGCAGTAGCCACCTAACTGTTCACCTTCAGCCTGTTTTCAACACAGTAGGCAGAAAGTAAAACAAATCATATCACAAGGCCCTCCCACTCCCTCCACCCCGTGGCTGCTTCTCTTTTCATTCAGGGCAAATGCCAAAGTTCAGACAATGCCATGACCATCTGCTTTGCTATTCCCACTCTTACCTCATCTATTTCCCTGTAGTTCTTCCTGACAGAATCACTGGCCTCGCTCTTCCTCAAATATGTCTGGTGTGTTCTTGTCTCAGGGCCTTTGCACTTGCTCCTTCCTTGGCTTAGAAGGCTCCTTCCCCCAGAAACAGTGTGACTAGCTCCTTCCCTTCTTAAGGAGACAGGTTCTCCCTCCCATCTAACCAATATCAATACTCATCCTCACCACCCACAACATCCACAGACTTCAAAAACCCCTCCCCTAGGTTATTTTTTCTTCTTAGCACTTATCTCTCTAACACAGCATAGAATTGACTTATTTACCCTATTTTTTGTGTGTTTCCTCATTGGAATGTAAATTCCAGGAGGTTTTGTTTACTACTTCCCATCACCTATAAGAGTAACTGGCATACAGCAGGCATTCAATCAGCTTTTGTGAAATGGAATGGATGAATCAATGTTATTCAAGATCAATAGAAATATAAACTTTGACAAAGAAAAGAGAATACTCATGAAAATACTTACAGTGAAGAGGAATGAAAAGGAAGAAAGGAAATACACAGGCATGTGTGCTAGTCATTTAGTCTTTCAGGCAAACAAACAAGTATTGACTGCATATATTAACTCTACCCAGAAGGCAAAGCACACAGTGCCTCATGGAGTTTACGCAACAACTGGGAAGATGAGCAAGTCAATAACACACTAATAATACACCCAGGCAGGGCTGCATTGAAAAACCGGGATGGAGGGCAAGTTGGCTTAAACCGGATTAAAAATGACCCTCTTTTGTCATGTTAAACATTGGATTTAATCCTAAAGGTCATAGGATGGAGAACTTCGAGCACAAAATTATGATGTGATCAGATTTTTGTTTTATGAAAGCCACTCATGTAAGGATGTTCATTACATTGTTATACATAGTAACAAACAAATAGAAACCCTACCCAACAATATGGAATTGGATAATAAATCAGAGTAAATCCATATAACAGAAAACTAAGTCTACACTAAAAAATGACTTAGATAAGAATTTGATAGAAAAGTTCCAAGATAAATTGTTAGAAAGTAATATATTTTAACAGAACACATGTTACATGGCCTCACTAAATTAAAAGTGTATCTGTGTAGAGAAAGTCTGTGAAGACATATAGCAAAATGTTAATAGTAGTAATTTTTAAGTTGTAGATTTAAGATAATTTTACATTCTTTATTATGCCTTCTACGTTATCTGAATTAATGTTACCGTAAGTATGTATGGCTTTTTTATAAGGAAAAAAAAGCTTTAAAAAATTTTGGAGGAATGAAAAAGGAGGGGGACCAGATTGGAGAGAGCATACCAGACTGGATGGCAGACATCCAGGGGAATGCGAGAAAGAAATAAGAAGTGCAGAAGATAGAATGCAGGTGACCTCCAGGTTCTGGCTTCTTGAGCAGCCAAGAAGGCTTGACTTGGTAGAGTCATTGACTAATAAGCAGATTCCAGGGTCCAAAGGTACTCTGAGGAAGCTTGAAATCTCTTATCCACCAGGGCCTGTAGTCAATTTGTAACACTTGGTTGGAATACTGGGCATTAACTAACACCATGGCCTGTGAGCTCATCTGGCTGGAATTTCAACATGGGGCCATCATTCCAGGTATTGAATACAGTATTTTCAGAGGAGTATTCTGTTCCTCTCTATCCACCAGATGACACTTGGTGCCAATTATTTAAAATACTGAAATACTGATGGCCACCTAACCCCTGTTCACTCTACAAAGGAAACGCCCCCTGCCACCTGTTCTTTCCTTCCCTCTCATTCCTGTGCTACTGCTTTCCCCTTTTCTCTGACCTAAATCTATAGAGTTTATTTGCCTTGCTCTTCAATCGTTTTATTATTCTATTTTTCCTTCCAGAATTTCCATTCTATAGTTAGGAAGGGGGGTGGGGGAGGGGAGAGAGAAGGGGAGGGAGGGAGGAAGGGAGGAAAGAAGGAAGTTTGCTGACCCTGAAATGGATCATCATTCTCTTGTCTTTCTCATTTCCTTTTCTTCCCTCTCTTTTTGTTAGTGCCTAATCCTCCTTTTAGTCCCTAATGTCACCATTCTTTCACTGGGGCTTCCCTGATAGCTCATTTGGTAAAGAATCTGCCTGCAATGCAGGAGACCCTAGTTTGATTCCTGGGTCAGGAAGATCTGCTGGAGAAGGGATAGGCTACCCACTCCAGTATTCTTCACTTCCCTCATGGCTCAGCTGGTAAAGAATCCACCTGCAATGTGGGAGACCTGGGTTCAATCCCTTGGTTGGGAAGATCCCCTGGAGAAGGGAAATGCTACCCACCTCAATATCCTAGCCTGGAAAATTCCATGGACTCTATAGTTCATGGGGTTGCAAAGAGTCGAACACGACTGAATGACCTTGACTTCACTTCATTAACGTTGACACTTCCATTGATACACTGTTTCAGTTGTCTTTGTCAGAAAAACTCTAATCTTAGATTAATTCAACTATCTACATTCCCTACTCCTGGGTTGCTAAATGATTATAGAGAAAATCATTCTTCCTCCTGCTGATAATTAAAACCATAATTCTAAGTCTTCAATCCCCAACTTTCACACTTCCTAGTAAACTTTTACATTTGCTTAATAAGTGTTCTCTTTTATTCTCTCCATTAGCAACTTCAAGACAATTTTACACTCCTCAAGAAATCTACCCCACTAGCATCCTAGTTTCCAGCATATGTCACTTATTTTACTTCATAAAGAAAAGAGAACATGTCAAAAGAAAACTCAGACATTTCCCTCTCCGACCTGCACATGTTCAGTTCAGTTCAGTTGCTTGGTCGTGTCCGACTCTTTGAGACACTATGGTCTGCAGGATGCAAGGCTTCCCTGTCCATCACCAACTCCCAGAGCTTGCTCAGACTCACATCTATCAGGCTGGTGATGCCATCCAACAATCTCATCCGCTGCCATCCTCTTTGCCTCCTGCCTTCAGTCTTGCCGAGCCTCAGAGTCCGTTCCAATGAGTCAGTTCTTCACATCAGGTGGCCAGAGTACTGGAGTTGCAGCATCAGTTTTCCTAATGAATATTCAGGGTTGATTTCCTTTAGGATTGACTGGTTTGATCTCCTTACAGTCCAAGGGATTTGCAAGAGTCTTGTCCAGCACCACAGTTCAAGCATCAATTCTTCAGCACTCAATTTTCTTTATGGCCTAACTCTCACATCCATACATAACAACTGAAAAAACCATAGCTCTGACTAGACAGACTTTTCTTGGCAAAGTAATGTCTCTGCTTTTTAATATGCTAGCTAGGTTGGCCATAGCTTTTCTTCCAAGGAGCAAGTATCTTTTAATTTCATGGCTACAGTCACCATCTGCAGTGATTTTGGAGCCCAGAAAAATAAAGTCTGCTACAGTTTCCATTATTTCCCTATCTATTTGCCATGAAGTGATGGGACCAGATGCCATGATCTTAGTTTTCTGAATGTTGAATTTTAAGGCAGGTTTTTCATTCTCCTCTTTCACTTTTATTAAGAGGCTCTTCAGTTCCGCTTCACTTTCTGCTGTAAGGGTGGTATCATCTGCCTATCTGAGGTTATTGATATTTCTCCCAGCAATCTTGATTCCAACTTGTGCTTCATCCAGCCCAGCATTTTGCATGATGTAATTTGCATATAAGTAAAATAAGCAATGTGACAATATACAGCCTTGACACACTCCTTTCCCAATTTGGAACCAGTCTGTTGTTCCATGTCCAGTTTTAACTGTTGTATACTTCTTGACCTGCATACAGGTTTCTCAGCAGGCAGGTAAGGTGTCTGGTATTCCCATCTCGTTAAGAATTTTCCATAGATTGTTGTGATCTACACAGTCAAAGCCTTTAGCCTAGTCAATGAAGCATAACTAGATGTTTTTCTGGAACTCTTGCTTTTTCTATGATCCAATGGATGTTGGCAATTTGATCTCTGGCTCCTCTGCCTTTTCTAAATTCAGCTTGAACATCTGGAAGTTCACGGTTCACATACTGTTGAAGCCTTGCTTGGAGAATTTTGAGCATTTCTTTGCTAATGTGCAGTAGTTTGAACATTCTTTGGCATTGCCTTTCTTTGGGATTGGAATGAAAACTGACCTTTTCCAGTCCTGAGGCCACTGCTGAGTTTTCTAAATTTGCTGGCATGTTGAGTGCAGCATTTTCACAGCATCATCTTTTAGCATTTGAAATAGCTCAGCTGGAATTCTATCACCTTCACTAGCTTTGCTCGTAGTGATGCTTACTAAGGCCCACTTGACTTCACACTCCAGGATGTCTGGCTCTAGGTGAGTGATCACACCACTGTGGTTATCTGGGTCATTAAGATATTTTTGTACAGTTCTTCTGTGTATTCTTGCACCTCTTCTTAATATCTTTTGTTTCTGTTACCTCCATATCATTTCTGTCCTTTATTGTGCCATCTTTGCATGAAATATTCTCTTGGCATCTCTAATTTTCTTGAAGAGGTCTCTAGTCTTTCCCATTGTATTGTCTTTCTCTATGTCTTTGCATTGATCACTGAGGAAAGCTTTCTTATCTCTCCTGCTATTTTTTCAAACTCTGCATTCTAATAGGTATATCTTTCCTTTTCCCCTTTGCCTTTAGCCTCTCTTCTTTTCTCAGCTATTTGTAAGGCCTCCTCGGACAACCATTTTCTCTTTTTGCATTTCTTTTCCTTGGGGATGGACTTGATCACTGTCTCCTGTACAAGGTCATGAACCTCTGTCCATAGTTCTCCAGGCACTCTATCAGATCTCATCCCTTGTATTTATTTGTCACTTCCACTGTATAATAGTAAGGGATTTGACTTAGGTCATACCTGTATGGTCTAGTGGTTTTCCCTACTTTCTTCAATTTAAACAAATGTACTATCATCCACACCTATATTTCCTTCCTTCCTGTCTTACTGGAAGATGTTTGTTTCCTTCTACTTCCACCCCAGCTCCCTCCCATGCATCTGCTTTCTTCTTTGTTGTGGCTGCTTCCATCAGCATTTTAATGCTTAATGTTAATCAGATTTCTCAGAAAAGAAAAGATCTTGATAGGTGGGTGAACCAAAGTTTCATGAAACAGTGTTATATTACATTAATACATGTATTATACTTGATATCACCTATTCTATAATATTTCATTTTTTTCCTATATGTTGGCCAAGACTCCCTCTATTGATTTCACACTTAATTAATGCAACTACCTGAAAAGAAAAAAGTTCATATGGGCAAAATGAAACACGCATAAGAATTCATATTGCCAGATTTGCTGCAGTAGCAAAAAGGAGAATAAATTGTGATCAACACAAGAATGAATATATAAATTATTGTATGCACCCCATATGAAATACTACATAGCAAATAATAACTGTATCAAGTGTGGTTACACTTCAAAGACAAAATACTGGTTGATTAAAAAAAATTACAGAAGTAAAACTATAATATTGTGTTCAGTTCAGTTCAGTAGCTCAGTTGTGTCAGACTCTTTGCGATCCCATGAATCGCAACACACCAGGCCTCCCTGTCCATCACCAACTCCTGGAGTTCACTCAGACTCTCGTCCATCGAGTCAGTGATGCCATCCAGCCATCTCATCCTCTGTCGTCCCCTTCTCCTCCTGCCCCCAATCCCTCCCAGCATCAGAGTATTTTCCAATGAGTCAACTCTTCGCATGAGGTGGCCAAAGTATTGGAGTTTCAGCTTTAGCATCAGTCCTTCCAAAGAACATCTAGGACTGATCTCCTTTAGAATGGACTGGTTGGATCTCCTTGCAGTCCAAGGGACTCTCAAGAGTCTTCTCCAACACCACAGTTCAAAAGCATCAATTCTTCGGCACTCAGCTTTCTTCACAGTCCAACTCTCACAACCATACATGACCACTGGAAAAACCATAGCCTTGACTAGACAGACCTTTGTTGGCAAAGTAATGTCTCTGCTTTTGAATATGCTATCTAGGTTGGTCATAACTTTCCTTCTAGGGAGTAAGCATCTTTTAATTTCATGGCTGCAATCACCATCTTCAGTGATTTTGGAGCCCCCAAAAACAAAGTCTGACACTGTTTCCCCACCTATTTGGCATGAAGTGATGGGACCAGATGCCATGATCTCAGTTTGCTGAATGTTGAGCTTTAAGCCAACTTTTTCACTCTCCTCTTTCACTTTCATCAAGAGGCTTTTTAGTTCCTTTTCACTTTCTGCCATAAGGGTGGTGTCATCTACATATCTGAGGTGATTGATATTTCTCCCAGCAATCTTGATTCCAGCTTGTGCTTTTTCCAGCCCAGTGTTTCTCATGATGTACTCCGCACAGCAGTTAAATAAGCAGGGTGACAATATACAGTCTTGATGTATTCCTTTTCCTATTTGGAACCAGTCTGTTGTGTTAATACCTCCCAAAGGCCCTACTTCCAAATACCATCACATTAGGAGTTAACGGCTTCAGTATATTAATTTTGAGGGTACACATTCAATCTATAACATTTTTCCCTGGTCTCCTTCAGATACATGTCCTTCTTGCATGTAAAATACAGTCATTCCACCCCAATAGAACCAAGAGTTTAACTAGTTTCAGCGTCAATGCTGAAGCCTAAGTCTAAAGTCTCATCTAAATACCACTGAAATCAGATATGGGTGAGACTGGAGGGATGATTCAGCCCCTTGGAAATTTCCTCTCCAGCTCTGAACCTGTGAAACTAGATAAGAGTTTCCTAAATATAATGATGGGACAGGCCTATAATAGGCATTCATATTCCAAGTGTGAGAAACAGGAAAGAAAGAAGTGGTGATGGACCACAAGTTAAGTCTAAAACTGAGCAAGGTAAATGCCATCAGATCTTAACGCTCGAGAATAATCCTCTTTGGTTTGATGCTCTGCCTTTTAGGCTTAATGGGGCAGCAGCTCTGCCTTCAGGAGCCGCTATAGGGGGGGCTGCACTGCACTCATGGCCCCCCCTGGCGAGGACTATGCTCCCTGAGGGCCTGGCCAAGTGGCCCCTGCCCGGCCTGTTGTAACCAACACGACAGCTTCCGTTTTGAAACTGAAGAGGGAGCTCTGATCTCTAAATTGCATTTGGCATCCTTTTCCCCTTGTTTTGAAGAATAGTGAATATTCACAACTAAGAGTTCTGTGATTTGGTCCTGCAGAATCTAAATTGACAGGCTTCCTTATGTTCATCCTGCTTTCTCTGCCCCCTTTTAGTTCAAACTGGCAGTGTCTTTGCTGGTAATTTATTTTCTATTCCTGGTCACTGTGGAAATGACTGATTAGGCCATGTTTCACACTCATGCTCATATCCTTATAAAAAGGTCACTCAGCCACAGCCTTGGTGTTCTCTTTCAAACACACTTTCTCATTTTTTGCAATATGGGCAGGGTAAGAATTTTCCAGATCTTTAAATTCTGATTCCTTTTTGCTTAGCAATTTCTTCTTCAGTACATTTCTCTCTTCCCCCAGCAGTTAGGAGGAATCAAGCTGCTCCTTCAATACTTTTCTTAGGAATCTTCTCAGCTAAATAACCGATTTCATCACTTGCCTGTTCTCTGTACACATACATGTGTACACCTGCATGTTCTCTGTAGGCTACTAACGCAATTCAGACAAGTTCTTTGCCAGTTTATAGCAAATGTCACCTTTCTTCCACTGTCCAATAACATGTTCCTGGTTTGCATCTGAGACTTCATCAGAAGAAGTCAGACTTCATCACTGAATTTTCTAACACTCTGTTCATGGTTATTTAGGTATTTTCTAAGAAAATTTCTTCAGTTCTCCTTTCTTTCTGAGCTCTTATTCTGAGCTCTTACCAGAACTGCCTTTTGCAGTCTCTTCATGGCAACTTATGTTTTTCCTAGCATGCACCTGAAAACTCTTCCAGCCTCTATCCATTACCCAGTTTCAAAGCTGTTTCCACATTTTTTGGTATCTGTGACAGCAGCACCTCACTTCTTAGTGTCTCAGACAACTCAGGCTGGCTATACATAATACCATAGAGTGTGAGGCTTAAACAACATTTATTTCTCACAGTTCTGGAGGCAAGGAAGACCAAGATCAAGATGTTACAGATTGAATTCTTGACTGTCCCATTCCTGGCTTGTAGCTGGCTGCCATCTTGCTGTGTACACGCCCTCTTCTTTGCATGTGCGTTGAGGGAGAACTCTGCTGTCTCTCAGTCTTCTTTTAAGGATACTAATTCCATTATACCAGCTCTACCCTCATAATATCATCTAAAAATAAATGACTTCCCCAGAGCCCTACCTCCTGTTACTATCACATTAGGGGTTAGAGCTTCAACATAAATTTGGGGTGGGAGGTGGGGGGCACACAAATATTCAATCCATGATGAATAACATTTATAAAATTTGACAACATGCAAAGCAATGTTATATATTTCATGGTTGCATGGATAGATGGAGATACATGCATATTTGAAGTATAAAAATATACATAAAAGTAACAAACAACAAATTCAAGATAGTGTCTGCCTCCAGGGTGAGGTCTACAAGTGGTGTCTTGTTTCTTGAATATATGAATAAATATGGTGAATATTAATATATAAAAAAGCTGTGTGGTAGGTACATGGGGTTATTATATTATCCTATGTTATTTTAAACATTTAAACTATTTCATGAAGAATATGCTAATGGTGTAGAAGATAAACATATTAAACTACTTAGTAAATGCTCATGCTCTTAAAAGCTCACATCCATGGCTCCTAATTTTTTTTCCACTCTAAATCCCCTTCCTAGGATATCTTCATACAGGGCTTAATTTATCATCTATGTGTTGGTGACTCAAGTTTGTATTTCCAGTCCAGATCTCTTCACTGAGCTCTAGAATCACTTCTAGCTGACTTTTCCATGAGAAAGTTTCTAAAGCACTCCAGCTTCAAAGTGCCAAAGCAAAACTCCAACTTGATACTCCCCCAAGGTCTTTGTAGTTATTAACTAAATGGCTACCCACTCCAGTGCTCCAGTATTCCTGCCTGGAGAATCCCATGGACAGAGGAGCCTGGCAGGCTACAGTACATGGGGTCACAAAGAGTTGGACACAACTGAAGCAACTTAGCATGCACACATATATATTTGTGTGTGTGTGTGTGTATATATATATATATATATATGCAGTGATTAGCAATATATATACATATATATATACACATATGTATATATTTTTTATCTAGGTCCTTACTACTCAAAGATTTCTGAACAAGAAGCACCAGCATCACTGGGAGTTTATTAGAAATGCATTCTCAACCCCAACCAGAAATAATGCATCAGATAGCATTTTAGCAAGACCTCTCCAGGGGCTTACATGAACATTAACATTTGGGAAACATTGTATTCCTAACGATCACCCTATAAACTCTTCCTGTGCTGCTTTTAATCCATTATATTTTCAGAAGTGGGAAACAGAATGACAGGATTGGAAGAAAGAGAAGTAGTTCTTCAACTATATCTACCTCTTCAACACACTTTCTAGTTCCTGTGATGCTTCCTCTCGGCTCTAGCATCACTGGGCTTCTTTTAGCTCTTCAAATGCATCATTACACCCTCTGCCTTTGCTTAAAATGCACATTTCCTTCTTTAACCAGTTAACTCCTATTTAATTTTCCATCTCAGCCAACTTCTTCTCTGATCACCATAACTGCTCCCCAGCCCCAATTACAACCGTTCTTCCTGCTATTTACTCTTATTTTTCCTTAAGCATTTCCTCCACAGTGAAAAAGTAAAAGTTACTATTTAATCAATATTGATCTTACCCATTTCACGGTAAGCTCTATGAGGACAGAGTCCAAATTTACTTTCCTTATCAGGTAATTCAGTGCCTAACACAGAGAGCTTGACACAGAATAGGAGCTTGATAAATATTAATTACTTTCTAACCGAATAAATAAATATTATAAAAGGAATGCCTCCATTTGGGTGAGAGACCGGACTAGATGAGCTCTGCTGCTGCTGCCGCCTCTTACTTGCTTCAGTCGTGTCCAGCTGTGTGCGACTGTCAACTGCAGCCCACCAGGCTCCTCTGTCCTTGGGATTCTCTAGGCAAGAATACTGGAGAGGGTTACATGCCCGCCCTTCAGTTCAGTTCACTTCAGTTCAGTTGCTCAGTCCTGTCCGAATCTTTGCAGCCCCATGAATTCCAGCACGCCAGGCCTCCCTGTCTATCACCAACTCCCGGAGTTCACTCAGACTCATGTCCATCGAGTCAGTGATGCCATCCAGCCATCCCATCCTCTGTCGTCCTCTTCTCCTCCTGCCCCCAATCCCTCCCAGCATCAGAGTCTTTTCCAGTGAGTCAACTCTTCGCATGAGGTGGCCAAAGTACTGGAGTTTCAGCTTTAGCATCATTCCTTCCAAAGAAATCCCAGGGCTGATCTCCTTCAGAATGGACTGGTTGGATCTCCTTGCAGTCCAAGGGACTCTCAGGAGTCTTCTCCAACACCACAGTTCAAAAGCATCAGCTCTTCGGTGCTCAGCTTTCTTCACAGTCCAACTCTCACATCCATACGTGACCACTGGAGAAACCATAGCCTTGACTAAATGGACCTGTTGGCAAAGTAATGTATCTGCTTTTGAATATGCTATCTAGGTTGGTCATAACTTTTCTTCCAAGGAGTAAGCGTCTTTAGGTAAGATTAAAACACATCAATTTTCTTGACAATCTAGCCTCCAGAACAGATATTATAAAAATAACACACTTTGATAAATATTTGTAATGTCAGGAAAGGTTCTAAGTCGCAGGAATAGAGTGGTAGATACATTGTTTGGCTGGTTGGTTAAGTTTAGTTGCTAAGTCGTGTCTGACTCTTGCAACCCCATGGACTGTTTCTGCCAAGCTCCTCTGTCCATGGGATTCTCCAGGCAACAATACTGACATGTGTTGCCATTTTCTTCTCCAGGGGATCTTCCCGACCTAGTAATTGAACCTGGGTGTCCTGCATTGCAGGCAGATGATTTACTGAATGAGCTAAACATGGAAAATCCTGCAAAATGGCAAGTCGGTTTACTCTGGCCTGCATGGAGCCACGGCTAGTCAAGCAAACCTGCTGAGGTTTAACTAAGAATAAGGCAATGGAGAGACTGGAGGCATCAGGGAGGAAGTGAGTGGCTAAAGTAACAATAATATCAGTGATCATAATTAACATTTATTAAGCACATGTGCCAATGCGTGTTACTTTAGTAACATTATCTCAGCTGATTCCATGACAAGGTCATAAAGTAGAGACTATTTTACATTTTCCATATTAGCTACATATTAAAAAGTGTTCCAATTTTATGTATAAGGAAACTGATGCAAAGACCTTTTATGTCACTTACTCAAGGATGTCCAATAAGTAGATGATGGATCAGGGCTTTGAACACAGCAATCTATTTTATTTTCAACCATGCAATAATGCCTCTTTAACAAAGGAGGTAAGTTAGGTAGAGAAGATACAGGGTAAACCTTGTGCTGTGCTACAAGGTGCAACTGTGAGGGTCAAAATCTGTGGCTACTAAAGGGTTAGGGCAACAGCCAGAAGTATTACCCCTAGGAAGATTGAAGTGTAGAACAATATCCATGGTCCCCGCGAATCTTAAAGCTTTTTGCACCTAGAAAAAAATAGAATCTGAATGTACAAAGTCTAATACTGATAGTTCTCTTCATTTGCAACATTCGTTATAAGGTTCCTGCTTACCCCTACTGCCTTAAACCATGCACACCCAAGTTATCAGTTATCACTGCTGATGTAATCAACGCAAACACATGTGCAGACCACTGAGACAGATAACCTCACTCAAAAGAACAAGGATGACTTTGAGGTGATAATACTTCATACCAACTCTCTGTACTTCTGTGCACCAACTGATCCCCTCTACAGCCTGGCCATGTCCCACCACTGTGGCTGATAACTTCCGAATTCATATTTCACTTCTAGTCACTGATAATACCAGAATCCCTACTCCACCTCTGATGCTCAGGTCTACTCTTCCAGATTTACTCTTCTTTAGTCTACTATTTCATTCTTAGATGTCATATACAGAGTAAAGAACCACAAACGTATAGATTCCTTCTCAATTGTAAGATTTAGAAAAGTGTTTGCAGGGGGACTGTGGATAGCTCTAAACAGAGGGAATTTCTAAGAACCCATTAGGACCAACATCACATTTATAGCTGGTTCCTTGAGTTAAGAATGAAAACTAATGTATTCCTGGCACCTAGAACTCTCTGAAATAATTTAGTTCAGAGTCTATCACAGTTGCACATCATAAAAGCTAGAACACAGAAGCAAAATTTCTCCATTCTGCATGATAATGTACTAAATTGATGTTGATATATGCAAAATCTTTTAGTTTATGATGGGTAAATAATGAGTTAATTATTACTGTTCTGCTTTTGTCTTGCCTTCACTAAAAATGTTGCAGTGGTGTGTGCATTTAAATGATTTATGCCCATATTTTGTCTGGGTTTCCCAGGTGGCACTAGTGGTAAAGAACCCATCTGCCAATGCAGGTAGATATAAAAGACTTGGGTTCGATCTCTAGGTGGGGAAGATCCCCTGGAGGAGGGCACGACAACCCACTCCGGTATTCTTGCCTGGAGAATCCCATGGACAGAGAAGCCTGGCAGGCTGCAGTCCATAGGGTTGCACAGAGTTGACACAACTGAAGTGATTGGCACACACACATTATGTCTGCTTTTCAATATTGTTGAATTCTGTGCCCTGTACTTTATGATGCAATGCAAGGCCTAAGAATCAACTCAGAAACTTTGTCTGACACACTGCTCCATAAATCCTAATTACCTATGATTTTGCTAAGTTCAGTCGGTAATGTTTGTGAATGTATAGTTTAGTTCAGTTCAGTTGCTCAGACGTATCCAACTCTTTGTGACCCCATGGACTGCAGTACTCCAGGCTTTCCTGTCCATCACCAATTCCCAGAGCTTACTCAAACTCATGTCCATTGAATCGGTGATGCTATCCAACCATTTCATCCTCTGTTGTCCCCTTTTCCTTCTGTCTTCAATCTTTCCCTGTATCAGGGTCTTTTCCAGTGAGTCAGTTCTTTGCATCAGGTGGCCAGAGTATTGGAGTTTCAGCTTCAGCACCAGTCCTTCCAATGAATATTTAGGACTGATTTCCTTTAGGATGGACTGGTTGAATCTCCCTGAAGTTCAAGGGACTCTCAAGAGTCTTCTGCAACACCACAGTTCAAAAGCATCAATTCTCTGATGCTCAGCTTTCTTTATAGTCATTTGGAGAGAACAGTCACAATGTTATCTCTACAGAATTAATATAAAGAACTTCCCAGTCAGTTTTCTAGTGGCAACATACAAACAGGGAAGGTTTAGCTTTGTGGACAGGCATTCTGAAAGTATCATTTGGGCTTGAATAATGGTCTTAATAATTAAATAGGTCATATTTTTCCATTTGTAAAATCTCAGTTATGAAGAAATATGCCTTCAATAAATTTCACATGCTTATAAAGCTACATGTAATCCTCGATCGTTTTTCCATTTTATGTCATAGCTCTATTGCAAGGTCTTCTGGACAGTCTCCATATTTTGTTGAGAAAATGGGAGCATTAAGAATCCTTGAGTTAGACTATGATTAAAATACTGCCTACAAATTATATATCTGATTTATATAAAAATGCATAGCAAATCACATATTCCAAAGATGTCTTTACTTCCATATGCTCTTCTAGGAACTTTCCATCCCCCCATCAAAAGCTAGAGCCTAATTCCCTTCCTTCTGATTCTGGGTGAGTTTGTGACTTGCTTTTAACCAACAGAACATAACAAGTGACAATGAATACCTAGGTCATAAAAGGTGATACAGCTGAGATAAAAACTAAAACACTTAGACTTGGCCCCCTAAACCACAACATAAAGAGTGAGATTCCCCTAAGGCTACCATGCAGGGAGGAAGCCCAAACTAGCCCTCCTGAAGAGACCATGCAGAGAATCCTTGAGACTACACTGATGGACACATAAGGATGCTCAGCCCATGTCCAGTTGCTCCAGTTCCAGTTACTGCCTAATTGCAACCACATGAGAGTTTATGAGGCCAAACTGCCCAGCCAAGCTTTTCCCAAATTACTGAACCATAAAAATTCTGTGAAGTGAAAGTCGCTCAGTCATGTCCAACTCTTTGCAATCCCATGGACTATACAGTCCATGGAATTCTCCAAGCCAGAATACTGGCGTGGGTAGGCTTTCCCTTCTCCAGGGGATCTTCCCAACCCAGGGATCGAACCGAGGTTTCCCACATTGCAGGTGGATTGTTTACCAGTTGAGCCACAAGGGGAACCCAAGAATATTGGAGTGGGTAGCCTACACTTTCTCCAGCAGATCTTCCCAACCCAGGAATCAAAATGGGGTCTCATGAGTTGCAGGCAGACTCTTTACCAACTGAGCTATAAGGGAAGCCCTTAAAAACTCTAAGACAGAACTAAAATGACTACTGTATATTAAGCTACTAAGTTTTGGGGTGATTTGTTATGCAGCAGTAGTAATAGGTACAAACTGTTAAAAATTTTTAGGGTCTCAATATTTTAAAAAATAGACTAAAAGCATTAATATTTATATACAATTAGAAAAGATTACTTCCAAGTGATGTTTCACCTATTTCCTCAAAGCAAAGAAGTTCCCATTTTTGTCTCCATGAAACTGAATGGAGTTAAATAAATATTTACAAAATTTAAAACTTTTGAGGGGATAATTACCAATTTTCTTTAGATTTTCCTTAAATATTATCCTTTGCCTAAGAACATCACTTTTATCTTATTCTGCCAAGACAAAGAAATAGATGGATTAGATGGATGGGAAGGGGTGGGTATTGAGAGAGGTGGGGAGAATAGGTAGGGAAATGACATAACTGATACGAATTTGAAAGGAATTGCATTATCTACCATGTCATGAAAAGGTTGTCTGCTTCACTTTTCCTGAATCATTTACTAATTCTCATTATGCTTACAAAAATAGTTTTGAGAGTAGGAAAGAGATGAGCATGGGACATTATGTATCTGCTGTTGTTTCTTAACACTTTATAATCTCAAATCATACCCTCTATGTTGGAGTACTGTAGCTATTATTGCAATCCAAGTTTTATGGAGACAGAAATTTATACAAAGTTGGAGATTCTCTTTAAGAAAAGGAATATAAAATTAACTATGGAAATAAGTATTAGACTGAGAAGAGAAATTACAACAAAAACCAAATTTTGAAAAGCTAACAAATTCTACCATCAACAATATCCAAAAAAAAATTTATATTAATTAACCACCTGACACATATCTGTAATACTTCTAAATTATATT
>SJYQ01002146.1:379787-461079 GCA_006410935.1 Redunca redunca
TGGAATTCAATTTCATATGTCTTATATGAAATTGAAATATCAAAGCATAAATTTAAAATAAAATATGACAGAAATATAAAATCAGAATGCAAATGACAAACTGAAAGGTTATATTTTATATGTGCTTGACAGAGTAAAGATAATATATAAAGAACTCTTGCAAATAAATAAGGAAAAAAGTAAGTCCTCAAGTACAGATGTAGATAAAGGTCCTGAGATCACTGCTCCAATACTAGAGAAGACACATGACATGCATCAACATGTTGACAATAGCTAGATCTGAACGGTAGAATTACAGGAAATTTTTATTTACTATTTTGTGTTTTTTAAGATGGAGCATGTGTTCCTTCTGTAATTAGGAAAGCCCGAAGAATTGATGCTTTTGAACTATGGTGTGGAGAAGACTCTTGAGAGTCCCTTGGACTGCAAGGAGATCCAACCAGTCCATCCTAAAGGAGATCAGTCCTGTGTGTTCTTTGGAAGGAATGATGCTAAAGCTGAAACTCCAGTACTTTGGCCACCTCATGCAAAGAGTTGACTCATTGGAAAAGACTCTGATGCTGGGAGGGATTGGGGGTGGGAGGAAAAGGAGGCGACAGAGGATGAGATGGCTGGATGGCATCACCGACTCAATGGACGTGAGCCTGAGTGAACTCTGGGAGTCGGTAATGGACAGGGAGGCCTGGCGTGCTGCAGTTCATGGGGTTGCAAAGAGTCGGACACAACTGAGCAATTGAACTGAACTGAACTGAAGCAATGGCTATGTAACCTAAAATATTAAACTTTGGAGGAAAAATAATCTACAGAAAATTTACTGCAGAGGGTGAGGCCCAATCCTAACCAGGATGTCACTTTCCATGAAACCTTAGGCATTTGTTATTTGTTTCTGGCTCACATTGTGCTTTAGAAACAAAACTAATCAAACATAAAAACCTTTATAATCTTAACTATTTCATTACATGCACCTAAGTCCTTTATCTGTGTTGTCACGGACTCCAGTCTGGACCATCATCTTAGCACTCCACATTGGGTTCAGATTATCAATGTTGCCAACTATCAATGTTTCCCCCTATGAAGGTCTGTTGGTACCTCAAGAGGGCATATTTTATCTCTGTAGGCCCAGGCCCTAGATCGAGGCCCAATCACAGAAGTGCTCAATAGTTTATTAGTCCAACAGAATTGAACTATGTTGCTCTGACTGTGAACCCTGATCCAGCAAGGGGTTGGTAAATCAGAGTCAATTAGTCACTATGAGGCCCTTTACATGGTTAAGTATTTCATGAAAGTTCATTTATTAATTTACTTTGAGTCACTTATGTTTCCTCATTAATTTTCATTTGGTTCACATACCCAAAAAAGAAACAAGCAAACTGTGAGATTTTAGTCATTTAATATATGACTGCAGCCCACCAGGCTCCTCTGTCCATGGGATTCTCCAGGCAAGAATACTGGAGTGGGTTGCCATTTCCTACTTCAAGGGATCTTCCTGATCTAGGGATCAAACCTTCATCTCTATGCCTCCTGCATTGGCAGGCTGGTTTTTTACCACCAGCGCCACCTTGGAAGCCCAATGTATGGAAACATATGATGTTTATGAAAAAAATTAGAAATTTTCTCAGATGGTTAATACAAAACCATGTCAAGACTAATTTGTGCATGGTAAGTCAGTTCAGTCATGTCTGACTGCAATCCCATGGACTGTAGCCCACTAGGTTCCTCTGTCCATGGACTTCTCCAGGCAAGAATACTAAGGTGGGTTGCCATTTCCACGACTAATTCAGACTAAAGGAATGTCCAAGTGAAACCAGTCTATCAAGAGAAGTTTGCATGCATGCTCAGTAATGTCCAACTCATTGAAACTCCATAGACTGTTGCCCACCAGGCTCCTCTGTCCATGGGACTCTCCAGGCAAGAACATTGGAGTAGGTTGCCATTTCCTACTCCAGAGGATCTTCCTGACCCAGGAATCGAACACACGTCTTTTGTGTCTCCTGCGTTGGCAGGTAGATTCTTTGCCACTGACCCTGGGAAGTAGTACTATCAAATCTTTGATTATATTAAATTAGAAACTTTCACAACTATTCAGAACTTCCAGTTAAAGCAGTGTTCCTAAAAGGACATTTACTGAATATGCTTTTAAATGCCTAATTTATCACGAGTTATTATTTGCATACATGTATCAAAATCCTTGAAAGCAACTTTTCATCACACAGATTAATACTGTCATCTGAAGACTTATTTTTGCTGTTAAATTACTTGGCAAATAGGTTTCTTGATAGGTAGCCTAATGTTTATGCTATGCTAAGCCAGTGACATTCATAATGTCTTAATTAGTAAAGGCTGAATTAATGAGACTTCATTATTATAGCAATATTTTAAGTATAATATGATAGTAAGTGCAAGCATTTCTAAAGAACAATCTTTACTAACACAAAAGGTATTGTTTAATACAGAATGCATCCATCTGAATTTTTATCTATCCACAGCATGTTAACTCTGAAATAATGACTTTTAGCTTCACTTTTTTTGAACAGTAGGTTTTAAAAGTGTGTCCCTGACATTATGATCAAAAAATATATATTTCTTTCATTATAGAACAATTCTAACATCTGTACTTTGAGTTATACTTAAGTGTACTTTTACATTTCATTACACACTAAATCATCAAAATAAACACTGAGGATTATGAATTTCTAACTCTTAAATACCTGTTTTGATATATTGTTTCTTTATAAATCACTGTTTTCATTTTAAAGATAATCAATCATAGAATCATACAATGGCACCCCACTCGAGTACTCCTGCCTGGAAAATCCCATGGACGGAAAAGCCTGGTAGGCTGCAGTCCATGGGGTTGCTAAGAGTCGGACACGACTGAGCGACTTCCCTTTCACTTTTCACTTTCACACATTGGAGAAGGAAATGGCAACCCACTCCAGTGTTCTTGCCTGGAGAATCCCAGGGACGGGGCGCCTAGTGGGCTGCCGTCTATGGGGTCACAGAGTTGGACACGACTGAAGCGACTTAGCAGCAGCAGCAGCAGAATCATACAGTAACAGAACCAGGAGATGATGTAGGAAGGTTACAAATTTACTTACACTTTGCAACTGAATGTGTTTTAAAAACTGTACCTTTGAAAACTGGTCCAATATTCTTCAGGCATCTTCGTCACTAAGCAGCTTACCATGAACTTCCAGAACTCCTGCCTGCATGGCTCTCACATGTAACCACACCGTCTGTCACTTCCGCTTTCTTGCACTTCTACATGTTGCCTACATACAGTGTAGTCCAGTGGGTCTCCTCTTCCTGTTTCCATACATGATCTGACCCCACGTTTCAAAGGAAATCAAAGATAAAGGACTCTTGTCTTGACTTTGCCATTTACATATTTGAACACTATGACTCTGATTCCATGAGTCAACCAAGATGAGAAGGAGGCAACCATTATGTTCACAAACCCCTGACCTCCTCTAACTTTGCCTGCCTCTTCCAGGCCTTGTGTGCATGTGCTACTCTTTGGATTGTAGCTCGCCAGGCTCTTCAGTTCACGGGATTCTCCAGGCAAGAATACTGGAGTGGGTTACCATGCCATTCTCCAGGGGATCTTCCCAACCCAGGAACTGAACCCATGTCTCTGTCTTCTGCATTGCAGGCAGATTCTTTACCCACTGAGCCATTAGGGAAGCCTCTTGCCAACCCTTACTGTACCCAAATAAAAGAGGCAGTCTTTCTTCCTCCATTTTCATTACATATCCATTATAAATGTATCACATCCTTTTCCTTAAGTTGGGATGTTGTACTGCCTTTTCTCCAGAGGTCATAATGGCAGATGAAGTACAATATTATCTTACTGTCATCTGAGCTTCAAGAAGAAGGAATGACCTAAGCTACTGATAAATGAGTTGCAATGCCAACTCTGTATGATCAGCTTGGGTTTAGACTGATGTTCACACTTACAGGACATAAAAGTCTTTAATACTACCAGGTTTACTTAGAAAGATACAGCAGAGGAAATACAGCATGTCCACATGATAGCATCAAATACATCTCCAGCAGAAGTTCTTAAAGCTGTCCAGGCACTCCTTCCCAGATCCCATTAAGATTACGCTTAACAGTTGTACAGAAGGCCAACTGGCCAAGACAGATATAATTCCTGAAGAAGAGAAGCAAGGAGGGATTTTTGGCAGCTGTAAATACATTTTAGAAGTCTGTAGATTTTAAGATAGTGTAGGATAGGGGTAAGGAAAGACAAATAAACTAACTTGATTTTTAACACAATCAATATTAAAAACTAGTGGGGAAAAGGAAACATTCACTGAGAACTCTGGAACAACTGGTCATCTATATAGAAGAAAGAAAACTGCATAAAGTTGATTGTGTAAAACCAACTCCAGGTAGATAAAAGATTTAAAGCTAAATGTACATTGCAGAAGATTAATATGTTTACAACCTATATGACCTTGGCATAGGGAAAGATTTAAAAAGCACAAATCATAAAGGCAAAGAAACACATGATTATATTAAAGTTAAGGATTAATTTTTTCAAGAGATAAAACCAGTGAAAACTCAAGCTATAAACTGAAACTAGATGTGCAACATATAAAACTGAAAAGGAATTAGTATCTATGTGTGTATGTTAGTCGCTCAGTTGTGTCCGACTCTTTGTGACCCCACAGACTGTAGCCCACCAGACTTCTCTGTCCATGGAATTCTCCAGGCAACAATACTTGAGTGGATTGCCATTCCTGCCTCCAGAAGAACTTCCCAACCAAGGGACTGAACCCTGGTCTCCTGCATCACAGGCAGATTCTTTACGGTTGAGCTACAGGGAGTCCTAGTATCTATACCACATGAATAACTATAACAAATAATTATTTAAATAACTCAAATGGTCATTGAATATTAATAGGTATTTCACAAAACAGTAAACATAAATGGTCAATAAACATGAATAGATGTTCAACCTCATTAGTTATCAGGGATATGCAAATTAAATCCCCAATGAGAGAGCATTTCATAATCACCAGATTGTAAACAAAAAGTCAGTCTTAAGTGTTGCCAAGGATGTGACACAATAGAATGCTCATTTTCTCTTGACTAAGTTGATGTCTCAACTTAGGGAATTACTTTGGCATTCATTCATTCATTTAATGTATAGTAATTGACTACTACGCATGTGGTACTATTCTTGTGCTTCAGCATGAAAAAAAATAGATAAAAATGATCATTTTAAGTTGAGCATGCAAACCTCATATAACCTAAATTCCACTTCCTGGAGAGAATACTCCCTACAGAAGATAAATATATAACCCAGACAAATCTGTATATTTGTATACATGTAAATGTTCAAGACAGTACTGCTTCTAAGCGAACTGAGAAAGATGGTAACCAAACGTGCATCATCAGTTCAATGGATAAACAAATTGGAGTGTTGAATATAAAAGAAGACCAAAAAAAAGCACTGAAGGTGAATTAACTATGGATACATATCAAAACAATATGAAATTCTAAAACTATGTTAGTTCAGTTAAGTTCAGTCGTGGAAGATTATGTAACAATAGAGAAAAAAAATAAGCATCTTCTGAAGTCATATACATATTTAGTAGTAAATGATAAAGAAAAGAAAGGTAATAGTTAATACACAGTTCCAGAGAAGAATTACCTCTGGGAAGTAAGAAAAAAGTAGGGGGCTTCTGAGGTAGGGTTTTATTGCTTAAATAGGTGATAGGTATATGGGAGTTTATTTTTTTAAAACTACATCTATGTTTTACATATATTTTGAAGATATTTTATAAATACTCTATGTCCTTAAATTATTAATTAAGCTAAGTTTCTTTGTTTGGTTATCAATTTAGACCAAAACGATGAAGTAGTAAAATCAAGGACTCACAAATGTCACTGCTTATACATTACGTGAAAAATTAGTATACTCTATGACCATTAGTATAATCTCGTCTCAGTGAAAATTAAAAATGCAACTTTAAGTCATGAGAAAACTGAACAAAGATATACATTAATTTAGTTATCATGAGATAAATTCTATATTATAAAGTTTTTTGAAGGTTCAATTGAATTAGCACTCAAAAATATTTATATATCTAGATTACTTCATAGAAATACCTACCACAGTAGAATCACTCTATAATTTTCTCCATTAAGTAATAAGTCTTGAAAATAGTTAACAAGTGTAGAAAATAATGTGTAAGACTTTATAAAATAGAAACACATTCATATAAATTGACTCATCATAATATTTATAATATTAGAGATCATCCTTAGTGAACATTATTCAAACGTATTTCAGCTTAAGACTAGCAGATGAGGCTAAGGCAGTGCTTTTCCAAACAGAAATATTAAAGTGAAGGCTGTTTTTTAAAGGCCAATAATTATTTTGACCCTTTAAGCCAAACTCTAATAAATAACTAACTCTTCTCAAATGTAACTAGGATGTTAAGGGAGGAAGGGATAGTATCTATTGTCCTTAACACACAGAATAGTACTTGTGCATAAAAATGTATTATTATTATGTATTTTTATGGAAAATTCTTAACCTGAGATTTTTGTACTCTAAATCATTAAAAAATTTAATATCTTTAACGGTCAACATATATCTTAAAAATGAATTCAAAATTTATGCCACTATTAGTAGGCATATATACCTATATAACTTGAGGAAATTTTCACAATATATGTAANTATGTATGTAAGCATATATACGTTTCCATTTTCCTTTGATACACATACATAAGAAGATGACTTTAAACATTTTTCCTCCCCTGGTTGCTATAAATTAAGGTGTTGGCTTTTTACACAATGTATTTTGGGTATGTAGTCATAATGTTCTCCATTGCTTTAGCTCTGTCAGTTCCACACTGCTCTACAGTGTGAAATTGACAAGAAATGGTGCAAAACAGACAGCTGGGAGCACAGAAATTTAACACGAAATTACTGTGAACATTCTTTGAAAAAGGCTAAAACAAAATTTGATAGCAAGAACTATAATATGTTTAAATTTAACCAGATGTTTCAGATAAAGAACTCTAGATTTTTCTAAATGTATTAAGTTTGTATCTATGTACAAATGTTTGAAAATGAAAGAATAATCTAGACAATCGCATACTACCTATAGGAAAAGACATATCATGTTCTTAAAATGAAATCTTGTAATCATAATGCCTGCTTGTCTCCCTAGAATTAAATTGTAATTCCCACTTTTGTATTCTTGTGGATAAGGCTATGGTCATTTCAAACTCTCTCTCCACAGCAATCTTTTCAACATTTTTTACAACAAGGATGAAATAAGTTAAAGAAATGGTATTGAAAGCCAGTTTAAAATAATATTCTGTATCTTTCCTTTATTAAAATCTTTTGTCTGTTCATTGCCCCAATGTTAGTTACCATCATTTGGGTTCTAAGAGGTAGAACACTATCTCTTTTCACCTTCTTAAAACATGCATTACACTCTTTCATATCAGAAAATTAAGGGCTATTTCTATTTAATAATTGACTTCCAATTATGATTAGAAGGAAGAACAAATGATATTAGTAAAATATTGTTTTATGCTTTATAAATATCTTTTACAGACATGATTTTATGTAATAAACATAGCATCTCTAGGAGCTTTGTAAAGCAGATATCATTTTTATCACTTTAAGGGTGAAAAAATTAAACCACAGAAAGGCTGAATAAGTCAACTGAACATTGAACACTGAGACAGTTAATACAAAATAAAGACCACAGCATGCCCATGTACCCCACAATGTGTGGTTTAAATAAGCATGCCATTCTACTTTGAAATATTAATCTTCTGGTGGCCATGAAGTTTCATGTGTATGTTTCATGGTACACTCAGGCTACAATGATCAGTACAAATGAAAGGAACAAATGTTCAACATTAAAAATAGATCACAGCTGTAAGATGGTGAGTATAGAACAAAATAAAATTTTCAGGTAATCCTTCAATTTCTATGACTTTACTTTTATAAGTTCAAAATATATTAAAATAAACTCTAACTTGAATTATCTTACTTAATATATTCATCACTATTATTCTTCTAAAATTAACATTCCAAACAATGTAAAACACAAATGATTTACTTTCTGGTCCACAGAACTTTCAAGGAAAGTTGTGTTAGTGAAGCAATATTAGGATCCTATAGAATGAATCATTTTATAATAAAACTCTTGGGAAAGGTCCTATATAATTGGGAAAATAATATCTGAAAATATATGACTGCTACAGTTTTAAATACTTACTTCTGGCCTTTTAAGGATTAATCATTTGTTGTTCAGTCGCTCAGTTGTGTCCGACTCTTTGCAGCCCCATGGACTGCAGCATGCCAGGCTTTCATGTCTTTTCCCATCTCCCAGAGTTTGCTCAAATTCATGTCCATTGAGTGATGTCATCCAACCATCTCATCCTCTGTCATACCCTTCTGCTTCTGCCTTCAATCTTCCCCAACATCAGGGTCTTTTCTAATGAGTCAGCTTTTCGCATCAGGTGGCCAAAGGACTGGAGTTTCAGCTTCAGCATCAGTCCTTCCAATGAATATTCAGGACTGATTTCCTTTAGGATGGACTGGTTGGATCTTCTTGCAGTCCAAGGGACTCTCAAGAGCCTTCTCCAACACCACAATTCAAGAGCATCAATTCTTTGATGCTCAGCTTTCTTTATAGTTTAACTCTCACATCCGTTCATGACTACTGGAAAAACCATAGCTTTGGCTAGATGGACGTTTGTCAGCAGAGTAATGCTAACGAACGATCTCAGTTTGTTTCCAAGGCAAACCATTCAATATCATGGTAATCCAAGTCTAAGCCCCAATACTAAGCTGAAGAAGCTGAAGTTGAATGGTTCTATGATTACCTACAAGACCTTCTAGAACTAACACCAAAAACAGATGTCCTTTTCATCATAGGGGACTGAAATGCAAAAAGAGGAAGTCAAGAAATATCTGAAGTAACAGGCAAGTTTGGCCTTGCAGTACAAAAAGAAGCAGGGCAAAGGCTAACAAAGTTTTGCCAAGGGAACACAATGGTCATAGCAAGCACCCTCTTCCAACAATAGAAGAGATGACTCTACACACAGACATTACCAAATGGTCAATGATGAAATTAGAGTGATTATATTCTTTGTAGATGAACATGGAGAAGCTCTATACAGTCAACAAAAACAAGACTGGGAGCTGACTGTGGCTCAGATCAAGAACTTTTTATTGCAAAATTCAGATTTAAATTAAAGAAAGTAGAGAAAACCACTCGGCCATTCAGGTATGACCTAAATCAAATCACTTACGATTTTACAGTGGAAGTAACAGATAGATTCAAGGGATTATATCTGATAGACAGAGTGCCTGAAGAACTATGGACGGAGGTTTGTAACATTGTACAGGAGGTGGTGGGGGTCAAAACCATCCCCAAGAGAAAGATATGGGAAAAGGGAAAATGGTTGTCTGAGGAGGCCTTACAAATAGCTGAGAAAAGAAGAAAAGCGAGAGGTCAAGGAGAAAAGGAAAGATATACTCATCTGAAAGCAGAGTTCCAAAGAATAACAAGGAGAGAGAAGAAAGCCTTTATAAGGGAACAATACAAAGAAATAAAGAAAACAATAGAATGAGGAAGACTAGAGATCTCTTCAAGAAAATTAGCGATACCACGGGAACATTTCATGCAGAGATGGGCACAATAAAGGACAGAAACAATATGGATCTAACAGAGGCAGAAGGATTAATCATATTCACCACTCAAAAATATTTATACTCTACCTAAGCAGACTATCATCATGTAGTCTTTCTGCATAGATATATTGTTTACATAAATTTATAATTACATGCAGAACAAGGATAAATTGGGAATTATATGATTAAAAATGTAACCAATGAACACATCGAAATAAAAATTTCTTTGAATAACCACCATGGAAAAACATCATGTCACACCTAAATGTACGTATTTAAGCCATATGGAACATATCAGAGCTACCATAAAGTGACTAAAAAGATTTATTTTGAACACTGAGGAAATCTTACTTGGGAGCAGATGCTTAGTCTAGCTTAGAGGCAGCAGGTTTTCACTGGGTGACTGATCACATCACTGGGGCATTTGTTATGAAGTCTAGAATAGGATATTTAGTAGTAAAATTCCTGCATATTGATGACAACATACAGCACACGCACTTCAAGATATTTCTGAAGGACATGGCAATCACAATGCTCTAGATCTTAAAACAGACTGTTTATCCCCATTTCTCAGAGAGCAAATGTTCTTTTGTCATGTTTAACTCTTTCAGAAAAAAATCAATGAGAGATCTGCCTGAACAAAATGCACATGATTAAGCTCTTCCAGCTTAGCTCCCTCACTAATAATCTTTCACTTAATTATTCATATTTTTAGAGCAGCTAGACATATTGTGCAGAGAAGGCGATGGCAATCCACTCCAGTACTCTTGCCTGGAAAATACCATGGGTGGAGGAGCCTGGGGGGCTGCAGTCCATGGGGTCGCACAGAGTTGGACACGACTGAGCGACTTCACCTTGACTTTTCACTTTCATGCATTGGAGAAGGAAACGGCAACCCACTCCAGTGTTCTTGCCTGGAGAATCCCAGAAACAGAGGAGCGTAGTGGGCTGCCGTCTATGGGGTCTCACAGAATCGGACACGACTGATGCGACTTAGCAGCAGCAGCAGACATACTGTGTGTATGTGTGTGAGTCATTCAGTCGTGTCAGACTCTTTGTGATCCCACAGACTATATAGCTCACCAGACTCCTCTGTCCATGGAATTCTCCAGGCAAGAATACTGGAGTGGGTTGCTATTTCCTTCTCCAGGGAATCTTCCCAACCCAGGGATTGAATCCTGGTCTTCTGCTTTGCAGGCAGATGCTTTACCATCTGAGCTATTAGAGAAGCCCATTAGAGAAACTGAAAACGTATTACACATTTTCTTCTCTTTTTTAAAACTACGAATGCAGTAAATCTTTAGAAATCTATGTAAAGCGTAAAAAAATGGCAATGAAATATCACATGAAACATATCCTTAGGCTTTTCCAGCTTAAGTTCTTGGGTGTGTGTGTGTATGTGTGTACACTCCATCACATCTGACTCTTTGCCACCCCATGGGTTATACTGCACAACAGGCTCCCTTGTCCATGGAATTTTCCAGGCAAGAATACTGGAGTGGGTTGTCATTTCCTCCTGCAGGGGATCTTATCAAACCAGGGATCAAACCCACATCTCCTCTCTCTCCTGCATTGGCAGGAGGATTCTTTACCACTGAGCCAAAGGATATTAAAAATGTAGCCTGAACTTCTCATTGTTGAGAGAAGAACTTTGGAGCCCAGAGAGTTATACGACTTACCCAAGGTCTCACAGACAAGTGGCAGCAGCCTCAAGATAAGATTCCAAAAAACTCAACACTCATCTGTTTTCTTCTCACCACATGATGACCTCTTTCATATAGAAGGCAGTGTGAAAGAGCCACATTTATGAATTTTTCTTAAAACTAAAAATTTATCTTTATTATAGTCAATCATTTTTTTGCCCAAAACAAAATAGCATTACTGTATATATAAATATTTTTTTAAAATAACTTTTGTTTTAAGTCTACTGTTACCTGGTCTCAAAATGTCATACTTTCTTTATCCAAAACTGATATCATCAGAAATCCTTATTACTGGTTAGCAAATTGCAAAAGACAACATCTGTAAACTCAATTGGAAAGACTTTGGGACAACAACAGAAAAATCAACGATAATTTATTGTAAAACTGAAAGAAATCAATTGATATATACTCTTTAAAAATGGGCTTCCCCCATGGCTCAGCAAGTAAAGAATTAGCCTCCAGTGCAGAAGACACAGGAGATGTGGGTTAGATCCCTGAGTCAGGAATGCTCTGGAGAAGGAAATGTCAACCCACTCTAGTATTCTTGCCTGGAAAATTCCATGGACAAAGGAGCCTGGTAGTCTACAGTCCATGGGGTTGCAAAGAGACAGACACACTGAGCAAGTAAACACGCATGCTTCAGAAACAGCCATATCATTTTATGTATTTATATCTTTAAAACCCACTTACAAATTTCTGATAAAAGATTGTTAGAAAATTATTGAAGATCATTAAAACAAGGGTAGCACAAATAGTTTTCAAATTTTTCTTAAATCTAACCCTCAATGTCTTCTGAAAAGATTCAAATAGTTAACACTTTCAAGTATCAGACAGAGAATAGACTAAATCCTAAAAACCACAGTGGAGTTAAAACATGTCTTCAAAAAGTGTAGTTCATATAAAATATATACACTGGGGTCAAAATTAGATTCAAGAAAACTAATAAGAATATTCTTTTCTACAAAAAAAAAAAAAAAGGAAAATAACCTTCTTTTCAGTTCAAATTCACTGAAAATCCCAAAGGAAACATTTAATTTTCTAGGACATGCTGAAAGACATAGGTAAAAAGGCAACACAGCTAGAACTGAATTAATCAAGCAGACATCATTGACAATCAATAGAACTTTCCTGGTGATTAAACTCAGTTTGAGATAGCTGGAGGTAGACCCAATCTAGTTGGAAATTCCACGGGAAAAGCATCTTAAAAGTGAAAAATGGTCTTAAAAAATGAAATATGTAAACAGTTGTAAACCTTTCAGCATTTTTCAAGACTATAGGGACAACATCTGAACAAAAACCAAGAGGATAAGCCTTGTGTTTTCAAGTTAAGAGATATTAACCAGTACAGGTCCTTACCCAACTTCATTCTTATTTTTCAAGTTGCATTGTGTTTATATGAAAACTTGTTTTCTCTAATCTCCCAAATATTCTAAAGGGTCACATAACGATTAGCAATCAGGAAGGCAGGAGACTGAATACTGAAGTGTTCCAAGGTTAAGATTGCTTAAATTGTTAATTCTAAATTGTTAAATCTAACTACATCTGGGTTCTTGTTTCATCTATTTAAAATTGTACTGGGAAAATTCTAAGTTTGGCCACACTCTTATGAGAATGACCACACATCCCAGTATGAGGCAACCCAAGTTTATGCCTGGGTTCTGGCTTAATCATTAATAACTCTTAAAAGGGTTCCATTTTGATGATGTATCATATAAATATCACCTATAAAGAATTTTAAACAGCTTCTTCTTTTAGTTTCCTAGGCTCCAAGAGGACTTTCTTCCATGCAAACTCAATGTTAGAAAAGCAGTTAAATACTGGTCGTGCTATAACAGAAACTTTACAGTATACACCTTGACTTTCGGGACCCTACCTCTGTCCCTCTTCCTTACTACTTTCTATTACTAGTTTAAATTTCACTTCTTCCTGTGGACATCATGTGTTATTCTTCTGATAATCTCCTCTCACCTCTTACCCCCTTAGTGCTTAGCTGACTTGCAAGCATAGACCTAATTTGAAATATTAAATCTAATTAAAAAATACTTCAAAGCTACTAATTAACTTACCAATCAATTATTGCAACCCAGTTCATTTGTCAGTTGGATACACCCCTTATGCTGATAAAAGAATTTAGGTCAAAATTTATGCTTGAAAAATACTATTGGATAAATACTTGAATGAGTAAATGAATGTTTAGAAAAGTCATTTATAGACAAGATGTTTGGTATGAAGTAATAGAAACAATTTTATGCTACAAAAAGAAAGAGGATGATAACAAGATAAAAGGGAAGCAAATAAGTTCAAATGTGTAATTATGTTTGAAAGAATCCCTGCCACCCCATGGTTTCCCACAACAATCAGCATGTCCTAAGGCACCAACATTTATAACTCAATCTACTGGATCATTTCTCTTTTTACTGTAAAAATGTAACTTTGACTTCAGGATGGAAATAATTACTATTTAAAATAAATTTTTAGAAATACATTTAGGAAACCAAAATACATCCATTTCTTCAAGAAAACATGCATACATTTGCTTTCAACCTATAATGTTCGGACCTGGCTAATGCTGTTCCCCTTTTGTACAAAAGAGGTAGGTAGTCAAGAGTAAAAACTTAGAAAGGTGTACCCCTGCTTTTATTTGCATCACAATTACCACGTTTTCAAGCATTGTGCCAGGCTCTGAAGCATTCGTGACTTCATTTGACCATTAACTCCTGCCCGATGAGGTACACTTTACAGATACAAAAACTGACTTTATATAGGTTATAGAACATTCCCACATAACTAATGAGAGTCAAGAGTCGGGCTTTGAGCCTGTGACAGCCTGATGCCAAATCACAAACTCTAAATATTCCCTTCACATTTAACTCATTTGTGGTCATTGTTTAAAGACAGTCAAGCACAAACCCCCATTAACGATTGATTCTTAAAGCTTTAGAAAAACAAACTGAAGAGCTTTTAAAAACACCCCCATGCCAGTGATTCTGATTTAATCAAGGCAGAGCCTGGGGACTGGTACTATTTAAAAGCTCTCCAACTGATTCTTAGGGGTGCCTGGAGACCTGGACACCTGGCCCTCTGCAAATAGCTTGCTTGATTTCCAAAATGCTATTGCCTGAAAGTTATTCACAGCCACCCTAACCTCCAGATACCACAAGCAGGCCACCATTAGGCACTAATATTTACATAAGGAGATAATGCCTATTGAGGAATGAAACTTACTTATTTGGATTAAGATCTCTCTTTCCTTGTAAAAATGCTCAGCTTTTGTGGTTTGGGTATTATCATCCCTGTGCTGATTCTTGGATACGTCTTTAAACTTCTTAAAACTGTCTAATGTGGAGTTTGGAACTCATCTTTCCCTGCTCTGTATCTGCTATAATTTTTATGAGGCAGAGAAAGATGAAAATTCATAGAATATTAGCATAGGTCAACTAGGATTGTGTCCAGCTAGTTCAGCCAATTAGAGCATGGACTAATGAGACTAATATGATGGCCTTCCTGTTGTCTAACTGGCTCTAATATAGATTCACAAACACAAACTTTACCCTTAATCTTGGGTAGCCAATGCATAAATGCCAGTCATTATCTGTGGATCATAATATATATATATATATATATGTATATATATATATGATCAACATATTACAGCTCTGTGAAAATCCAGTAGTATCATCTTCAAATGAAAACAAGAGTATATTTTATTTTTTGAGTATATTTTAGCAAGTAGCAGTACAGCCAAATTTAGGCCAATTAGAAGATAAGGAAAACTGTCTAGTTAATCAATAGTCAGCTGATCACAATATTAATCAAGTCATGCCACATTTCTGCAAGCTGACATTGAATATAAGATAAAATCACTCCCACTTTAGCTCAGCTGGGATTTTGAAAATGTGTTAAATTAACATTCAAATTCAGCATTAAACCCCTAGAAGCAAGGGAATTCATAATAAACTGCCCATCATTTTATCATGACTTTGTATTCAACCCCAAAGGTAAGATCACCCAGAGTTCTGAGTTTCTCAGAGAACAAAATGTATGACATTTAAAAACCAACCCATTACAAAACAGGGTTAGCCCAGTGCAGCACTGAATACTGTTATTTGTGGATTTAAGGCATGCCTTACTAATACTTTAAAGTGGTCTTTCCCTCTCTTCCAATCCTTTTAATATGGTAGTGTGACTTGCATTGGGATATTTCATTTCACAAAGCTGAAATCCCCTAAGGCCCTGATGTTGTAAATGAACACTCAGGAATAAGATGAGTGGAAGGATCTTATGAGAGGGACACTCAAGTGATTTGTGTTCAAGGGATGAATACTTGAGAAGTGTATTCTAGCAAGTTCTGGCAGGAAAAACAAACCATCAGTCAGGCACTAGGAATAATCATAGAGAGTCAATGCAATACCTGCTCAGAACTTGACCAAACAGCAATTTTTCACCTTGACTGGGGGGTAGGGGGAAGGGCAACATACTGGATCATCATCCAGTATGGTGAAATGGCTTCGGCTTTACATCTTTTCCCACACAATAACTGTAGCTAGAATCCATGAAGTCATCATGCAACCCTATAAGCTTTTACTGTGATAATTTCTGATCATCTCATATTCCTTCCATTTCCCCTTCCCATCTACCATCTTTTATTCTTATATGAATAGATCTCTTATTTTCAAAAGTAAACTATGTATATGTTAAACAGTTCAAATGTACAAAAGGGTATAATAAAGTCTACTTCAAACCATACAAAAGGGACTACTGTTAATAGTAATTCCACTTTGAATTCAGTCTGCACTCTCTCTATCCAATCATTTATCTTGTGAAATCATTTATCTCATCTTTTTTTCTTTCTTCCTCTCTTTTTCCTCTTTTCCTCCCTCCCTCCTCCTTGCTCTATCCTCTCACTCTCTGCAAGTATATGCATGTATGTGTGTGCTCATTCAGTCACGCCTGACTCTTTGTGATCCCATGAACAGTAGCCCACCAGACTCCTCTCTCCATGGAATTTTCCAGGCAAGAATACTGGAGTGGGTCTGCCACTTCATTCTTCCTGACTCAGGAATCAAACCGGTGCCTCTTGCATCTCCTTCCCTGGCAGGCAGATTCTTTACCACTAGTGTCATCTGGGAAGCACACATATCTTTTACACATATTGTTTGCTTTACTTATATTTGTACAATATTCCATATCAGTGATTATTTTACTTTGTTATGTACTTTATTCTACTCATTTAATTTTTAAAAATTGAAGTATAGTTGACTTACAATGTTGTGCTAATATCTGCTGTATAGCAAAGTGACTCTGTTATGCACACATATACATTCTTTTCCAGTATGTTTTATCCCAGGAGATTAGATATAGTTCCCTATGCTATACAGTAGGTAGAGGTGCCTTATTTTAAATTACTACATAACATCTGCTAAGCTTTGAATGTTTGTGTGATTCCAAAATTCATACGCTGAATCCTAACACCTAGTGTGATGGTATTCAAAGGTGAAACCTTTGGGAGATGCTCAGGTCATGAGGGTAGAGTCCTCATGAATGGGATTCATGTTCTTATAAAAGAAACGGGGATCTCACCTTTGGGCCATATGAAGACACAATAAGAAATCTGGGATCTGGAAGAGGGCCCTCACTCAATCTTGTTGGCACACTTTTCTCAGACTTTGGGACTCTAAAACTGAGAAATAAATTTCTGTTCTTTATAAGCTAGCCAGTCTATATGGTACCCAGGCTAAGACAATATCAAACAACATGGATGAACCATAGTTATCATCACCTACTACTGGGTTTTTTTCTAGATTTTATTATAAATAATGTTATAATAAAATCTTGTACTTGTATACAGATACATGCAAAAAATGTATTGCTCTATGTATCTTTGTATGCATATGCAAGCATATATGCTGAACAAATCTGGGGTAGTAGAACTGATAGGCCAAAGATACACATATTTTAAATTTCAGTAGTTATGGCCCTGCAAATACAGGAACCAACTTACACCTCAATCACCAATGCATGAGAATGCTCCCATGCCCTCATACTTGCTAATTCACTGTGATATTATAAGGTTTGATTTTGCCCATCTGCGAGGTAAGAAAAATAGCATCTCACTGTAATTTTAATCCAAGAATGAATATTTTTATGAGCAGCAATATCAAGTAATTTATAGAGTTCGCCACAAGAATTCACAGATTCTGTATTCAATTATCCTATCGTTTAGTCAGTGTTGAAAAGATAGTATTTACTATGTGCCAAGTGTTGCTCTGAGAGTCACTACTTAAATTAGGACATAGTTCCTATCCCCAAGGCAGTCCAGCAGAGGAAGACATTAAAATAATAATTAATATACACTGGGGTAAGTACAACAATAGAACATGTATACTGTTTGTATTAAAATAATAATATACATTGTGGTAAGTACAACAATAGAACATGTTTACTGTTTGGATTAAAATAATAATTAATACACATTTTGGTAAGTACATTAATAGAACATGTATACTGTTTGGATATAGAAATGCTTAACTCTGGGTAAAGAGCTGTTTCTGAAATGTACCTTAACTATTTTTGCATTTTATAAACATATTCAATTGTGATAAGAATAATAAACATAACACCTTAGTCGGCAAAAAGCATAACTGTGGAAATTACAGCTAATAATTAAAGGTTCTGATTAGCTGAAAAATTATTTTAACTGGCACATCGATGTTTATAATCTACATACTAAAATAAGAGTATACAGAATAACTTATAAAATTTTGTCTTGCTTGATACAACAATGTTTTGGGGACTTACAACATTGTCTATAAAATAAGTCAGCATATTTTCTCTCTGTCCATTTTGCAGATATTGTTTAGCTCTTTTGAAATCAAAGCACAAACTTTAGTCTGCTACCTTTTCTCTCTCGACTCATTGAACTATTAAACGTTTAATACATGGTGATTTCTATTAACTGTTGGATTTGTTATACCATGCTAAAGATGCTCACCTTTTAGTATGAGGTGTGTTAAGGATAGTTAATTATGTTACACAGAAAGTCCTTTAAGTATTCAGATCCCATAAAATGTGATAATAATGTTAACATCATTGACTGGTAAAGCTACTACTTGAGTTTTTAATTGTCATTCTAACCTTTAGAAGCTGTCTTCCAATCAACAGGAAAGCTTTAAAACTTTATCTCTGGACTAAATTCGGTTCACTGATCACATTCCCTTAATTTCCAAACCTCAACACATTGGTTATAGTCAATTGGTAAGTTCTCACTGAAATGTAAATATTCAAGCTGGGCTGCACACAGAACTAGATAGAAGGAGTTGGTGTGGTGCACAGAAGCTGTGGAGTGAAGGTCAATGTTTGACTTTGAATTCTGTTCTCTTTAGCAACCTACTTATCCTTTTGCTGATTCTGATTTATTATTAGTACGATGAGAAAATACTACTTCTACTATCTACTTCCCAGAGTTATGGCAATGATCAAATGAAATAATGGATGGAAATAGATGAGGAGTCATAAACAATAAGGTTCTCTGATTCCCTTTTACAATAACCCTTTCTTTCCCACTCAACCCCAATTCTTCAGTAGCATCTACCTACCCCAAACCTTCTATGCTGTGCTACTCCATTTGGGTCTCCTCTCCTCTCATCACTGTCTCCCACCAGTATTCATCTTCTGTAGGTTTTATCTCTCAGACCTAATTTTTACTAGAAGACAGCTATAACAGGAAAGAATAATTTGTAAATAATAATGGACTACATTTATTAAAGCACTTGCCACAGGCCAATCATATAGTCATCACTAGGCAACCTTTCAGCTTTTCCTACAATAACTTCTGATTATCTCATATTTCTCCTATTTTCCTTCAACTTGTCATGCAAAGAACTTTATATACATTATTCTCACTCAATCTGTACTACAAATCCATGTAGTGGAGTTTATTATTATTCTTGGTTTAAAGATCAGGAAACTGAGGCTTGGAAAGTGAAGTAATTTACCCATAGTCATGCAGCTAAGCTATGGTAAAACTGGGCTTTGAACCTCACAGGAATTCCTTCCATTATCACTGTGCTCTGCCGCTCTGCTTAGATGCAGAACTAACACAATCAACAAATGGTCTCTCATATATATTAATTTAAACATGGTCGTTGAACTATACAGTCTGAATTTGGAAGCTCATCTAAATTAACCATCCATCCAATCCTTATCCTCATTTGTCACACACCTGAGTCACATTCTGTGTTTCTTGCTTCAATATCACCCATGAGGAATGTATTCTATATACCCAAAAGGAATCCCTTCATATTCAGACAGCTCTATTGTAAAGTTCTTTATATCAAGTGAAAATCTTCTTTCCTGAAAAGTCCATTTCACTGATCTTAATTTTACCTGAAAGCTTAATTTAAAAACTATAATTCATATGTTGCAATACAGTAAATCCTCTAATGCTCTCTTCTCCCTGATAAAGTATTCAGTGCACTTTGGCCATGGTGGTCCCTCTCAAATGAAAGCACCTAAATTCTTCTGCATTTCTCTCAAACCCCAGGCATGCTCTGGCCAGTTGAGCAAACTTCATTGTTATAGATACTCTAGTTCTTCTAGTCCCCCCAAAGACACCATTAAGATTGGGGTGGGGGCAATCATACCATGGTTTTGACTTTTATAAGAGTTTACATCTCCTACATCTTTTTTCAGTCCCTTTTCCATGTACTGTAGTTGAAGTTGATCATGTTGGAGTTGGTTCATCTTTCCAAAACAATGGTTCTAAGCAGGTCTGCACATTGTTATAGAGTCACCTTGGGAGCTTTAAAAATACTGATTTCTGGGTTGCGGTCACAGATTCTAATGTATATGATATGGGGCACGACCTCAATATCAAGATTTATATTAACTGTATTTTTCTATGTTTTTATTATTATCAGTTTTATATCATCCATAAATTTAAAGACATGGTAACCAATGTTCTCAACAAGTCATTGCAGAGTCCTGGAACTTTAAGTTAATATTGGCCAGGTACACAGACAGAGGTGCCTGACAGGCTACAGTCCATAGGGTCTCAAAGAGTCAGACATGACTGAGCGACTAAGCACAGCACCCTTTGGTACAGGCATTCAAGCAGTTATAAATCCACTGAAGTACACTATCATTCAGACAACAGCTTTCTATTTTGTTCACAAAATGACATCAAGAAAGATTTTGTTAAGTCTTTTATAGAAAAGCTAGTCTAGGACATGGTTAAAAGCATGGATTCCAGAATCCAGCTTCCTGGGTTCAAATCCCAGCTGAGTTATTTGCATGATTTTGGGCAGGTAACCTAAGCTCTCCATACTTCAGTTTCTGTAGCTGTAAATAGGTATGAAAGTACGTACTTAGAGGGTTGTTCGGAGAAGGCATTGGCACCCCACTCCAGTACTCTTGCCTGGAAAATCCCATGGATGGAGGAGCCTGGTAGGCTGCAGCCCATGGGATCACGAAGAGTTGGGCACAACTGAGCAACTTCACTTTCACGCATTGGAGAAGGAAATGACAACCCACTCCAGTGTTCTTGCCTGGAGAATCCCAGGGATGGGGGAGCCTGGTGGGCTGCCGTCTATGGGGTCGCACAGAGTCGGACACGACTGAAGCGACTTAGCAGCAGCAGAGGGTTATTACACGGATTAAAAGAGTATAAACATGTAAAGGTTCTGAAGCAAGAAATATGTGTTAGAGATCATTTTCAAGCCATTCATGTTTCTCCTTACCCCAATTGAAGCATGATTCACCACCCAGTACAAGGTTTCTAACAACTGGGTATACAGAATGACATCCACTGCTTGTTCTCCTTATTTGCATAAAGATAATCGTGTACCTCATACCAAGGAAATAATTTTAATGAGCCCTGACTCTCCCATCTTCCCATTCATAGAAAAGCACTAAATTCTTTGAGATGCTTCCTCCTAGGTTTAAGGTCCACTATTTCTAAGGCTACAGATGTAAAGTAGACACTTTCCAAATAGGAACAAAGGAAAATAAATCTCAGCATTTGGAACACTGGCACCAACAGAAGGCACTCCCAGAGAGATTCATCTGATGAACCAGTTAGATGAACCAGCTGTCACCATAAGACTGTGAATTAGACGCTGACAGGGGGGAACTGTTGCGTCATTGTTGCACAAGTGTGCTCAGTCCTGTGTGGCCCTTTTGTACTCCATGGCTTCTCCAGGGGATCTTCCTGACCCCGGTTGAACTTCTACTGAACTGCAGGTGGGTTCTTTACTGACTGAGCCACCAGGGAAAAACATTAGCTTGCAAATATCTCCTGGAATGTCCAACCTCAGGGAGGGAATGTGTTAATCTCTTCTGGCAGAGGGGCAAGGTTCCCCGAGGCCGGTCACCATGCATCACTGTAATAACAAAAGTGAAGTGAAGTCTCTTAGTCGTGTTCAACTCTTTGCAACCCCACAGACTGTAGCCTACCAGGCTCCTCCGTCCATGGGATTTTCCAGAGAATACGGGAGTGGGGTGCCATTTCCTTCTCCAGGAGAAAACAAAGGTTAAAGTCAAAGAAACAGATCTATGAGTCAGAACTGGCTCATTCCAGCAACAATTCCCCAACAGTGGCGCTGATGGTGCAATGGTAAAGAATCTGCCTGCCAATGCAGGAGACACAGAGATGCACTTTGTATCCCTGTGTTGGGAGGATCCTCTATAGGAAATGGCCCCTCACTCTAGTATTCTTGCCTAGAAAATTCCATGGACAGAGGAGCCTGGTGGGCTACAGCCAATAGGGTCACAAGAGTCAGACACCAGACACGATACTTCCTCAACTCCTCTCCTTCTCTATAAAAGAACCTGACATCCTGACCCCAATAAGATGGGTTTTTTGGACATATTAGTCTGCCATCTTCTTGGCCAATTGGCTTTCTGAATAAAGTAATATTCCTTGCCTCAAAAAAAAAAAAGAAGGTGTACCTAAAGTGTACAAAATCCGAAAGCTCCAGTTAAGCAAGAGTTAACTAATTTATTATGGATGCAGTATTAGCCATTGTACAATAATAAAAGTACATAAAATGCACACAGATATCAGAAAAAGAAGCCACTGTGGATTCATTTCTGATTTTGCTACCTCCTGAATATTTTGAAATTACTCAAACCTCAGGTTCCCTTTCCCAGTATCTCCCCCACCAAAAAAAAAAAAAAAAAACTTGAGTGAAGAAATACCACTTTAACTTACTGAAATAAAGACAACATTTCTAGATATAAAGCTATTTCCTCTATCATCTTGTAAAAAATCAACACTACCAAAGAATGAATCAGAGAAAAAAATAGAACTAGAATTATCATAGATCTCCAAGTGAAATTCACACACCAGTTCTGAAATGTCAGCAAAAAGATGTTCAGCTTAAGGCCCCAGTGGTATTGCAGAGTCCCTGGATGAAATAAGACAGAAGTCTCCTCACTCTGACAGAATAGGCATTCCCTGTGGGAGGCATGTATTTATTATTCAACTGCCATGTGCCAAGAAAATATAGCTATTGGATAATATCATCTTTTAGGAAATTAATAGATATGGAGTCTGCCAAACTACTGGCAACTTTTATTTAACCACCAGTGCCTTTTCTAATAATTTGAGAACAATTTCATAGGGGAAAAAAAAGTTTTTTGAAGGTATTTAGTGATAGAAATTTAGATTACTGATTCACATTTGCATTTTGCCAACAGAAATACCACACATCCAAATAGGATTGACGTAAGTAGGAGGACATTGGAGCTGATATGGAGATGAGAATAGAATGATATTTAAGGTAAGGAGGAATCAGAATATTTTCCCAAATGGTACAGTTTAGATGCCAGAAAAGGCCACCAATATTATTTTAAACAATTAGAAGTAATGTGTAACATTACAGTAACATTTGTGACTAGGCAAAAGTAGAAAAGAGATTGATGATGGGAGGCCAAAGATACTATCTTTTGATATCCAAAATAAAATTTTACAGTAGTATACCATTAATAGGCATGAAAAATTAGAAGTCAGTTATAATCTGTCCTAGGACAGCAGACATTGAGAAATTAACTAGATCATGGGGGCAAGGGAGTTACCATTTAACTGAAAGAAGATATGATTTACTAAGCAGTCCCTTATTGGGCTGGTAGTGTTAATCCATTTCTAAACTTGCATTAATTGCTCTCACACTCATTTGATCCATCTGGGCTCAAAACAGGCTTCCTGGTCTGACATGTCACATGACTACAGAACTGAAGTGGCATCTTAGACTGGGTATAAAAAGTGTAGCTTGAAGAAATTACTCTGAACATTTGCCTCTACATTACTGACTAAGCAACTGGAAGATATTCTAACACAAGATTCTGTTACAGTATATAGGATTCAGCTCTCCACATATTTTCTCTCATTTTGAGAATCAAACTAGATACTGATGTTTAGTCACTCCCGTGGGGGATATTTACAAAAATAGTGGTAGGGGGAGGGAGATATTAAGAAGTGAAAAGAGAGAAGAAAAGTAATGGAAAAGGCTAAGTGAGCAAAGAGAATTTTGCAATACAGTCTTAGATGAGATATAGGAAGATGAGCCTTTATTCTCCTCTAGGGAGGTTGCCCAGCTGTGTAAGAGTGACGTTCAGAGCCAAGATAGAGTACCTCTAGGCTGGGAGTAGGATTTTTGACAAATAGTTCAGCATCTGTGCAATGGATAGTGCTCTAATATAAAGTTGTAATAAGAATTTAATAAAACCTGCCTATAAATACTTTGATATTATATAAGGCATATAGTAGGTACACAATAAATATTATATTTATTCTATTTTACTCAGATTCGGTACATTGAATAATCTAAGGATCCTTCTAAGTCGAGTTTTCAAGATTCGCTGCCTCCCTGAGAAACCTAGGAAATAGCAGTCCAAAATATGAGCCTTAAAATTAAAAGGACAATTAATACAGAATAAAATTCAGATGGAGGGTGGAAGGGCCTTGAAGGAGGCACCTCTCATTATGCAACAAAATAAAATTAACTTATAAGTATCTCAAACCTGTTGAGTGAGAAAAATCCTGAAAATGTCCTAGTTGGCAAAGGATTTCAACAATCAGAAATTAACTGTACAATTCTCGTGATTTATTTAAAATCTTACTGACAGCTATTATTCAATGTGCTGTCTTTATTATTTTATCTCAGTAATGACAAGGAAGCTTTCATAGCCTTACTCATGATTTCTGCTCCAACAATCCTATTTTTTATACCATTTAAAGTTTCTCAAACAGAACTTTATCATAGGAGTTTCCTGGCATAAACTCTAACTATAGAAACTAATTGCTTTTACAGAAAAGAGAAACCTCCACTTGAGCTTTGGTAGACCCAGTTTTCTAGGTAATAATTAGAAACTCAACTTCTTATATAGAACCAGGTAGGGTTCCCATATTAAATACAGGGCTGCTGCTGCTGCTGCTAAGTCGCTTCAGTCGTGTCCAACTCCGTGCGACCCCATAGACGGCAGCCCACCAGGTTCCTCTGTCCCTGGGATTCTCCAGGGAAGAATACTGCAGCGGGTTGCCATTTCCTTCTCCAATAAATACAGGGCAGTAACTCAAATTTGCATTTCAGCTAAACAACAAATAATTCGTAGCACATGTATGTCCTAAATATTTTATGGGACATATTTATATTAAAAGTTATTCATCACCACAGCAACATACCTCAAAATAAACAACAGAGTATACAGATTTGTTGTTTAGTTGCTAAGTCATGTCTAACTCTTTTGTGAACCCATGGACTGCGGCCCACCAGGCTCCTCCTCCATCTATGGGATTTCCCAAGCAAGAATACTGGGGTAGGTTGCCATTTCTTCCTCCAGGGTCTCTTCCCTGACCCAGAGATTGGACCCACATCTCCTGCATTGGCAGGTGGATTCTTTACCACTGAGCCACCAGGGAAATCAGAGTATACAGACAGTCCAAACTAATTACTGAATGTATACAACAGGAAAACTCAATGAACTTGAAGAGCACTTTGATTCTGTTTCTCAACTAACACAGGCTGACTTCATCTGCTGTATTTCATAACTAATCATTTTTAAAATCTGCTAAAGCAAATTCCAGATCGCTATCTCTTGATAGAAAAGTGAAAAGATGCAGGTACATCACTGAGATTCATCATAACTCATCATAACTTTCTAAATCCTTCTTGTGAAGAGAAATTGCTGCTAAGACTCCAGGCAGATATGCTAAATTATCCTTCACTTCCTCTAATGAATTTTCCATGATCTGTGTAATATGACAAGTTTCACTATTCTAAGAGAATTCTGATATTCTAAAACTTCTTTAAAGGTTTCATGTACTAAACACATTACATCATCAGGAATTTCAGAGAAAAAAATCTCAATGCCCTTTTAACCTTCTAATTCTCAACTCACAAACCCAATTTGTTTCATGGGCTTTGGGGAAGTGAGAAATATAAGACACTTATTTGTAAGTCAAAATCTAAAATGAAATACCCTTGACTATCTGATGATGACTTGTGACATGACATTCCCAAAAGGACAAAAGAAAAATAGTTTAAAATTAGGCTTCATCTAAAAACAGAAAATCTTCTAATTGTAATGGCACATAATATGTCCCTGCATTTCAATAAATAACATTTTATCTTGAATGCTTAATCATGTGAGATCACTTAACCTAGGCAATGATCCAAGGATTAACAAGAAAAAAATCAGGAAGTGCAAGATTTTAAAAGCATTTGCAGTTCCACGGTCAAAATCAAATGAAAGAAAAAGTATAATAGCACCATTTCAATGTATCTGAATTCACCTGTTTAGCTTTATTTCTACCATGCAAAGAATAAACCCAAGAATAAACATTTTATTAAATGTCTTAGTAGTTAATTTTGGTCACCTCTATTTCTAAATGCATTATTACCAGCAAAACTTTCAACAAGGGTTATTTTCTGATGGAAAGAAAATGCTAAGGAAATCATTCTCACAACATTTGCTTATACATTTCATCTTTTATCACTTTGTGAGAACAAAACTATTTTTAATATTTCTATAATTTTAGCATCTGAGAACTTTTGCTTTTTAAGATGAGGCAGTTGTATGACAGAAGATATTTTTTAACATTTTAATGTATCTTCAGACAATGTAATTGTGTTCCTTAACTAAACCTCTTCATAGCACATATATGTATAATGACGTATGGGTAGTTTATATCAATTATAAAATATATAAAAGCCTTACCCTCTCCCACAGTGCTCTAGAATGTGTTAACAAGCAAGCAGATAAGCCTAATGATGAATGACACAATATAGTCAGCATTAATAGAGTGGTTCTCTACAAATGCATTGTGAAAAAATGAACAAATACTTTACATTTTGGAACATGGCCATTTTGATGTCACATGTCAAGTAAGGTACAAATTGGTAAATGTTAGCAACTTTAAATCTGTAGGTCCTGGATCAAACAGCATAAAGGAACTTTGGAGGAATGACAATGCATTTTGGAAGGTAGACTGGGTTGAAGGTAAGAGTCTCTTCTTGAGAGTCTAATGAGGTCTTCCCCTCCCTCTGCTTCACAAAAATTTATCTCCTAGAGACACCTTAGCAGAAGCTATCAGCTTTGACAGAACACCGAAATCCTGGCAGTGAACCATAAATTGACCATTACCATAAAAAGAGCTGCTAAATGAGAAACCATGTGCTCAGTATAAAACTAATTTCATGCTTTCAAAAGCACACAGTAGCTTCAAGCAAGATAGTGGCCCTGGGACTTGCTGAGACAGATTGGCGAACACAAACGGTTTGCTCCTGATGTGTGTGCTTAGCCAAGCTTTACATGTACTGGCAGTAAATGGGGTTCTCGAATCTTCCGTCAAACAAATACACACTTATCTATAACTTTAGAGCTGAAAGCTATAAAACAGCTGCCTTGAATAAATTTAGCAGGAACACACACACACACACGTATATACATACCCCATGGGCCACGCTAGCTTCCAATCAAATAAAAATAGATTTCTCTGCAGACCTAACATACTAAACAGGCACTTAATAAGCATACTGCTATTGAATACATCATAACAGTCACAGTCCTTTCTTCTTTAGAAACAGCTTCTCATCACATAGGAATTAGAGTTTAGAAGAGCCTAAGCAAGAGGACTCCATCTACTTGGAAGCTAACTTTGAGTTTACCCTTATCAGGCTGGTGTTCAAATACTCTATACTGATAAAGCCACATCAGACTTGTCTCAGCATGATTATCTACTCATTTAACTCCTCACATGAGTGTCAGTCCTTTATTTACATTTAAATGATAAAATCTGCTACATTTAAAATGTCACATCTAATTAAAACATGCTTTATGAAGAAATCTGCTAATTTTCTCCTCCTCTCATTTAATATAACATCTCTGAAAATCAATTACTTTAGATTGTCCAGTGCATGACAGGTGATAACTTTTAATTATTAATAATCTCAAGCTTAACAAGGTGTCAACTCCAGTATGCAATCTATTTCACTTACTTTCTTAGTTATCTCATAAATATCCATTGTTTCCTGCTATACATTTTTCACATCAAAGATTCTACAAAGTACATTTAGTTCACAGCCTTTATTATATACACCTGAAGTACATAATAACACTGCTAATTGCCTACTTTTAGTAATGACAGCAAATAACATAACATCACTGACTTGTTCCGAATGTTTAAAATGCAAAGGAAGTCACCTACTGGTAAGATGTCCTCGGCAAACAGCTAGCACAGAATGAAAAGAACACTGTTACATCCCTTTAAGGAGTTACTTCCCCCAAAATTATAGAATCGTGTATATGGCTCTTCACTGCTACCCCTTCAGATCTGTCAGCGCGACATGGTAAACAACAACTGACAACTCCACAGGATTCAACACAGCATTCAAAAGAATCTGCGACTGACACCCCAGAGCCCAACGTCCAAGTTTTAGAATAAAAATGCTCACCTCTGCTAGGAAGTCCACTCCACATCTTGGCAGGGCTTTCACCAGCTTCAAGAACAACCAAGTTGGATAAACAAAACTTCCAGGATGTGACCAGTGTAACACTCGGGGCTACGGAGACTTGGCTCCAGCCCTGATTATCTGTGTGACAGCACCACGCTATATCAGTGCAGCTCCAAACCTTCCCAGATGCTGGCTTATTGCACTGCTCATTGAAAATCCTTTACACGCTGGCAACATTTTAGGGAAGGACAAGCACACTCTGAGTCATTTGTAAAGAAAACAGAGCAATTTCAATTCTATATCTCCACGCGTGCTGAAACCAGAAGCACTGTCAACCTACAAGTCTGAGGTGGGTTTATGCCGAGAAACAGGCAACCTAAGCCTTCATTATCAATGCATGAAATCAGCCACTGTGATCAAATTCAAGCAAACCACGAAAAGGATATGATTATGAAAGGCTCCACAGATTTAGCACCAAACCTTGTGGAAGGAAGAAATCGTCTATTGAAATTGTGTAAATGTTAAAAATAGCTCTGGCTTTTCAACAATGAGCAAAATACAGAGAAGAAATCAGTAGTCTATATTATAAGGACCTATCATAAAAGCTACAAAAAAAAAAAACAAAATAGCTGTAGATCCCTGGGACTTTTCTACAGACAAATGAAATCACTAGAGGCTATTACAACTGTAACAAAAATTTTTTTTCATATATTTGACACAGATGTCGTTAAAAAGCAAGTTAAATATCCATTAACCCCCGAGTGCCTGTCCTTAAATTAAAATAATAATAGTAAAAATGTGCAGGGTTATGCCAGGGCAAAATACTATCAATTTTACTCTAAGATGAATTTTTAAACAATAAACATTTAAATATATTTAGTCTATGTAATGAGAAAATATACATACAAGGTAGAGAATATTTTTAACCCCACAGTCTCTCATTGCTTATTATGTTTTTTAAATCTACAGCTCATTAAATCCATACAGCCCTAACCCAGCCACCCTCAAATTTATACCTTTACCTTTCACCAGCCTTCCTCTTTTATTAGTAAAATATAAGATGCAAGAGCCAGTTGACATAGTTTTAAAAAGGCACAAGGTGGCTAAATCCCAGAAAATAGCAGCGATGATTTGAGATAACAAAATGTAGAGCTTTGACATGTGCTTGCAAAGTGCAAAGTAAAAGGGACATAAAACATTTTTCAAAAAAATCATAAAAATAACTGGGAGAAATTCCTAGGAGGCAGCACTGACAAAGCACGTATTTAAGGTTCTATTCAAATTTTTAAAAATGAGTTTTAGGTTCTCATTGAGACTTTAAGGCAGAGCAAATCAGGATCTAGTAAGTGCAATTCCTGATTTGCAGATCTTCTAGATAACTGTATTCAATTGTTATAATACTCACAGCTTTTAGGTGTAGATATATTTAGTAGTATCTAATCTAAAACATCCGTATAAAAATAAAAACTACCCCACAACACATATTTACAGAACACAGCATACTGGAGCAGCATTAAACATTGACCTCCCATGAGTCATCTCATGTCCCTGGGTGTGGAATTGACTCCTTACAGGACGTCAGCTGCATGTCTTCCTTGAAGACAGTTACAGACATATATGAGTGGAGGTGCACGTGTGTGTGTTGAAGGGGGAAGTGGTTACACACACTCAAGTCATAAGAGAATGGACTAAATCTTTACGATCACTTTTGCCGCCTGAATTCCATTCATTTAGTGCCTCATGAATCCCCTAGAACAACAACTGAATGAGAAATGGCATTGGGTATCACTGATTCAGAAATTATTTCATGTCATCTCTCTCTGGTCTTCCGTACTTTTCTTGTCTTAGAAGATAGTCCATGAGATATTGTGTCCCTAGAACTCATATTATTATTATAATACATGCAACTCCCTGGTAATAAGAAAATAGCTTAAAATAAAAACCAAAATACTTAATTATAGGTCCTCAATCCCTTATCTAAAACCCCTAGTGCCAGATGCATTTCAGAATTCAAATGCTTTCAGATTTTATAAAGATAACACTCTGCTTTACTGTGGATTATATAATACTTCCAGTAGAGTAGAGGGCAACAGTCTATAATCAGACACAGTAACAATTCTGCAGCAAAATATGTGCATATCAATACTAGACAGGATAAATGAAGACTACTGTTAACCTCACATCAGTTCAGGTCAGGATTTGCCATCAGTATACATTACAAAACCTTCTAATGTCCAGAGTTTCTTAGTTTTGGGGAACTGCAGGTAAGAGATTATGGATGTGTACAAATGTTCACCTAAACTACTGTAAGGCTATGGGTTGGAAAGCGGTACCTCAGCAGTGCTCTCTGGCTTAGGCAAGAGATGTGGAGATGAGTACTGCTTTAACAAGATAAGGAGAAAATATGAGAAGGTGCTATTAAGACTGAGACACAAAGGAGAGCAGAGATGTCGCTATAATGCAAGACAACAAAACTAGAACGTGGGAACAGAAGGCAAGAAGAAGCCATTCAGAATTACTGTGCCAAGAAATTACGAAATAAAACGACGATAACCAACCACTCATTGATTACCTACTCTATACTCAGTAATGTGGTAGGAACTTGACATAAATACTTCTTTTAGCAACCTATACTTTATAAATTTTAAAAGGAAAATGTGTTTTCAGAATGAGGCATAAAATGTTGGTTTATCTCACCCTTTTCTCACTGTACCCCCAAACGAAACATCCACAATATTAAACATCATTATGTGAGAATGTCAGAAAAAAAAAAAAAGCTTTATCTTCTGAAGTAAAGGCCCATATTTTATTTTATACACTATTTGGGATAGGAGTTCTTTAAAATCACTTACAGAAAAGAAGTAACACTCTACAATCTATATTCAAACTGCATAACATTAAAGCCCATTTAAAAAATATATTCTTAAGACACATGAATATTATGTTGTGTTGGAGTTTTCCTATGAGTTTATTTCCCAAATAGATACTTTTTTATACTAAGTAAACTGAAGAGTATTAACACAGCAAAGCATTGACACCAGACTTAAGACTTCAGACCTACAGAATATTCACCATCTTCTAGGAGATCTTTTCAAAAAATAAAAAGTTGCAGTTATAACACATAGGAAGGACACATCTAGAGCTCTAATGTACCACATGATGATGAAAATAATACTGTATTGAACACAACTGACCCTTGAACATTGCCAGGGAGAGGGGTCTGACCCTCCTCACAGTGGAAAACCCGAATATAATTTATATAGTTGGTCTTCCTTATCCGAAGCTCCTCCATATTCGAGACTCCTCATATACACAGTTTCTCTGTATCCACAGACTCAGCTAATTGCAGATTGTCTAGTACTGTAGGGTTTACTAGCGAAAAGAACCTGCGTATAAGTGGACTGCCAGGAGATCAAACCAGTCAATCCTAAAGGAAATCAATCCTGAATATTCATTGGAAGGCCTAATGCTGAAGCTGAAGCTCCAATAATTTGGCCACCTGATGCAAAGAGCTGACTCACTGGAAAAGACCCTGATGCTAAAATCAAAAGCAGGAGGAGAAGGGCACGACAGAGGATGAGATGGTGGGATGGCATCACTGACTCGATGGACATGAGTTTGAGCAAGCTCTGGGAGTTGGTGATGGACAGGGAAGCCTGGCATGCTGCAGTCCATGGGGTCACAAAGTCAGACACGACTGAGCAACTGAACAACATAATTGGGCCTATGCAGCTCAGACCTAGAGTGAACTGGAAATTTGCTGAAAACTAGATTTCAGGTGCTCTTACTACATCCCAAAGAAGTGATATATGAAGAGACAAATGTATTTAATTAGCTTGACTGTAGTAATCACTATGTGTTTATCCAATCATTATGTTGAACACCTTAAATATATACAACTTTTATTTTTTAAAATTTAACAACTATAGGTGTGTGCTGCTAAGTCACTTCAGTCATGCCTTGACTCTTTGCGACCATATGGACTGTAGCCCTCCAGGCTCCTCTGTCCATAGGAGTCTCAAGGCAAGAATAATGGAGTGGGTCGCCATACCCTCCTCCAGGGGATCTTCCTGACCCAGGGATCAAACCCGTGTCTCTTATGTCTCCTGCACTAGTAGGCAGCTTTTTTTTTTTTTTTTTAAACCACTAGCACCACCTGGAAAGTCCTCCAAACCTATAGTTACCCTCTCAAACAAAGGCCTTTCCTGAGTGCCTTTTAGGAACCAGACTTACAGTGGGGAGGAATCCTAAGGGTGTTTGGGAGAAAAATGGTCTTCCTATCCACTGTACAAAGTATAATGGAATATGTGGCTCTAAATTTAGTATCTAGAATACGATTCCAAGTCATGTTCTTGTGAAAAAAGGCAATAGCATTTATTCATTTCTGACAGTACAACATAGTTTGGCCAAATCTTTCTTTAGCAACCAAAATAGTGCCCTGGTGGTATGATGAAATCCTTGCAATTTCTAACAGCAACTGATTATTTGGAGCCAGTAACTGCCCAGGAATAAAATCAACATCTCTTTACATCATGTCCACATAAGAAAAGATAAACTTTAAGAATCTGTGGGCCAACATCTCTGAGCTTCCAGGACAGGCTCACCAGAGACAATCTCTTGAAATGAAGGGGGCCAATGTGATGGAAAATGCCATCATATGCGGTCCCTAAAAAATACTATACCCAGACCACCCAGTTCCTCCAGACTCCTCATGTGATCAGAAGTGCAAAACATGTTTCTCAACTTGCCTTAAGAACCGGATCCAGAAAACCTGTGATGACCAAGGAGGAACAGCACCCCCATGGTCAGCGGTACCATTGTACAAGGTTGTCTAACTTGCAACAATGTCCAACAGCCTCCTTGGCTGTGACGCCAAAAGGTATGAAAGGAGAACATCTGTGTGAAGGAAGGCGGTCAGTCAGGGTGACCACACACTCATATCCCAGTGAGAATCTGAACTCAATAATTTTAGTTCCTATTGAGCCAGCTACTGAAAGCCTTTCTCCTTAGATAAGCTTAAAATAGATCATAAATGTATTCTATTGTAAGACACCGATATTTAGGGTGCCTTTGATGATTCAGATCACTCAACCACCCAGACTTAGCATGACAGTCTTTAAATTTCAAAATCTAAAAATTTTAAATCTTAATTCTTTAAAGACTGAAATGCAAGATGATGTAAAACAAGTTGTCTGTTAATAAATATGATACATGTAAAAGTTCATAGTCCAAAGTATTCTTAAAGCAAAAGACTGTCCTTCACTAAAATAGAGCCAATCACTCTTATTAATTCTTTTTTTTTTTAAGAAGTTCCACTCAAACTCCTTTACATATCAATTCCTTAGGGCTCTGTACTTATATAATTGACATCCTTCCTTAATATTTTTATACCACATGTACAGAATATAGAACTGTTCTGTAAGGACTTTTAAAGGTGACCTGAGGTATAGTTCTAGATTTCTGACACAATCCGTAATGGCTAGGCTCTATCTCAAAACATTTTGGAGGTCTGGAATTATACCTTGTGCCTTCATCCTATTCCAAATTGCTGTACTCTCATTCATAAGCAATTTCTACCTTAATAAGTCCTGCAATATAAAACTCAATTTAATTTACCTGGGGAGTACAGATATGGGTCACTAACTCTATTCTTGTTTGGAAGAATTAAATTACAATTTTGCAAACTGCTTAGAAACTTATAGTGATCAATACTGGATAAGACAAAGAGTCAGAAAAACAGATAAATATTCTCTCTACTGTGTTATCATTGGGTCTGAATTATTTCAAGAGATAATTCCTGTACTCTCTCATAAGGATCTGGGATTTATACCAAAGAAGTCATATGATCTATTTTCAATGATCTCATTTGTGATATTTTGACCAAGACTTTTTCCCCTTCCAAGTCTGTCCCTTCCTGCAAAACTATAGAAATCACATGGGCTATATCTAATAAATGAGTTACACAGTAATTCCTCCATGAAAAGATTTTATGGACTTATAACTAAGAGGTCTAAGGAAATAGGTGCAGTGAAAATAATTAACCCACCTACCTACACACCAAAATGTTTTATCTACCTAGTGCATTTACTGATAGAAACTCACTGATACTCACTGACACACTGATAATTTGATATACATTCACTATGGCACTTACAGTTTGCAAAAGATTTCATAGTTAAGTTCTAAATAGCACATTGATTCATCAAAAATGAAGAAAAGGAATGTGTTCAAAACCATATGTTTCTACTGCAAAAGTAAAAGATATTATCATATTGATGAATCTAGTCCTATCTCTGCATCTATCACACAGCACTTTATGTTTGTAGTTAGTATCTTTTAAAATAGACTAATTTTTTACAGACAAAGAGAGAGATTAAGATATTTAAGTAGTCTATTTAATTTCTGAAAATTGGAGAAAAATCTCCCCTACCCTCTCCTCCATATCTCTTTCTCTCTCTCTCATACACACACCCTGATTGCTCTTACTGATTCTACCTAAAGCACAGAAGATGCTCAAAAAACAGTCTGTCAAATGAGTATGTCCCGACCCACATACATTCTCATCTCTTTGTACTTCGCTTTCCATATTCATTGATAAATTCCAGCAAATGCGGTGGGATGAGGAATAAGGCAAATATCTTAATTTCAGTATACTTGTGGCACCATCTTGTGGTAATTCTAGAGTGTTACAGTTTTGAGTTTAATTTCCAAAGTTCAACAATGTCTGAGAAAATGCTTTTGAGGATAAATTTTACATTTTAAATACATAGGAGCTTCAGTGTAAGAAATGTGACTTATGTACTTTAAAAACCCACACACACGTAGCAACAGTCATAATATCTGTCACAGTGCTCTGACCCTAGAAGCTGTTTCTTGAATGCAGATAGGAATGAGACTAAGGGATCATCAATAACAAGCACACAGGGCCTATGTTTTACACATTCTTTGTTTAGTCATTCTCATACTTTATGGCTAAAATAACTTCCTCTTAGATTAAAAATAAATTCTCTTTGACTGGAAAAAAGAAGGAAAGAAAAAAAAACCAACGGAAGCTCCTGGAGGCATCAAAGAGAAGCATAGAATATGGAGCAAAGAAAAGAACACAGTATAAAACGCTCCAGCTGACAACCCATTTCCAGATCTTGCCCTCCATTTCCACCTCCAAACCATTACCTCCACTTCCTGTTCTAAAATCCATCCTTACTTTCTCCCCTCGGCCCCCACAGCGTCCTCAACTGAAAATCTACTCAGTTCAGCCAGATGAAAGATGCCACCTCTCACACCAAGAGGCAGAGTCTCCCTTTCTACCAGTTGAATCTGCTGTGGTCTTGTGACTGGTTTTGACCTAAAGAACCCTGTGGTTGCGGCTTCCACTCTAGCTTTATGGCAGTGGGACTCTGTGACCCACGTGTGATGAAGCCTAGCCTAACCTCCAAGAGAAGAGTCTGCTGATAGGAGGGACCCAGCCTGCAGCCAGCATCAACTGCTGGACATGTTCCTGAGGCCATCTGAGACCACCAAACCCAGGTGATGTGTCAGCTGCCTGCAGCCTCCACTGAGTCCCAGATGAGAACCACCTGGCCAAAACCAGCCCCGGTCTCTGGCCCACAGAATCATGATTAAAATCTCTAAATGTAAAAAAAAAAAAATTATAAAGCCTTCTGCCAATCTTCTCCAAATCTCTGATTTTCTTTCTAATCCTCTCACTCAATTTCAGGCACATCTCAGCTTTATACACATGTCAAGCTTTTTCTCAATTTATGTTTCTAAACATTCTCTTTACTCCCTTTGAATCACTTCTCCCCACTCTCTTTGCTTGACTAACTCCTGTCTAGTCTTAAAAGCTTCACCTTAAATGAGAGTAGAAATTCTTTGGGACTTAATTGAAGGTGGGAGAGAAAATGGGCATTTTAGTTAATAAACAATGGCGAAAAAGGAAACACTGATGATAAGAAAATAGTCCTGAATTCTTTTCATTTTTACTTTGTGAAAAATTTGTTGTAAAAAAATTATGAGAGGTAATGTAGAGAGAGAGAGAGATCTTAGAGTTTGAATCTTTTTGGGTGGCCTTAGGAAAAGGCTCTAGATCTCTCTCCCTCTGGTTTTGCTTATCTGTAACATAAGGATGTGGTCTGACAGAATGTGGCCCACTGGAGAAGGGAATGACAAATCACTTTAGTATTCTTGCCTTGAGAACCCCATGAACGGTATGAAAAGGCAAAATGATAAGATACTGAAAGAGGAACTCCCCAGGTCACTAGGTGCCCAATATGCTACTGGAGCTCAGTGGAGAAATAACTCCAGAAAGAATGAAGGGATGAACAAAAAAACAAAGAATGAAGGGATGGAGCCAAAGCAAAAACAATACCCAGTTGTGGATGTGACTGGTGATAGAAGCAAGGTCTGATGCTGTAAAGAGCAATATTGCATAGGGAACTGTAATGTTAGGTCCATGAATCAAGGTAAATTGGAAGTTCTCAAACGAGACGGCAAGAATGAACGTCGACATTCTAGGAATCAGTGAACGTCGACATTCTAGGAATCAGTGAACTAAAATGGATTGGAATGGGTGAATTTAACTCAGATGACTATTATATCTACTCCTGTGCAGGAATCCCCTAGAAGAAATGGAGTACCCATCACAGTCAACAAGAGAGTCAAAAATGCAGAACCTGGATGCAGTCTCAAAAATGGCAGCATGATCTCTGTTCATTACCAAGGCAAACCAATCAATATCGCAGTTAACCAAGTCTATGCCCCAACCAGTAACACTGTAGAAGCTGAAGTTGAATGGTTCTATGAAGACCTACAAGACCTTTTAGGACTAACATCTAAAAAAGATGTCCTTTTCTTTATAGGGGACTGGAATGCAAAAGTAGGAAGTCAAGAAACATCTGGGGTAACAGGCAAATTTGGCCTTGGCGTACAGAATGAAGCAGGGCAAAGGCTAATAGACTTTTGGCAAGAGAACACACTGGTCATAACAAACACCCTCTTCCAAAAACACAAGAGAAGACTCTACATATGGACATCACCAGATGGTCAACACCGAAATCAGACTGATTATATTCTTTGCAGCCAAAGATGGAGAAGCTCTATACAGTCACTAAAAACAAGACTGGGAGCTGACTGTGGCTCAGATCATGAGCTCCTTATTGCCAAATTCAGACTTATATTGAAGAAAGTAGGGAAAACCACTAGACCATTCAGGTATGACCTAAATCAAATCCCTTATGATTATACAGTGGAAGTAAGAAATAGATTTAAGGGACTAGATCTGATAGATAGAGTGCCTGATGAATTATGGAATGAGGTTCATGACAGTGTACAGGAGACAGGGATCAAGACCATCCCCATGGAAAAGAAACGCAAAAAAGCAAAACAGCTGTTTGAGGAGGCCTTACAGATGAAAGGAAGTGAAAAGCAAAGGAGAAAAGGAAAGAGATAAGCATCTGAATGCAGAGTTCCAAAGAACAGCAAGGAGAGATGAGAAAGCCTTCCTCAGCAATCATTGCAAAGAAATAGAGGAAAACAACAGAATGGGAAAGACTAGAGATCGCTTCAAGAAAATTAGAGATACCAAGGGAACATTTCAGGCAAAGATGGGCTCGATAAAGGACAGAAATGGTATGGACCTAACAGAAGAAGAAGATATTAAGAAGAGGTGGCAAGAATACACAGAAGAACTATACAAAACGATCTTCATGACACAGATAATAATGATGGTGTGATCACTCACCTAGAGCCAGATATCCTGGAATGTGAAGTGAAGTGGGCCTTAGAAAGCATCACTACAAACAAAGCTAGTGGAGATGACGGAATTCCAGTGGAGCTATTTCAAATCCTGGAAGATGAATCTGTGAAAGTGCTGCACTCAATATGCCAGCAAATTTGGAAAACTCAGCAGTGGCCACAGGACTGGAAAAGGTCACTTTTCATCCCAATCCCAGAGAAAGGCAATGCCAAAGAATGCTCAACCTACCGCACAATTGCACTCATCTCACACACCAGTAAGTAATGCTCAAAATTCTCCAAGCCAGGCTTCAGCAATAGGTGAACCATGAACTTCCAGATGTTCAAGTTGGTCTTAGAAAAGCCAGAGGAACCAGAGATCAAACTGTCAACATCCACTGGATCACCAAAAAAGGAAGAGAGTTCCAGAAAAACATCCATTTCTGCTTTATTGACTATGCCAAAGCCTTTGACTGTGGGGATCACAATAAACTGTGGAAAATTCTGAGAGAGATGGGAATACCAGACCACCTGACCTGCCTCTTGAGAAACCTGTAGGCAGCTCAGGAAGCAACAGCTAGAACTGGACATGGAACAACAGACTGGTTCCAAATAGGAAAAGGAGTACGTCAAGGCTGTATATTGTCACCCTGCTTATTTAACTTATATGCAGAGTACATCATGAGGAACACTGGGCTGGAAGAAGCACAAGCTAGAATCAAGATTGCCGGGAGAAATATCAATAACCTCAGATATGCAGATGATACCATCCTTATGGCAGTAAGTGAAGAGGAACTAAAATGTCTCTTAATGAAAGTGAAAGAGGAGAGTGAAAAAGTTGGCTTAAAGCTCAACATTCAGAAAACGAAGATCATGGCATCTGGTCCCATCACCTCATGGGAAATAGATGGGGAAACAGTGTCAGACTTTTTTTTTAGGGGCTCCAGAATCACTGCAGATGGTGATTGCAGCCATGAAATTAAAAGATGCTTCCTTCTTGGAAGGAAAGTTATGACCAACCTAGATGGCATATTGAAAAGCAGAGACATTACTTTGCCAACAAAGGTCCATCTAGTCAAGGCTGTGGTTTTTCCAGTAGTCATGTATGGATGCGAGAGTTGGACTACAAAGAAAGCTGAGCGCCAAAGAATTGATGCTTTTGAACTGTGGTGTTGGAGAAGACTCTTGAGAGTCCCTTGGACTGCAAGGAGATCCAACCAGTCCATCCTATGGAGATCAGTCCTGGGTGTTCATTGGAAGGACTGATGCTGAAGCTGAAACTCCGGTACTTTGGCCACCTCATGCGAAGAGCAGACTCATTGGAAAAGACCCTGATGCTGGGAGGGATTGGGGGCAGGAGGAGAAGGGGACAACAGAGGATGAGATGGTTAGATGGCATCACCAACTTGATGGACATGAATTTAAGTGAACTCCAGGAGATGGTGATGGACAGGGAGGCCTGGCGTGCTATGATTCATGGTGTCGCAAAGAGTCAGACACAACTGATTAACTGAACTGACTGAACATGAGGATGTTCACATTCGTCTTGTTGGTTGTGAGGCCTAAAGCCATTATTTCAATCTTTTCATGATAACTCTATTTCCAGTGCACCTCAGATCAAGTACCGGTGTGTCTCTCTTCCCACAGTTCAGCAGAACCTCCGTGCTCTTGGTCTGATCTCACAGGTACCATCCATTGTCAAAAGCAGGATCACAGGTCAACCCCTAAGAGAGAATCCCTTCCCATTCTGAGGAAATCTGGATCCTTAAAGCCCCAGAATGAAATCAATCCTCCCCAACGTAATCCTTGGGGCAACTGGATTCTCCATGATAGACACACACCCTCCCCAAGGACACAAGGAGAATAGAATGTGAACTTAACATTTATTACTCTATCTGGTGATTTACTTGCTTCTAATCTGACTGAACTCCGGGAGTTGGTGATGGACAGGGAGGCCTGGCGTGCTGCGATTCATGGGGTCGCAAAGAGTTGGACACTACCGAGTGACTGAACTGAATTTGCAAATGGAGATGAGATGGTTGGATTGTATCACCAACTCAGTGGACATGAATTTGCGGAAACTCCAGGAGATGGTGAGCGAAAGCCTGGCGTGCTGCAGTCCATAAGGTTGCCAAGAGTCAGATACAACTTAGTGACTAAACTGCAACTGGAAAGGGGAGAGTGTCAGAGTCTCATGTATCAGTGAATGAGAAGGGGAGAAGTCCTCTGAACAGTGAAACCCTTACCACACAGACAGGATGCAGCCAGAGAGAACTTAGGGCCCCTGTCTTCTGACTGAACTTGCACATCAGGTAAATTCCCTCAGCAGGAGTAAGCTATTAACACACGCTAAGCTAATTCTGCCCAGTTCAGCTGATCTCCATAGATGAGAGGTAGTAACACTATGGTGAAGAATCAGGCTGCAGAATCAGGCTGCCTTGTTCCAAGTTCCACCCTTGCCTCTTTTGGCTACTACCCAACCTCTTTATTCCTCGTTTGCATTGTCCATTATAATAGTGTCTTCCTTGAAAATCTGTTGAGAGGCTTCAACTGACATAACCTCCTTAGCACAGTATCTGGCATAAGTGTCTGACATAGCTGCTTTCACCCACCTAACTGCAGTCTTTCAGGCTGCCATCACTGTTTCTATGATACTGGAGGAGGCACAGAGTTACTCAGACAACTCCCAGTGAGGGGTGGAGATCGGTTGAGGGGTTGGTGGGGCTACGTCACTCTATTTCCATGACATCATCCCTCTTTTTCCCATGGGTCAGTGGCTGCCCCAGAGAAACACAAGGAAGGAAGAGGCCACCTTTCTCTTTCCTGACCATTTCCCAATTACAAATTTATTTAAAGTAAGAAGCTGCGTTTCTGGGTATAAATCCTCCTCATTGGGTTAGTGTTCTCAGAGCGTGATTTTGGACTGGTAGCTTCCATATCATCTGGGAACTTGTTAGAAATGCAAATTCTCAGGCTCCATCCCCAGCCTACCGAATCAGGAACTCTAACGATGGAGCCCAGCATCCCACATTCGAACACATTGTCCAGGTGATTCTGATGCATGCTAAAATTCGAGAATCACTGGGTTAAACGACCAGCTACCAATGCATCAACTTACTTATATTTCTTAAGTTCAGATTCACCTCAGAGGATGAGAATGGTGACTGGAATAGAGATGGTAGAGGAAAGATCTCAGCGATGGGCACTCAGGATGAAGAACAGCTCTTGGTCTTGGACAGCAGAGGGCAGGATGAGGGGCACTAGCCACTCTGGACGGGAAATAAAGGTGGTCGACTTTGTCTGACATTGGGAAGGTGTCTGTGCAGTCAGCAGCTCCTGGGGAAATGACACCTAAGCTAGGGTATCTGAACTTGTTGGAAAAGCTTCTGGTTGATGTAAACCAGAGTGGGACAAAAAGAGAACTTATAAGAGTTCTGAATTCTAGCAGTTGTCCCTGATTTCTGTACATGTGTGTTTGGGCGACTGTGTTTTTCCTATGCCTCTGACCCCATGGGACAAGGATGACTCTTCTCCCTGTTTCAACTCCTTTATACTTTGCCAGATGGATGTTCCTTCCTTCCCCCTACACACACTTCATTCCAACAATAACAAACTATTTATAGTTCACCCAACATGCACTCACATGGCTGCCCTCTCTACCTGGAATGTTATGTTTCCTTGAATAACCTGAAACTCATTTTATAAAATTTCCTGCAAACATCACATCCTCTAGGAAGCCTTCTCTGATTGTTACAAAGTTGACCATTCCTTTCTCTGTGCCACATTTACATTATCTGTAGATCGTCATTGTTCTCAGCATAGCACACTGTCATTCCCTTATCTGACCTCTCTTGACACTTAAGAAAAGGGATTGTATTTTACTAATCTCTGTAGCTACTTGATAAATTTTTAAAGATCAAAACCCACAAATCTGTGTTCATTATTATATCTGATGATACTACTAGAATTGTAATATCTTTATTACAATTTTTAACTGAAATTTTTATTGAGATAATTAAAGACTCATATGCAATTATATGAAATAATACAGGGAGTTCCTTTGAGCACTTTGTCTCACTACCACTGAATGTAAAATTTTATAAAACTATAGAATAACATCACAATCAGGATGCTGACATGGATACAATCTACCACTCCTATGCAGATTTCCCCAGTTTTACTTCAAGTAAAAATGGTTCAAAATTGGGAAAGGAGTACGTCAAGGCTGTATATTGTCACTCTGCTTATTTAACTTATATGCAGAGTACATCATGCGAAAGGCCAGGCTGGATGAAGCACAAGCTGTAATCAAGATTGCTAGGAGAAATATCAATAACTTCAGATATGCAGAAGATACCACTCTCATGACAGAAAGTGAAGAGGAACTAAAGAGCCTCTTGATGAAAGTGAAAGAGGAGAATGAAAAAGCCGGCTTAAAACTCAACATTCAATAAATGAGGATCACAGCATCCAGTCCCATCGCTTCATGGCAAATAGATGGGGAAACAATGGAAACAGTGACAGACTTTATTTTGGGGGGCTCCAGAATCACTGCAGATGGTGACTGCAGCCATGAAATTAAAAGACGCTTCCTTCTTGGAAGGAAAGTTATGACCAACCTAGATGGCATATTGAAAAGCAGAGACATTACTTTGCCAACAAAGGTCCATCTAGTCAAGGCTGTGGTTTTTCCAGTAGTCATGTATGGATGCAAGAGTTGGACTACAAAGAAAGCTGAGCGCCAAAGAATTGATGCTTTTGAACTGTGGTGTTGGAGAAGACTCTTGAGAGTCCCTTGGACTGCAAGGAGACCCAACCAGTCCATTCTGAAGGAGATCAGCCCTGGGATTTCTTTGGAAGGAATGTTGCTAAAGCTGAAACCCAGTACTATGGCCACCTCATGCGAAGAGTTGACTCATTGGAAAAGACTCTGATGCTGGGGGGGATTAGGGGCAGGAGGAGAAGGAGACGACAGAGGATGAGATGGCTGGATGGCATCACGGACTCGATGGACGTGAATCTGAGTGAACTCCAGGAGTTGGTGATGGACAGTGAGGCCTGGCGTGCTGTGATTCATGGGGTCCCAAAGAGTCGGACATGACTGAGCGACTGAACTGAACTGAATCTTCAGTGAAATTTGTCTTCCTGTCTTTTGCCCATGTTCTTACTGAATTGCCCTTTTTCTCGCCCCCACTGTTGTGTTTTGAGAGTTCTTCATGTGCCTAGATCCTTTGTTGGATATGCAGTTTGCAAATATTTTCTACCATCTGTAGCTTATATTTTCACTATCTTCCCATGGTATTTTACCAAGCAAAAGTTCTTAATTCTGAATGAAGTCTAATTTATCAATTTCCCTTTTTTGGATCATGCTTTTGGTGTCAAGTCACAACTCTTTGACTAACCCTAGGTCCCAGAGAATTTCTTCCATTTTTTTCTCTAAAAGTTTTGATATTTTTATGCTTTACTTTAAATCTAGGATCCATTTTGGTTAATTTTTATATATGGTGTAAATGTTTGTCTTAGGAGTTGTTTTTGTTTTGCTTATAGATGTGCTATTGCTCCAGCATCATTTATTGAAAAGACTCTTTTTCCTTCACAGAATCGATTTTGAATTGTCAAGAGTCAATTGAGCATATCTGTGTGGATCTACAGTTCTGGGTTCTATAGGTTGTTTTTTTTGTTTGTTTTTTTTCCATTGATCTACATGTCTGTAACTCCACAGAACGTGTATGTCTTAGTCACTCAGTTCTGTCCGACTCTCTGCAAACCCCTGGACTGTAGTCCACCAGGCTCCTCTGTCCTGGGAATTCTCCAGGCAAAAATACTGGAGTGCACTGTCATCTACTTCTGCAGGGGAACTTCCCAACCCAGGGATCAAACCTGGGTCTCCTGCATCATAGGCATATTCTTTACCATCTGAGCCACCAGGAAAGACCCTATTCCTCCACAAAACAAAGCAAACAACCAAAAAATCTCCACCACTCTTTTGATGACTTCAGCTATACAGTAAGCCTTGATACTGGACAGAGATTTTTTCCTACTTTATTTCTTTGTCAAGATTGTTTTAGCTGTACAGCTGTGCTTTGGTATATTATTTTAGGTCCTGTGTCTACAATAAATCATGCTGGGTTCTGATAGAAATTGCATGAAACATATAGATCAACTTAGGGAGAACTCCCATTTTAACTCTGGTGAGTTTTCCAATTTACGAATATTGTATATTTCTCTACTCATTTAGGTCTTTGATTTCTTTTCCTAATATCTTGTGATTTTCAGCACATGGATTCTGTATATGTTTTTTTTAAGTATATATCTAAGTACTGATATTTTATTGGGGGTTNTTGCCATACATTGACATGAATCTGCCACAGGTGTACATGAGTTCCCAATCCTGAACCCCCCTCCCACCTCCCACCCCATATCATCTCTCTGGATCATCCCCCTGCACCAGCCCCAAGCATCCTGTATGCTGTATCGAACATAGACTGGTGATTCGTTTCTTATGTGTCCATCAGCAGATGAATGGATAAGAAAGCTGTGGTACATATACACAATGGAGTATTACTCAGCCATTAAAAAGAATACATTTGAATCAGTTCTAATGAGATGGATGAAACTGGAGCCGATTATACAGAGTGAAGTAAGCCAGAAAGAAACACACCAATACAGTATACTTATACATATATATGGAATTTAGAAAGATGGTAATGATAACCCTGTATGTGAGACAGCAAAAGAGACACAGATGTATAGAATGGACTTTTGGACTCTGAGGGAGAGGGAGAGGGTGGGATGATTTGGGAGAATGGCGCTGAAATATTTGAACATTTTTAGAACTCCACCTTAATTTATTTATATTCTCTCTGACTGTATTGCTTTTTAAAATTTTCATAGTGGTTGATTATATTACAACCCATCATAAGTATGGGTATTTTAATACCTGTAATTATGACAATCTACCAGTATCACCATTTAACTAATCAAATGAAAGTATAGAAACTTTACTTCCATTAGGCTCCTTTAACTTACCCACTTTTAATTATTAATTTATTGATCATCATAAGTTTTGTTTCAGTCATCAAACATGATTTAAGAAGCTTATGAGGAAAACAATAATGTGAGGATTAATTTTATGTGACTGGGTCACGGTACGCCCAGATATTTGGTCAAACGTTATTCTGGGTGTTTCTGTGAGTTTGTCTTTGGATGAACTTCACATTGTGTGTTAGCTAAGACGTAGATTTTATTCTGAAAGCAATGAAGAACACGGAAACATTCTGAACAAGAATTACATGAGCAAACTTGCACAACAGATTGTACTCCCTTGCACTGTGCAGTTAGTGTTTACCACGATGACAGAGGAACCACAGTTAAAGTAGTAAAGAGGGCTTATGAAATCTGTTGGAAAAAGCTAACAAATAAGAAATTTTCATTATAGGAACGTCTTTAGTTAGGATGAACACATATATACTCATATGTGTATGCATATGTAACTGTATAAATTCTTAATGATTTGTTATATAAATGATTTAATAATCCTATATCTAACCAATTATATCATGATTCCATCAGTAAAATATACTACCCACAAATCTATTGATTGTTGAATTCTGAAGGATTATTAAACAAGCCCACATTTGCATTAATTTTAAGCAGAGAAAATAAAACATGGGGGTAGCTTAGAAAAAAATATTTCCCCAAATTAATAAAAAAAAACAAAAATGGAATTAGACTGAGATTTATCCAATGGATTCCTTCTGGGAACTTATGGAAAGATCTAGAAGTATGAAAAAAATGTGAAAGTAGTTCTCCAGGACTTCCTTTTGTCTAAAAAAGTTAAGGTGATCTCAAAATGTTGGAGAAATAAACACAAGAAACTTGAAGCTATCTATATATTTTTTAAAGAATCAGTTACTTTAAAATTAAGGCTGTACTGAAATATAATTTTTAAATTTTTTATTAAATTATAGCTGATTACAATATCATGTAATCATGATAAATTACATGTTTAATATCATGTAAATTTCAGGTATCGTGTAACAGCACAATTACCTGAAACTTTTAGATTGCTTCTATGTCTTGGCTGCTATAAACAATGCTGCAACGAACACTGAGGTGCATGTATCTTTTCAAATTATGGTTTTCTCCAGATATATGTCCATGAGTGAGACTGCAGTATCATATGGTAGCTTTGTTTTTAGTTTTTTTAAAGAACCTCCATAATGTTCACCTTCGTGGTTGTACTAATTCACACTTCCAGCAACAGTATAGGAGGGTTCCTTTCTCTCCACATCTTCTCCGGTATTTATTATTCACAAACTTTCTGATGATGGCCATCCTGACTGGTGTGAGGTAGCTTTGATTGACATTTCTCTAATAATCAGTGAGGTTTAGCATCTCTTCATGTGTCTTTTGGTCATCTGTATGTTTTCTTTAAGAAATGTCTACTTAGGTCTTTGAACCATGTTTTGATTGGGTTATTTTTTAAAAATTGAGCCATATGAGCTATTTACATATTTTGGAAATTAATCCCTTATCAGTCACATCATTTGCAACCCATTCTGTAGGCTGTCTTTTCATTTTATTTATGGTTTCCTTTGCTATGCAAAAGCTTTTAAGTTTAATCAGGTCCCATTTGTTTATTTTTGTTTTTATTTCCATTACTCTAGGAGACAGATCTAAAATAATATTACTACAATTCATGTTGAATTTCACATTTGAATTTATAGACTGAGTAAAACAAATTCCTCCTTCTTTATGGATGGGTCTCATCCAATCAGTTGTAGGCCTGAATAGGACAAAAGGCTGACCCTCCCCTGAGTAAGAGGGAATTCCTCCTGCCTGACTGCCTTCAATTTTTTCTTGCCTTCCAATTTAAACAGAAACAGCAGTTTTACCTGATCTCAAGCCTGCCAGTTTTTGGACTGGAACTACACCATCAAACCTCTTGGGTCTCTTGCTTTTTGATTGCGGACCTTGGGACTTGTCAGCCTCTATGAGCACTTGAGCGAATTCCTTTAAAAAATATTCTTATATATATATGTATGCGCATGTGTGCACACACACACACACCCTATTGATTCTGCTTCTCTGGAGAACTCTTGCTGCTGCTGCTAAGTCGCTTCAGTCGTGTCCGACTCTGTGCGACCCCATAGACGGCAGCCCACCAGGCTCCCCCTTCCCTGGGATTCTCCAGGCAAGAACACTGGAGTGGGTTGCCATTTCCTTCTCCAATGCATGAAAGTGAAAAGTGAAAATGAAGTTGCTCAGTCATGTCCGACTCTTAGCGACCCCATGGACTGCAGCCTTCCAGGCTCCTCCATCCATGGGATTTGCCAGGCAAGTGTACTGGAGTGGGGTGCCAAGCCTTCTCTGCTGGAGAACCCTTACTGATACAGTTATTGTATACACCTATATTTTTGCTTTTTCTCTGTTTAATTTTTATTGAAGTATAATTGCTTTACAATGTTTGTTTCTGCTTTTTCAGTCGTTTCTTCCTTCCTGAAGCTCTAAGGTTTATTCTTTTACCATGTCCTTTCTATTTGAAAGACTTCCTTTGGTCAACCTTTAAAGGTAAACCTGCTAATGATAAATTCCCTGGTGGCTCAGATGGTAAAGCATCTGCCTACAATGCAGGAGACCCAGGTTCAATCCCTGGGTTGGGAAGATCCTTGGAGAAGGAAATGGCACCCCACTCCAGTACTCTTGCCTGGAAAATCCCATGGACGGAGGAGCCTGGTAGGCTACAGTCCATGGGGTTTTCACTTTCTTACAAAACTTATCACATGTGGTAACAGAAACTGACTCTCAGGCAGTATGGGGTACCTCTTTCCTGGGAGTTCCATCTAGATTTGGAGTCGGGAACAGAGGGTGCTTATAGGATTACATAGTGCCAAGGCTCAGATAGGAGAGTTCATGGCCTGGTTGTCACTTCTGCACACAGGCATCTGCTGAGAGATTTTGCTTTCTGTCTGGTATTTATCTTCTGGCGCTGTGAGGGTGTTCCCTTGTTAACAACTATGAGGGACCTTCAGGTAGGCCTGCACTTTGCTCATGGCACACGGGAAACATTCCACTGCCACTACTCCAATCCCAGACGCTGGAAAAGCTGCTTCCTTGCTCCTCTCAGGAGCTCCTCTATGGTTCCCAGGCTCATCCAGCAGCCTCTGGGCTCACTAGCTCACAGGCAATCAGAAGACTGCTTCAGGTCCATCTGCTCACCTTGCTAGGGACCAGGAACACCAGTCTTTGTGGACCATTGGAGGGACAGAAGCCTGCAACTATTTTGTCCAAAACCAAGAGTTATCTGTGGTTCTCTGTTATTTCCACCTCTCCTTGGTTCTGGATGGGGAAAGGCATAGGGATCCTTCTCACACAGACAAAGTTATTTAAGCTCTTTTTGCTTCCCCTCTAATTCTTCCTTCTGTAGCCCAGAGTGTTCTAAAGTAGTTTTAGGTATACTCTAAGCATCTTCCTATTCTTCCAAAAGGAACACACTAAATTCTAAATTTAGCGAAAGAACTGCCAGTGGTGGAGGGTCAGTCACCTCTTATTCAGAAAAATGGCTCAAGTCCCAGCTAGCCACCCTGTGCATCCCACACCTAACCTGCCAACCGCAAAACCAGAACAAGACCGACAGAGAGAAGAGGAAGTTCCCTCTGAAGTTACCAGTTGTTGGAAGGCTATGTCTACAACTCTCCTCTGGGGAGGAGACATGCTTCTGTTTTCCTCCCTGTGTTAATCTGCTCGGGCTGTTTTAACAAAGTACCACGGACTGGGTGGCTTACCAATACAGATTTATCCTCTCACAGTGCTGGAGGCCGGGAGTCCAAAATGAAGGTACTGCAGGATGGGTTCTTGCTGACGGAAGGGCCGGTTCCAGGCCTCTCTCCTCAGTGTGAAGATGACTCCCTTTTCCCTGTGTTTTCACATCATCTTCGCTATGTGTGCACCTGTCGTTCAACCCAGATTTCCCCTTTTTATAAGGACACCGGTCATACTGGATTAGAGTCAACACTAATGACCTTGTTTTAATTTAATTTCCTTTGTAAAGATTTCTATCTCCAAATAAGGTCACATCCTGAAGTACTGGGGATTAGGACTCCAGTCTATCTTTTATTTTTGAGGGATAAGTGTAAGTCCCTAAAGCCAACTGATGAGCACAAAGGGGAGCTTGGCATTTTGTTCCCTGATGAAGTACCTGATTTGTCAGTGGGCTTGCCGGCCTCCCCTGTGCCACCTGAGCAGGTGAGAGAAATGTGGAGGGAAGCCCCCCACCTCCGGCTTCTCCACCTCTACCTGCCTGGGCCCCCGTAACTCTAGGTTTTCAAGAAGAATGTTAGTTGTCAGGTGGACTCTGCACATGACCCCAAGCCCCAAGAACTGGCACACCGATGAGAGAGGAGGACACAACCTTGCCAGGGATAACTCTGTGAGAAAAAGAGGCACACACAGCGGGGGAATAGAGTCTTTTGCTACCAACTTCAGGTAAGCTGGAAGATACAGCTAAATCTCAGGGACTCCCCATGTCTATGGGACCTAAGGGAGCTCTTCACCCTCAGGCTCTGTTAGGAGCAACTGTGACCCACAACCAGAATAGCAATTGCCTAGATGAGGAGCCTGGAGGGCTGCAGTCCAGGTGGTCACAAAGAGTTGGACACAATTGAGCAACTATGTGTGCATGCATGCACGCACCAAGAACGGCCCACCACTTTGTCAAAGCTGTAGGGCAAGGCCACCTCCCCACACCTCCATAATTCCAGGGGATAGACAGGCAACTGGCCAAAACTGAGGAAAGGGCGTGGAAATAAATCAGATCATGCCCAGGCTTGCTCTTCACTGAGTTGAGACTCTCAGCGATAATGTGCTTATGCCCACACAGCAGCACTAAGGTAGATTCCCCTCTAGGGCCTGTTGTTTCCCTTGGCATGAGACCACGGGCAGTTTCCCCTTTCACTGGGCTACATTAAAGATGACTTTTAATGACTATAGCTTCTATCAATCATCTTATAATGTAATAATATGTATTTAACCTTTCTTCTATTGGACATTCAGGATACAGTTTGTATTTTCGAATTATAGAGGGTCATAATCATCTTTGTACATACATCTATGTCCAATTTCTATTTCAAAGAGGAGACATTATTGTCCTCACGTTTTTTCAGATGGGAGGATTAATGCTAACCAATTTCAGATGTTAAGTGACTTGCCTTCATCACGTGCTAAACCCAAGTCTTCTGAATCACTGACTATATTATCAGTAAATGAAAACGCTCCTTTCTGCCTAATGTAAAACTTGAAAAGCTATCTCATTTTCTCACCCATTTTACTACATATTAATATACTGTGTTATACTATATAATGAGCTATGTTGTATTTATAGAATATTATCCATAATATTCTGTATACGTCTTAACTAAATGTATTTTATATCAGCTGGATAATTTCATTAGCATGAGAGAAAGATGGAAAAATTCATGAATTGGAGCTTTAAATATCTGTTTTCAAAGCCCATTAGAGAGAGGTAGTTTACCATGATAGTAACCATATGTGACCACAAATATATTACAGCACATGGGTTTGAATTTAATCTGAGTTTATCACACAGTAAAAGACAGCAGCAAAGTAGTGCTGAAGAATTATGGCCTCACTATTTCTTAAATATGGCTGGAACTCTGATCTGCCATTTCCATGCTGTAAAAACCTGAATAAATTTTATCTCTGCACCTCTGTTCCTATTCTATAAATTAGGAATAATCTTAGTACCTACCTCAGGGTTCATGAGAAGATTAAATGAGAAAATTCCTATAAGGTTCTTATCTTAGGGACAAAATATACTCCATAGAAAATGTTCCATGAATGTTATCTACTAATATTACTTCTTTTAGAAACCACAGGTTAACATAGACATTGGATTCAGAGTTATTTACCCTCTGATTTAGATACAAGAGACTCATCAGTTTTTACCCTCAGTTCAGTTCAGTTCAGTTGCTCAGTCATGTCCAACTCTTTGCCCCATGAACCGCAGCACACCAGGCCACTTTGTCCATCACCAACTCCTGGAGTTTACTCAAACTCATGTCTGTTGAGTCAGTGATGCCATCCAACCAACTCATCCTCTGTTGTCCCCTTCTCCTCCTGCCCTCAATCTTTCCCAGCATTAGGGTCTTTTCAAATGAGTCAGCTCTTTGCATCAGGTGGCCAAAGTATTGGAGTTTCAGCTTCAACAATACCAACTATATTTTTAATATGTAAATACAGACACATTAATGCATCTGCAAATATTTATAAAAATTATCATCATAATAAGTAAATAGAAAACAGAAAAGTAATCTTTCCCAATTATAATAAAGGGCTCCCCTGGTGGCTCAGATGGTAAAGGTTCCACCTGCAGTACGGGAGACCTGGGTTTGATCCCTGGGTTGGGAAGATCCCCTGGAGGAGGGCATGGCAACCCACTCTAATAGTCTTGCCTGGAGAATCCCCATGGACAGAGGAGCCTGGTGGCTACAATCCATGAACGTCACAAAGAGTCAGACATGACTGAGCAACTAAGCACAGCACATTATAATAAATGTGTAATCCTGTAAGTTCCTAAAAGTAAATCCTGTAAGTCCCTATAAGTCCTTTCACAATATGATAACTATTGACTGAGGAAAATAATTTAATTAAATCATATACTGGGTAAACAGAAGTTAGATTTAGCTTGAAAAACAAAACTGATTACAGCAAACACACACAAGCCCTTTTTGCTGGAGCTCAATATGGATCATGATATAACTTCCTGCAATCAAGCAGTATGTAACAGCACCAAGTGAAATTCCAACAAAGGGCTGTACCCCAACACCTCTCTTCAAGTTGAAGCCTCATTACCAAAGCAAACACTTGCTAGAGAAGAATTTGGAGTTTTCCCCCACTCTTAGGAGGAGGATTATTCTGGCCTCCCAGGTAAACCTGTAGAAGATACCAACTTTTTGTAGAAATCTTCACCATGGAAAACAGTACACTTCACATTTTCTTTAGTTGTGTTACAGATGAGGTTACCCAAAAAGCAACAATGGAGAGGAGGCAGCCTTGCCCAAGGATAAAGGATTTGTAAGACTGTGAAGAAATCTGGGCCGATTCAGGAATGAGAAAATCCCTAAGCCTCCACTTCTGCCCAGCCCACAGGAAAGGGTGAGAGGCAAGAGGCAGGGAAAGAGCTTGCTGTGGCGCTGGACCTCAGAGGTAAGCCTTGTTGGTTTTGGCAATGCCTGTTCCCGTTGTTAGAACACGGCCAGCATGCTGCTGCCAACTCCCAAAAAGAGTATTAGGCTTGTAGCACACAAGAGGAATGCTCCTTTCCTGCATCACAGGGTGTTATAAATAAAGCTGGAGCTTTTTATATACAATCTAATAGTATGCTACTCAATGGAAAGCAGAGGAAAAAGACGAAAGAAAGCCTCATTTTGCAGAGAGGAGAAAAAATGGACATCACCATTCATCTGAAACACATTTCAAAATATGTCAAGGAATGTTTGCATACTATGGAGATATAGAATTAAGCCTACAATCTAACATACAAATTGTGTGTGTGTGTATATATATGTGTGTATGTATATATCTATATATATATAGATATATACATACATAGATATATACCCATATATTTATGCCTAGTATAATATAGATTAATAGCAATTTTAAAATGGATTCTGAGAAGTAACAAACAGCTCTTGGATTTTACCTGTAGGAATGGCGGTAGTTTTAAGGTGAAAGTTAAGCCACGCTCTAAATCCTTCACTTTCTAGAGCGGAAGCATTTCTCCCAGCAGGCCATGGGGCCCCAGGCCCCTACCTACCTGTGCTGGTGTGGGTACTGGGGCTGGCTGGGGGTGGCGGCCCGGAGCCCTGGGCTGGGGATGAGGGCTGTCCATCACTCAGCTGCTTGACTCGCTTGCGGTGAGATTTGCCATTGTAATGGACCTGGGCCTGGGCTGCAGAGTTTAACTGGATGTTGCACACCTCACAGAAGGAGAAGAGAATTTTCTTTTTCTCTTTACTCAGCTGGTCCTCAGGCCTGTCGTTCTTTATCCCTTTTTCTTCAAAGCCCCTTAGAAAAGTTGCCATATTCATAATTCCATCTTCAGAGAAGTTGTCAGGGCTTAAGGAATACTTCTTACCTTAAAAAAAAGTACAAATGCTTGTAAAATATATGCCTTCTTATTTTCTAGTACGATTATGATTAGTTTTCATGGTATGATTTAAGCTAAAGTCTCCCAGCTACTCAGTAGTCATGCTTGGAAAATATCACCCAAAAGAGTTAACTGAGCAGACATGATCTTTGCACACGTGCTCCCTCTGTCTGGAGCATTTTCCACTCCATCCTTGTCGCCTTTTCCCGTCACCTCTCAATTCTTTTGCCCTTTTAACTCCTGCCTACCCCGAGACCTTAGCTGGTGCATTACTCTCTCCAGGAAAGTTGTCTGACCCTGGAAATAAGCAGATTCCTGTCTACATGTGCTCTGTGACCTCCCTTCAGAACAGTTCCACCCTGTGCACTTCATATGTATGTGTGCACTTATTTGGTTTAAGTTTGTTTCCCCAATAGACTGTGAATTCTGGGGGCAGCAGGGCATAAACCTCATTTCTGGATCTGTTTAAGGAAAGGATAAAGGGTGCTATGAATACATACTGTCAGAAAGGATATGTGTAGACACAGAGGTATATATAATACACACACACACCTCCACTCCTGCCAACAAATATATGTTCTAACTAGGGGAGGAGGTGAGCAACAAAGACTAAAACACATTATGTCTGAAACTTACATTGGGTTGTATTCCAAAAGCCCCTTTATAAGTCAGCCAGTGAGAATTTGAACATATTTTCTTATAGATGAAGTGAAACAAATTGTTTTTAGGTGTCCAGATTAGCCCATAAACATCAATTTAGTCTTTGATGAGGCTGAAATGCAGAACATCTGAAATACAAAATAACAGAAATACAATATATGGTAATCCAATAATTGAAAAATAGAAAAAAGTAAAACAGACTAAGATAACATTTGGTTTAAGTGCTGATTTTCATTTACCTAGACAAGGATAAAATAATAAATTACAATCTAAGTAAAGATTTTAAAGGAGCCTTTCCAGTACCTGAAGAACCCTGGGTAATGAAGATAGCCTTGGCTTTTTATTTTGTTCAGTTCCACTTTAACATATGCAATTTTTTCATTTTAGTTAATATTACCCATGTTTTGTACATATCAGTGTAACTTACAATGTTTTCGCTTCTCAACTAGAATAAAGAAAAAGATACACTCATAGAGGACAGGGGATAACAATATTCAAGAATATTTGGGCAAAAACTAAGGGAAAGGGGTATCCATGAAAAAGATTTGGCTGAGGTGGACCTTAGCGTGCTATGAGGGATGAAGTGTTCAGACAAAGGGAGGGTCGTAGCTTGTGAGGGATTCTGCCTGTGGGAAAAACTCCAAGATCTTGGTCTGAGAAGTTGATTGATCCAATTTGGCTTGCAGCTCTAGGGAGAAGGAACTAAAGAATAGTCCATATTTGGAGCAGTCACCAGTTAAATGTTTAAAATTCTGAAAATAAATTATAGTATAAGGTATGACCAGAGAGATATTGATTCCATGTATACAGTATGCCAAGAACTTCTTCACACTCACACACCTTTTTGCAAACTGCCATATGCATCATACCATATGCCAAACCATAACCTTCAGAGAACTGTTAGAATGTTACTAATTTTGATGTGTCAAACCTCTTTGGTTTGTAAATACTTTACCCTGATGCCACCAATTTAAGGAACTCTTTATTTCACCAAACTTTCCAAATGAATCTATTCCTTTCAGCTCTCCAGATAGACCATTTTCTTCCTTAAAATCTATTCAGACTACACAAAAATCAGGTTTAAGCAATTCCTATAACTGAGTTACAAAAAATAATTCCATTATAATTGAAATGTGATTTGAACTGCCCATATACCAATATTTTTTGCTTTAGTCCCTAAATAAAAAATGCTATGGTGTCACAAAGCCCTTTTCCACATAAAACTTTAGAAAATATTGGTGCCATGTAAAAGTTATGCTCAAACATATTACTTTGTACTCTGTCCTAAAATATTAAAATTTATCATAAGAATTACTGAACTAAATCATAAAAAGAATAATTTTGAAAATAAACTTGTCATTAAAACATTATGCCTTGCTTAGAAAACTGTTGTAAAGCATAAGGAAAACCAATAACTTTTTAACTTTGCAAAGTAAGGTCAGGCATCATCTCATTGAATCATTGAAATCTAAGTGTTAAATTTCACCTCAAGCAATGAATATCCTTGACTCAGCTGGGTAATGATGACACTTCCATTTGAAAGTTTAACTTATCTGGAGGTTGGTGGACTTGCCCATGTTCCTAATTAACCCATGGTATTTCATAGAAATAGGACATATATCATATGCTCCCTTTTAAATTTGAAATCTAAAAAATGACTTCTTCATATTATAAAAGATAGAGTCAGCTTACCAATGCTTTCTGATTGTCATTTGTCCAAGAAATAAGTTGTGCTTTAGATTTAGAAAAAGTTGGCTTAAAGTTCAACATTCAGAAAATGAAGATCATGGCATCCGGTCCCATCACTTCATGGGAAATAGATGGGGAAACAGTGAAACAGTGTCAGACTTTATTTTTGGGGGGCTCCAAAATCACTGCAGATGGTGACTGCAGCCATGAAATTAAAAGACACTTACTCCTTGGAAGAAAAGTTATGACCAACCTAGAGAGCATATTCAAAAGCAGAGACATTACTCTGCCGACTAAGGTCTATCTAGTCAAGGCTATGGTTTTTCCTGTGGTCATGTATGGATGTGAGAGTTGGACTGTGAAGAAGGCTGAGCGCCGAAGAATTGATGTGTTTGAACTGTGGTGTTGGAGAAGACTCTTGAGAGTCTCTTGGACTGCAAGGAGATCCAACCAGTCCATTCTGAAGGAGATCAGCCCTGGGATTTCTTTGGAAGGACTGATGCTAAAGCTGAAACTCCAGTTCTTTGGACACCTCATGCGAACAGTTGACTCATTGCAAAATATTCTGATGCTGGGAGGGATTAGGGGCAGGAGGAGAAGGGGACAACAGAGGATGAGATGGCTGTGTGGCATCACTGACTCGATGGACGTGAGTCTGAGTGAACTCCGGGAGTTGGTGATGGACAGGGAGGCCTGGCGTGCTGCGATTCATGGGGTTGCAAAGAGTTGGACACGACTGAGCGACTGACTGAACATATGTTTTAAGTGGAAAGAAAGGTACCTTTAAAATGAAATAAATGGCTATTCTAGAATTCCTTGTAACCTCTGCATAATGCCAGAACCCTTCATAACTTTGATCCCTATTTTGCTTTCTCGTTTACAGACAATCTCCCAAGCCTCCAACACCGGGTCTGTGGCCCACTCTAGGGAGGACACAATGCCTGGGGGTAGGGTGTGGATTCTGTCCATCAATCCCAGTTGATTAGTCCTGTGCTGGCTTCCCCACACTTCTTCCCTCTTAGGAGAAAAATAAGTTCAGCCCCTGTTAACAGCCACTTGCAACCAGAATATATTTAATTCCAGAGATTTGGAGAAAAGGACCTAGAGGTAGTATTGAAGCAAGATATCAGAGTCTCAGCATCTACTTTTGGTCTGAGATGATATAATTTCTAAGCTACATGTGGTGAAAACATTTATAATGTCATCCTTTGGGCTAAGCTAAGCTAAGTCACTTCAGTCGTGTCCAACTCTGTGCGACCCCATAGACGGTAGCCCACCAGGCTCTCCCGTCCCTGTGATTCTCCAAGCAAAAACACTGGAGTGGGTTGCCATTTCCTTCTCCAATGCATGAAAGTGAAAAGTGAAAGTGAAGTCGCTCAGTTGTGTCCGACCCTCAGCGACCCCACGGACTGCAGCCTACCAGGCTCCTCCGTCCATGGGATTTTCCAGGCAAGAGTACTGGAGTGGGGTGCCACTGGGTAATAGTTTAAGTAAAAGAAAAGAAAAGAAAAATCCCACTTTCTATTTTAAAGTGTTTTATCAGACTATCTTAAATTACATGTTTCACTTGCATAGAGGAGAAGGACCTTGAGAGGCATCCAGTTTTAAACAGAGCTGTGGGCAGTGTTCTGCTCTGAATAGTTTGGTGGGCTTACATGGAAGGTAAGAGAGGTCAAGACAATCAGATCAAGTATTCTATGTTTTTTTGTACTATTTTATCAGGTTAGATGGACAAGCATTTAACATCTATGACAGAATACGATATTTTGGTACAGGTCAAGGGATAAGAAAGTTGTTCCTTGAGTTACTGCTTTGGGGGAAAAGACAGGATGGGATAGTCGTGTGTGCATCATCAGTCGCTTTGGTCGTGTCTGACTCTTTGCGACCTTATGGCCTGCAGCCCACCAGGCTCCTCTGTCCATGGAATTTCCAAGCAAGAATACTGGAGTGGGTTGTCATTTCTTCCTCCACGGGATCTTCTCAACCCAGGGCTCAAACCCTTGCCTCCTGCGTCCCCTGCACTGCAGGTGGGTTCTTTGCTGCTGAGCCATCACGGAAGCCCTGATGGGACAGTCAGTAACGATCTAAAAGTGAAGTGAAGGTAAGTCGCTCAGTCGTGTCCGACTCTCTGTGACCCCATGGACTGTAGCCTACCAGCCTCCTCTGTCCATGGGATTTTCCAGGCAAGAATACTGGAGTGGGGTGCCATTAAAGAGTGATTTTTAAATAACCAAGATGCAACGTGTCAGGAAATTTTATATTTAACAACTTTCTCTAAAACTGGCCCTGACCTGTGTAGCTATCCAGTTGTCTTTTGTAATAAATTTAAACAAAAAGGAGAGGATTCAGAGGTAAAGACTGGAAGCCACAGGAAGAATGTAAACACATCTTACCTTAGAAACAAGAATGGTCTGAGATCGCTGAATTTCAAATTGTACTATACTGTTACACTATACTGAACTGGGGATCATTTCAGGTTCATAAACTCATCTTTAGGGAAAGTACTGCTCTTGTCATGAATATTTTATGGAAAGACCACACTTATTTGGAAGGGTAGGGTTACCACAAAAGGAAAATATTGTTCCACTGTGAGTCTTACTACAAGATTGATGGGAGCAGGAAGTAGATACAGCCTGTGACTGCCTCTGGGCCTGGGGAACAGGGGACCTGTATGCAGGTATGAGAAACTTGTTCCGGATATTCCATTTGTGGGGAGGTAAACTGATTCCTGAGACAGAGACAAGCCTGAGACTGGGCAGAGAAGGCTGAACAAGAGAGAATGCCTATGGAGGGCTTTGGTCTGTGAACTCAGAGAATTTTAATATCCAGGAATAACTCTCAAATTCTATGTGTTGCCTTTTTTTAAAAAAAATTCTGAAGTCATCAGTGAAATCATGCAAGCATCACAGCTGATGAGGAAATTGTGTGAGAGTCTGGAATGACACCTGAGGTTAAAGACATCCATGGGAGAAGAGCAGCAAGGGACTTAAGGATGTCAGTGACTAGCAAAAAAAATGATGCATGGTCTAGAACCAGAGAGCTAGTTAAGATGTCAGTTAACCACTAGCCTGGGATATCTCAGGGATTCAAAAAAAATCATGCAAGAAGGGCAAACTGGTAAAATACTGGAATTCTTACCCCAAGTAGAGTAGAAATTTGAACTATTTTGGATAAGCTAATGTGAACGGTAAATAGACTGGGGCATTAGATTTACCCAAAGATAAGTAAAACAAGGTTAGTTTATGCTCATTTGTTATTTCTGTATCTTAAACCAGCTAGAAGCCTAGCACTTAGAAGATGCTCCATAAACCTTTAGTAAAACAAAATAGTTGCTATAATTAATTCAGCTGAAGTACAGCTTCAAAGAGATGGGAGAATGGCATTGAAACATGTATACTTTCAAGTACAGGTAATCTTATTTGTGATAATGTTTTGATTTACAATAAACAGGTACTAGTTTAAAAAAAAAAAAAAAGACCTGCTAGTTAAACNGCATTGAAACATGTATACTTTCAAGTACAGGTAATCTTATTTGTGATAATGTTTTGATTTACAATAAACAGGTACTAGTTTAAAAAAAAAAAAAAAGACCTGCTAGTTAAACTGCTCTTGGCTTTCAGAAGACCCAATAGTTGTATGTCTATGTAGATCAATGTCTTTGCTGACACCTTTAATCTTCTGAGTTGTTCAAGTTACCATTATGCACAAATAGTATCACAACGGCAATAATGAGAACAAGGAATGTACATTACTCTTAGTGCCAGAAGATCAATTCCAAATATATATATTTGCATTTAAAATGAAACTAGAATCAAAAATATCCTTATATGCCTAGTACACTGAGATTCTATCAGAAATAAAAAATGCATGTTTCTTATTGCAAGAATAAAAAGTTACAATAATTAGTGTTAATTTTATGCAAAAATAATTACTGAAATATTTCAATCAGTCAAATAGAGCAATTGACAACTAAATCCAGCACTAGTTCTATAACAATAGACAGAATATGTACTTATTTTGAGGTATAAATATTTATCTGATAAATCAAATAATGAAGATATTAGATTATATCATGATTCTAAACTATGTAGAATTATGTGCTGTGTTTGCTTTCACAGTGTTAAACTAATCATCACTAAGCACAATATTTAGTTTTTATTTATTTAATTCCATTAGGGAATGAATCATTTTGGGAAAAGATCCTATTTGGATTCTTCTCACTTTCTGAGAATAAAGCAAAAGGCCAGCATTGTTACCTCAAACTTATTACCTCAAGGAGATAATAATTACATAATATTTAATTTATTGTATGATGGGCTTCCCTGATAGCTCAGTTGGGAAAGAATCCACCTGCAATGCAGGAGAACCTGGTTCAATTCCCGGGTTGGGAAGATCCCCTGGAGAAGGGATAGGCTACCTACTCCAGTATTCTTGGGCTTCCCTTGTGGCTCGGCTGGAAAAGACCTGCCTGCAATGCAGGAGACCTGGGTTCGAACTCTAGGTTGGAGAGATCAAAATTATTACCTCAAAGAGATAGTAGTTCAATAATACTTCAATTTATTATATGATACAATTTTCTGCTTCCATATCTCAAAAGTCATTTGAATGATGGTACTGGGCTTTAACCTTAGGCAAATAGTGATTTTAACATTGGGTTTTTGGTGATACATCAACACAAGAGAAGACTCTACACATGGACATCACCAGATAGCCAACGCCGAAATCAGATGGATTATATTCTTTGCAGCCAAAGATGGAGAAGCTCTATACAGTCAGCAAAAACAAGACCAGGAGCTGACTGTGGCTCAGATCATGAGCTCCTTATTGCCAAATTCAGACTTAAATCAAATAAAGTGGGGAAAACCACTAGACCATCCAGATATGACCTAAATCAAATCCCTTATGATTGTACAGTGGAAGTGAGAAATAGATTTAAGGGACTAGATCTGATAGATAGAGTGCCTGATGAACTACAGATGGAGGTTCATGACACTGTACAGGAGACAGGGATCAAGACCATCCCCATGGAAAAGAAATGCAGAAAAGGCAAAATGGCTGTCTGGGGAGGCCTTAGAAATAGCTGTGAAAAGAAGAGAAGTGAAAAGCAAAGGAGAAAAGGAAAGATACAAGCATCTGAATGCAGAGTTCCAAAGAATAGCAAGCAGAGATGACAAAGCCTTCCTCAGGGATCAATGCAAAGAAATAGAGGAAAACAACAGAATGGGAAAGACAAGAGATCTGTTCAAGAAAATCAGAGACACCAAGGGAACATTTCATGCAAAGATGGGCTCGATAAAGGACAGAAATGGTATGGACCTAACAGAAGCAGAAGATATTAAGAAGAGGTGGCAAGAATACACAGAAGAACTGTACAAAAAAGATCTTCACGACCCAGATAATCACGATGGTGTGATCACTCACCTAGAGCCAGACACCCTGGAATGTGACATCAAATGGGCCTTAGGAAACATCACCACAAACAAGGCTAGTGGAGGTGATGGAATTCCAGTTGAGCTATTTCAAATCCTGAAAGATGATGCTGTGAAAGTGCTGCACTCAATATGTCAGCAAAATTAGAAAACTAAGCAGTGGCCACAGGACTGAAAGAGGTCAGTTTTCACTCCAATCCCAAAGAAAGACAATGCCAAAGAAAGCTCAAACTACTGCACAATTGCACTCATCTCACATGCTAGTAAAGTAACGCTCAAAACTCTCCAAGCTAGGCTTCAGCAATACATGAACTGTGAACTCACAGATGTTCAAGCTGGTTTTAGAAAAGGCAGAGGAACCAGAGATCAAATTGCCAACATCCGCTGGATCACGGAAAAAGCAAGAGAGTTCCAGAAAAACATCTATTTCTGCTTTATTGACTATGCCAAAGCCTTTGACTGTGTGAATCACAATAAACTGTGGAAAATTCTGAAAGAGATGGGAATGCCAGACCACCTGACCTGCCTCTTGAGAAACCTATATGCAGGTCAGGAAGCAACAATTAGAACTGGACATGGAACAACAGACTGGTTCCAAATAGGAAAAGGAGTACATCAAGGCTGTATATTGTTACCCTGCTTATTTAATATATGCAGAGTACATCATGAGGAACGCTGGGCTGGAAGAAGCACAAGACTGCCCGGAGAAATATCAATAACCTCAGATATGTAGATGACACCACCCTTATGGCAGAAAGTGAAGAACTAAAGAGCCTCTTGATGAAAGTGAAAGACGACAGTGAAAAAGTTGGCTTAAAGCTCAACATTCAGAAAACTAAGATCATGGCAACTGGCCCCATCACTATATGACAAATAGATGGGGAAACATTGGCTCACTTTAGTTTTCTGGGCTCCAAAATCAATGCAGATGGTGATTGCAGTCGTGAAATTAAAAGACACTTACTCCTTGGAAGGAAAGTTATGACCAACCTAGATAGTATATTAAAAAGCAGAGACGTTACTTTGCCAACAAAGGTCCGTCTAGTCAAGGCTATGGTTTTTCCAGTGGTCATGTATGGATGTGAGAGTTGGACTATAAAGAAAGCCTAGCGCCAAAGAATTGATGCTTTTGAACTGTGGTGTTGGAGAAGACTTTTGAGAGTCCCTTGGACTGCAAGGAGATCCAACCAGTCCATCCTAAAGGAGACCAGTCCTGGGTGTTCATTGGAAGGACTGATGTCGAAGCTGAAACTGCAATACTTTAGCCACCTAAGGCAAAGAGCTGACTCATTTGAAAACACTGATGCTGGGAAAGATTGAGGGCAGGAGGAGAAGGGGATGACAGAGGATGTGATGACTGGACAGCATCACCAACTCAATGGACATGAGTTTGGGAAAACTCCGGGAGTTCGTGATGGACAGGGAGGCCTGGCGTGCTGCAGTTCATTGGGTCACAGGGAGTTGGACACGACTGAGCGACTGAACTGAACTGATGCACCAAAAGGTATACATGTCAAGCCCTGGAGAGAGAAATACTTATTGACTTGGCTACATAGTCTTTATAGTGAGAAATTCTGGATTCCATTCTCCCTCTGCCTGGCCTGAGACAGCAACAGAACTCAGGAGAGGGAACTTCAAATCACGATGACCTGGGCAAAGGCAGACATTGCAGCCCCATTCCTCCCCTGGCATTGCCAGGGCAGGAATGCTACCTTAAACATTTCCCTGAGCAGTCCTTGGAATCATTCCAGCAAATCAACATCTGAGTCTGTGCATGAAGCTGGAAGCAGCTTTCCTGGCTCCTTGAGATTCTTGCCAACACACCATCCAGGCATGGAAGGGAATGCAAGCAATTCAAGAGATGACCCTACATGAGTCAGACTTGCCCATCATGAAAGATATATCCCATTCATTGAACTCACAGGTCATCTTTAAAAGCTTACAAATAAGAATGTATTCTCTGGCTTTTGCCACATGGGAGGGTGTAGAGTAAAACTAAAGCGATCACATAACACACATATACACACAGTCATAATCTCTATATGTACTATCTAGACAGTTTTAAACTTATTGCACTTTTCACCCATTAAAAGTAAGTTACATCAATTCTAAAAATTTTGGAAAATACAAAGATCAGAAAAGACTGGGAGAAAATCTTCCACATTCCTATCATTCAAAGTGAACTACCTTTGTTGTTTATTTCTAGCCTTTTAAAATGCATACATTGGTTTCAAAGAGCTATGGTTGGATAACAGACACTTATTAAGAGTTCAAATATGTAAATATGTTAGAAGCTGAGCTCTTAGATTGATTATATTTATGTACATATTGATTAACAAAGAGTTAAAATTTCCCCCTCTGGTACAGAGAAGAGAAACAGTGCAGTTAACATCTTTAATGGGGAGATGCCCGAGTCCATGCAGTCTGAGAGGAGGTAATGTCTGAGGTAAAGACTAAAGGACAAACAGGAGTAAATGGAAGATAAAGGAGATTGCAAGAGCAAAGGTCCAGAAGAAGGAGGAAATATGGCAGGTGTGACAAACTGAAGCAGCCCAGTCCATCTAGAGCAGAAAGAGCTAGGGGGAGTGAAATGAGCTAAGCTGGGGCCAGGTAATGAGAATCCTTGCATAGCAAACAGAGGTGCTGGTCTAGGGAAGGGGCAGAGCATTTTAAACTAGAGGACTGGGATGAACAGATTTGCCTTGTAAAGAGATCACTTGGCCTTCAGAGCAGATAAAAGATGTGATGCAAAGTAAGGAGGTGGTTACATGAATATGGATACATTGATAAATAATTCAATTAAGAGAAAATGCTTGGTGGATACTGATGGTGACCCCAGAGAGGAAAAGTGGATAGATTCAAAAAACCTTGAGAAAAAAAGTCAAGAGGACCTGGTGATTGCTTGAATGGGACTGGGGAATGAGAGAGGGATTGGTGCCAAGGATAATTCTTTGGTTCTAAACCCTGATCTGTATTAAAAATAGCTGGTTCAAAATAGCCTTAAGTTTACTTCAGTCACTCAGTTGTGTCCAACTCTTTGAGACCGCATGGACTACAGCACACCGGCTTCCCTGTCCATCACCAACTCCCGGAGCTTGCTCAGACTCATGTCCATCAAGTCAGTGATGCCATCCAAACATCTCATCCTCTGTCGTCCCCTTCTCCTCCTGCCTTCAATCTTTCCCAGCATCAGGGTCTTTTCCAATGAGTCAGTACTTTGCATCAGGAAGCCAAAGTATTAGTTTCAGCTTCAACATCAGTCCTTCTAAGGAATATTCAAGACTGATTTCCTTTAGAATTGACTGGCTGGATGTCCAAGGGACTCTCAAGAGTCTTCTCTAACACCACAGTTCAAAAGCTTCAATTCTTTGGCACTCAGCTTTCTTTATAGTCCAACTCTCACATCCATACATGACTACTGAAAAGATCATACCTTCGACTAGACGGACCTTTGTTGGCAAAGTAATGTCTCTGCTTTTTGATATGCTGTCTAGGTTGGTCATAACTTTTCTTCCAAGGAGCAAGTGTCTTTTAATTTCAGGGCTGCAGTCACCATCTGCAGTGATTTTGGAGCCCTAGAAAATAAAGTTTCTCACTGTTTCTGTTATTTCCCCATCTATTTGCCATGAAGTGATGGGACCACATGCCATGATCTTAGTTTTCTGAATGTTGAATTTTAAGTCAACATTTTTCACTCTCCTCTTTCACTTTCATCAAGAGGATCTTTAGTTCTTCTTCACTTTCTGGCATACGGGTGGTGTCATCTGCATATCTCAGGTTATTGTTATTTCTCCTGGCAATGTTGATTCCAGCTTGTGTTTCATCCAGCCCATCATTCTGCATGATGTACTCTGCATATAAACTAAATAAGCAGGATGACAATATACAGCCTTGATGAATTCCTTTCCCTATTTGGAACCAGTCCCTTGTTCCATGTCCAGTTCTAACTATTGCTTCCTGACCTGCATACAGATTTCTCAGGAGGCAGGTCAGGTGGTCTGGTATTCACATCTCTTGAAGAATTTTCCACAGTTTGTTGTGATCCACACAGTCAAAGGCTTTAGCATAGTCAATAAAGCAGAAGTAGATTTTTTTTTGGAACGCTCTTGCTTTTTCTATGATCCAACAGATGTTGGCAACTTGAAATCTGGTTCCTCTGCCTTTTCTAAATCCAGCTTGACCATCTGGAAGTTCATGGTTCATGTACTGTTGAAGCCTGGCATGGAGAATTTTGAGCATTACTTTGCTATTGCTAGCATGTGAGATGAGTGTAATTATGTGGCAGTTTGAGCATTCTTTGGCATTGCCTTTCTTTGGGACTGGAATGGAAACTGACCTTTTTGAGTCCTGTGACCACTTATGAGTCTTCCAAATTTGCTGGCATACTGAGTGCAGCACTTAATAGCATCATCTTTTAGGAAGATCCTTAACTGACTTCTCCTATGGACAAACTGAATCTAAAGGTACATATGGGACAATTCCCTCTGAAAAATAATCTTATCAGCAGAGCAACCCCTTCACATTGGGCAAACAAGAGGAAAAGGGCAACAAATCAAGTAGAAATGGTAGAGATTCAATCTCATCACAGGCGGGTACAGTAACGTATGATGAAGAGTGAACTCAAAACCCAGAGCTCAGAGTGAAAGATCCATACCCCATATCAGGCACTCCAGCTTTTAGGATCAGCATTTGATAGGCAAGCCTCCAAAACATCTGGCTTTGAAAACCAACGGGGCTCACACCCAAGAGACCCGAGGAGCTATGGCAAACTGAGGAACTTCTCCTAAAGGGCTCCCGCACAGGCTGGTACAATTACTTTGGAAAACTGCTAGTATCTACTAAAGCTGGGCATAAGCATAGTCTAAGATCCAGCAATTCTGCTTGTAGGTATATATCCAACAGAAATATACAGATATGTTCACCAAATGTACAATATTCATTAAAATGTTCCTAGAAGCACTATTCATAATAGGCCCAAATGTAAAAAGTATACAAATGCTCATCAAGAGTAAAATGAGTAAATACATTGTATTACAGTAATTGCCATGAAGGAATGTGCTGTGCTTAGTCCCTCGGTCATGTCTGACTCTTTGCAACCCCATGGACTGTAGCCCACCAGCCACCTCCACCCATGGGGATTCTCCAGGCAAGAATACTGGAGTGGGTTTCCATGCCCTTCTCCTCCAAGAGATCTTCCCAACCCAGGGATGGGACCCATGTCTCCCTCATTGCAGGTGGATTCTTTATCATCTGAGCCACCAGGGAAGCTTGGGGAATATAATTCCCACAGAGGAATAACATATGGCAATGAGAATTAATGATTTACAACTACATGCAACAAGAAGGATGTACCTCAATATGATAATAAGCAAAGGGAGCCAGATCAAAAGTCTAACTAGTATGATTTCATCTCTCTATACGAAGTACAAAACCATGTAGAACTAATCCATGCTGTTAGAAGTCAAGGTAGTCATCACTTTGGAGGTGTTAGTGCTGCTGAGGAAGGAAGTGAGTACAAAATGGAACAACGGTGCTCTATGTCTTTAGCTCAGCACTGGTTACACAGGTGTGTAACCAGCTGTATATATAAATTCATCAAGCTGTACACTTATAATATGTTCTGAGTTGTATATCTATTTCAATTAATGCTTTTAAAGGTAATGTGATCAACACAGAATTTTTGAGAAATCATAAAAAGAAGGAAAATTAAAGTTCCCTCACATCCACCACCAGAGATTTGCATTTTAGAGTACACTACCCTAGATTTTTTAAAATGTAACTATATATTTAGAAAAACCTGATTACTGTACACAATTTATAACTTGCTTCTCCACTTAATACATCATGAACATTTTTCTCTGCATTAAATATTTATCTTTATATTCAATCCTAATGACAGCAAAATATTCCCCCTACAGAGATAATTTAGCCAAACTGGAGTCTCATTCCTGAGATATGAGGACAAGAGTATGACCAGGGAATCTAAAGTACCCCTAAGGCCTTTGTAGCCATTTCTTGCAAACGCTTTCAAATTCTAGGAAATTAAGGATCACTGGAACCATTTCATTTCCCCTGGAACCTATGGATGGTGGTATGACAGGGTTTTTTTCACTTTTTTTTTTAACTACATTAAACATGCCTAGAAAGGATTTTTTAAAATCTGTGTCTTTATGCATATCCATGGTTATTTCCTTAGGATAAATTCTAGGAAGCAGAGTTCCCAAGTCCATTTTTGATTTAGTTCAGTTCAGTTCAGTCACTCAGTCGTGTCCAACATTTTGCGACCCCATGAACTGTAGCACACCAGGCCTCCCTGTCCATCACCAATTCCCAGAGTTCACTCAAACTCATGTCCATCGAGTCGGTGATGCCATCCAGCCATCTCATCCTCTGTCGTCCCCTTCTCCTCTCGCCCCCAATCCTTCCCAGCATCACAGTCTTTTCCAATCAGTCAGCTCTTCATACTAGGTGGCCAAAGAATTGGAGTTTCAGCTTTAGCATCAGTCCTTCCAAAGAACACTCAGGACTGATCTCCTTCAGAATGGACTGGTTGGATCTCCTTGCAGTCCAAGGGACTCTCAAGAGTTTTCTCCAACAAAACAGTTCAAAAGCATCAATTCTTCAGTGCTCAGTTTTCTTCACAGTCCAGCTCTCACATCCATACATGACTAGTGGAAAAACCATAGCCTTGACTAGACAGACCTTTGTTGGCAAAGTAATGTCTATACTTTAGAATATGCTGTCTAGGTTGGTCATAACTTTCCTTCCAAGGAGTAAGTGTCTTTTAATTTCATGGCTGCAATCACCATTGGCAGTGATTTTGGAGCCCAAAAAAATAAAGTCTGCCACTCTTTTCACTGTTTCCCCATCTATTTCCCATGAAATGATGGGACTGGAAGCCATTATCTTAGTTTTCTGAATGTTGAGCTTTAAGCCAACGTTTTCACTTTCCCTCTTTCATCAAAAGGCTTTTTAGTTCCTCTTCATTTTCTGCCATAAGAGTTGTGTCATTTGCATATTTGAGGTTATTGATAATTCTCCCAGGAATCTTGATTCCAGCTTGTGTTTCTTCCGGTACAGCGTTTCTCATGATGTACTCTGCATATCAGTTAAATAAGCAGGATGACAATATACAGCCTTGATGCACTCCTTTTCCTATTTGGAACCAGTCTGTTGTTCCATGTCCAGTTCAAACTGTGCTTCCTGACCTGCACATAGGTTTCTCAAGAAGCAGGTCAAGTGGTCTGGTAGTCCCATCTTTTTCAGAATTTTCCACAGTTGATTGTGATCCACACAGTCAAAGGCTTTGGCATAGTCAATAAAGCAGAAATAGATGTTTTATGGAACTCTCTTGCTTTTTCCATGATCCAGCGGATGTTGGCAATTTGATCTCTGGTTCCTCTGCCTTTTCTAAAACCAGCTTGAACATCTGGAAGTTCATGATTCATGTATTGCTGAAGCCTGGCTTGGAGAATTTTGAGCATTATTTTACTAGTGTCTCAGATGACTGCTATTGTGCGGTAGTTTGAGCATTCTTTGGCATTGCCTTTCTTTGGGATTGGAATGAAAACTGACTTTTTCCAGTCCTGTGGCCACTGCTGAGTTTTCCAAATTTGCTGGCATATTGAGTGCAGCACTTTCACAGATTCATCTTTCAGGATTTGAAAGATGATCCATCACCTCCAGTAGCTTTTTCATAGTGATACTTTCTAAGGCCTACTTGACTTCACATTCCAGGATGTCTGGCTCTAGGTGAGCAATCACACCATCATGATTATTTTGGTCGTGAAGATCTTTTTTGTACATTTATTCTGTGTATTCTTGCCACCTCTTTTTAGCATCTTCTGCTTCTGTTAGGTCCATACCATTTCTGTCCTTTATCGAGCCCATCTTTTCATGAAATGTTCCCTTGGTATCTCTCATTTTCTTGAAGAGATCTCTAGTCTTTCCCTTTCTGTTGTTTTCCTCTATTTCTTTGCATTGATCACTGAGGAAAGCTTTCTTATCTCTCCTTGCTATTCTTTGGAACTCTGCATTCAGATGCTTATATCTTTCCTTTTCTCCTTGGCTTTTCACTTCTCTTCTTTTCACAGCTATTTGTAAGGCCTCCCCAGACAGCCATTTTACTTTTTTGCATTTCTTTTCCATGGGGATGGTCTTGATCCCCGTCTCCTGTACAATGTCACGAACCTCATTCCATAGTTCGTCAGGCACTCTATCTATCAGATCTAGTCCTCTAAACCAATTTTTCACTTCCACTGTATAATCATAATGGATTTGATTTAGGTCATTCCTGAATGGTCTAGTGGTTTTCCCTACTTCCTTCAATTTACGTCTGAATTTGGCAATAAGGAGTTCATGATCTGAGCCACAGTCAGCTCCTCGTCTTATTTTTGTTGACTGTATAGAGCTTCTCCATCTTTGGCTGCAAAGAATATAATCAATCTGACTCCAGTGTTGACCATCTGGTGATGTCCATGTGTAGAGTCTTCTCTTGTGTTGTTGGAACAGGGTGTTTGCTATGACCAGTGTGTTCTCTTGGCAAAACTCTATTAGCCTTTGCCCTGCTTCATTCTGTACTCCAAGGCCAAATCTGCCTGTTTTCCCAGGTGTTTCTTGACTTCCTACTTTTGCATTCCAGTCCCCTATACTGAAAAGGACATCTTTTTGGGGTGTTAGTTCAAAAAGGTCCTGTAGGTCTTCTTAGAACCATTCACCTTCAGCTTTTTCAGTGTTACTTGTTGGGGCATAGACTTGGATTACTCTAATGTTGAATGGTTTGCCTTGGAAATGGACAGAGATCATTTTGTCGTTTTTGAGACTGCATCCAAGTACTTCATTTCGGACTCTTTTGTTGACCATGATGGCTACTCCATTTCTTCTAAGAGATTCCTGCTCACAGTAGTAGATATAATGGTCATCTGAGTTAAATTCACCCATTCCAGTCCATTTTAGTTCGCTGATTCCTAGAATGTTGATGTTCACTCTTGCCATCTCTTGTTTGACCACTTCCAATTTGCCTTGATTCAGGGACCTAACATTCCAGGTTCCTATGCAATATTGCTCTTTACAGCATTGGACTTTGTTTCTATCACCAGTCACATCCACAACTAGGTATTGTTTTTGCTTTGGCTCCATCTCTTCATTCTTTCTGGAGATATTTCTCCACTGATCTCCAGTAGCATATTTGGCACCTATTGACCTGGGGAGTTCCTCTTTCAGTATCTTATCATTTTGCCTTTTCATACTGTTCATGGGGTTCTCCAGGCAAGAATACTGAAGTGGTTTCCCATTCCCTTCTCCAGTGGACCACATTCTGTCAGACCTCTCCACCATGACCCGTCCGTCTTGTGTGGCCCCACAGGGCATGGCCTAGTTTCACTGAGTTAGACAAGGCTGTGGTCCGTGTGATTAGATTGACTAGTTTTCTGTGATTATGGTTTCAGTGTGTCTGCCCTCTGATGCTCTCTTGCAACACCTACTGTCTTACTTGGGTTTCTCTTACCTTGGACGTGGGTTATCTCTTCATGGCTGCTCCAGCAAAGTGCAGCCGCTACTCCTTACCTTGGACGAGGGGTATCTCCTCGCTGGCCCCCCTCCTGACCTTGAACATGGAGTAGCTCCTCTTGGCCCTCCTGCACCTGCGTAGCCACTGCTCCTTGGACATGGGGTTGCTCCTCTTTGCCACCGCTTCTGACCTTGGGCGGGGGGTAGCTCCTCTGGGCCACAGCCCTTGACTTTGTGTGAGGGGTAGCTCCTCTCGGCTGCGCTTTTGCGCGGTCCGCTGCAGCAGGCCCACTTCTATGCATTGCCAATTTGACTTCTAAATAAGCTTTACCAATTCAAACTTCTCTCAGTAGTGCATGACAATGTCTATTTCCCTGCACCCTCAACAGCACTGAGAAAGCTGTTTAAACAACTCTTAGTCCATTTGATAAGCACAGCATGTTCTCAAATGCACTTATGTGACTACTAGCATAATTGGGCAGTTTTTCATATACATATTAACCTTGTATTATAGCTTTTATTTGTAAATTTCCTATTCCTGACCTTTGCTTTTTTCTTTTTTCAATGGAAGTTCACTGATTTTAAAAGATATTCCTGTATATTAAACAAATTAACTCTCTCTCTCTCATATATTGCCAATACTTTTCTATTTAACTTATCTTTTCATTTGATCTATGATGATTTTCAAATGTGCTTAAGTTTTTATTTTTCATGTCATCAAATCTACTCATCTTTTCATTTAAGATCATTGTCTTTTGCTTAGAAAAATCCTTCCCAGGCCAACGTTACAGAAGTTCTTAATTTTTAAAAATGATTTTGTAGGTGTCATCATTTTAAGAAGGATACATAAAAGAAGAAAGAATAAAAGAAGCCTAAAAACCAGTACAATTTCTCTTAATATAGGTAAGGGCATATGTGACAATTATGATAATGGCTGTGGCCACTATTAGGTGGTTACACTGAAAGTCAAGGAAGAGGAGGAGGTAAAGCAAGAAAGGTTCTTGCTAAACATCAGTAAAACATTTGTTCCTCAAGACCTTGGTGATGAACCATCCTTCTCTTCAACTTGTTGAGAGGGACTGGGCTCTGTTTTGGAGGCCACTCCAGTGTAATCTTACCAGAGGCAAGAGGGCAGAGCTGTCCAGCTTCCCTTTCTTGTTCTGCCTCTAGAGAAGTAGAACACACATGCAGTAAACAACCTCCATCAGCTTTACCAAACAATTCTCTTTTCAGCTACAAAATCTGGATACTAGAGATGTGTTCCAATGACTGTTCTGAAAGCCAAAAGATTAACTGCTGTGACACCCTGAACAACTGTCAGATAATGGAATGGTACTATAATTAATGCACTGAGTAAAGCTTAGATATCATTTTTAATTTCAAAAAGTCAAGAAGTTGTATTAATTGTGTAGCAGATGCAGCTTTCACATCTGTGAGTACTCAAAATTAGAGAGAATATAAACTTTAAGATTCCGACCCTGATGATTGCTTTTCAACATCAGAAAGTATAACTTTTGACAATAATGTGATTTTCATTTTTGTCTTCTGATATAATATTTTAAAATTTAGTCTGGAATATTTGAAAATTCAATTCTCTATGTGTGTATATACATACATACACACACACACACGCGCGCGCGCATAAGTAATAATTAATATGGAGACATTGGTGAGTTTGAAGCTAGTACTTTCCCTGAGTAATTGTATCTGGTCTTTTGACAGGTTCTTATCTTGCCCTTATAGCTAACCTATTACAAGCTGCTGCCATTAATAGGGAACAAAGATAGAGTTAGACAAGGGATTGTGTTGTATCGGGACAAAGCACACAGCAAACATAACAGACTTAAGAGTAACATGAAAAGAAAATAGCAATCCCAAAGCTCCATTAAGAACTTAGAACACCAGATCAAGATCCAAAGCTGATAGCTTCGGTGGGTGTGATATGGCCGCCAGGAAATGACCTTGCAAGCCCTGCTGGAGAAATTAATCCCAAAGGTACCAAAGGAAGAAGATGACCCAATTACTGAGAAGAAAGTCGGGTTTATAAAAGACCGTGATGAGAAGAACAGGCCACAAAGACTCAAACACCAGAGCAATCAACATCGTCAAGAGTTTGATTGTGAGAGTCAAAGCTAGAAACTGCTTGTAAGTGAAAAGGAAAAAACGTCTTGTTCAAAAATCAGCGTCCTGATGCTGCTGGGAGCAAGACCAACTCTTCAGGTTTTTTTTTTTTTTTCAGATTGATTTATTTTAATTGGAGGCTAATTACTTTACAAAATTGTATTGGTTTTGCCATACATCAACATGAATTCGCCACAGGTATACACGTTTTCCCCAGCCTGAACCCCCGTGGTTCATAATGTTATCACCCCACTGCTAGTTGAAATTGATATAAGACAGAGAAGGCAGGTAAAGATGACCTAGAAAAGAAATGTGCAGAATAAGAGTCTGATGGCAAGAAAGTTGATTTTGCTTGAACTTTTATTGTCACTTCTGACTACCTGTTCTTTCCATATTGATTTTCTTTTAAATGGTCTTTTGCCCTTTTAAAATTGATTTTTTTAGTGTTTCTTTGCCAAATATCTCCACCGCTTCTTATGTTACATTTGATGACATTTAAAATCTTTATATTCTCCCTTTCCCCCTGAAAGAAAGGGTAGTTTGACTTAATTCTATTCTAAGGAAAAGCTAGAAAAATAGTGAAAACCAAATTTATTAGTTGCCCCCAAGAGTAATTGCTAATTTTACTCTATAAAATGTTCATGCAGTACATTCCCCAAACTATTTTTAGATGGAGTTTTTAAATTGAAGGATAACAGCTTTACAATATTGTGTTGGTTTCCACCATACATCAACATGAATCAGCCAAATGTATACATATGTTCCCTCCCTCTTGAACCTCCCTCCTGTCTACCACCCCATCCCACCCCTCTAGGTTGTCACAGAGTACTGATTTGAGCTTCCTAAGTCATATAACAAATTCCCACTGGGTATCTATTTTATATATGGTAGTGTGTATGTTTCCATGCTACTCTCTCCATTCATCCCACTCTCTTCTTCCCCTTTCCGTGTCCACAAGCCTGTTCTCTATGTCTGTGTCTCCATTGCTGCTGCTGCTGCTGCTGCTGCTAAGTCGCTCCAGTCGTGTCCTATTCTGTGTGACCCCACAGACGGCAGCCCACCAGGTTCCCCCGTCCCTGGGATTCTCCATGCAAGAACACTGGAGTGGGTTGCTATTTCCTTCTCCAATGCATGAAAGTGAAACGTGAAAGTGAAGTCACCCAGTCATGTCCAACTCTCAGCGACCCCATGGACTGCAGCCTCCCACTCCTCCGCCCTTGAGATTCTCCAGGCAAGAACACTGGAGTGGGGTGCCATTGCCTTCTCCATCTGTCTCCATTGCTGTCCTCCAAATAGGGTCATTAGTACCATCTTTCTAGATTACGTACATATGTTTCAAATATGATGCTGTTTTTCTTTTTCTGACTTACTTCACTCTGTATAATAGGTTCTAGGTTCATCCGCCTCATCAAGTGCATTGCTTTTCTATGGTTGAGTAATATTCCATTGTGTATATGTACCAAAGCTTCTTTTCCCATTCATCTCTCAATGGACATCTAGGTTGCTTCCATGTCCCAGCTATTGTAAATAGTTCTGCAGTGGACACTGGGGTACATGTGTCTTTTTCAATTACAGTTTCCCTCAGGGTATATGCCCAATAGTGGGAATGTGGGGTCACATGGTAAATTTATTCCTAGATTTTTAAGGAATCTCCATACAGTTCTCCACAGTGGCTGTATCAATTTACATCCCCACCAACAAGAGGGTTCCCTTTTCTCCACACCCTCTCCAGCATTTATTGTCTGTAGATTTTTGATGATGGTCATCCTGACTGGTGTGAGGTGGGATCTCACTGTAGTTTTGATTTGCATTTTTCTAATAATGAACGATGTTAAATCATCTTTTCATGTGTTTGTTAGCCATCTGCATATCTTATTTGGAGAAATGTCTGTTTAGGTCTTCTGCCCACTTTTTGATTGGATTATTTTTCTGGTATTGAGTTGCATGAGCTGCTTGCATATTTTGGAATTTATTCCTTTGTCAGTTGTTCCATTTGATATTATTTTCTCTCATTCTGGGGACTCTCTTTTCACCTTGTTTATGGTTTCCTTTGCTGTGCAAAACCTTTAAATTTAATTAGGTCCCACTTGTTTATTTTTGTTTCATCTCCATTACTCTAGGAGGTGGGTCATAGAGGATCTTGCTGTGATTTATGTCATGAATGTTCTGCTTATGTTTTCCTCTAAGAGTTCTATAGTTCTGGTCTTACATTTAGGTCTTTAATCCATTTTGAGTTTATCTTTGTGTATGGTATTAGGAAGTGTCCTAATTTCATTCTTTCATCTGTAGCTGTCTAGTTTTCCCAGCACTCCTTATTTAAGAGAATATCTTTTCTTCATTGTATATTCTTGCCTCCTTTGTCAAAGATAAAATGCCCATAGATGCATGGATTTATCTCTGGGCTTTATTTCTTGTTTCACTGATCTATATTTCTGTTTTTGTGCCAGTATGATACTGTCTTGATGATTGTAGCAGGATGGATTCTTAATTTAAAAGTTATGAAGTTGTTAAAATCACTCTGATTGACAACCAAAAAAGACTCAAAAAATAACAGCCAGCGTACAATTTGTATAGCCACTCAAACACACTTTTATTTACTGGTGACTACATAAAGCTGTAGACCAACTTCATGTTTTCAAATTACATACATGAGTACTAGGTATTTTTGATTCATAAGTATCTGGCAATCTGGGGCAATGCAGGGTAGGAACTAACCACCTGGGCTAGATGAGAATTGCTCATCTGAATTCTTGAAGCACTATGTTCACATCAACAAGTGAAATCCATATGGTATTACACAGAGATGTCGTATTAAGGCAGGAGTGTAAATATTTTGAAAGGCAGCATCCAATAATCCTCATAAATGTCTGTCTGTTGAAAGATGTATTGGAGCATCTAACAAGCTCTTTCTTCTTTCTTTCTTCTCTCTCCTCAATGACCCAGTTGAGGAATGTAAGATATACTAAAACAGAAAGCATATTCATAGTATGGTGGAACAGTTTTAAAAGGATGCAGGCCAAACACACAAGAATGTATGCCTTTTTGGTGATAGGAAGAACGGAAATGGAAACAAAAGAAATAAATACAAGAAAGGAGCCTCTCAGGATCCAGAGATAAATATTATATGCTGTGATTTGAGGGTGATTAATTCAATTCTCTACATCTGAGTTTGGAATAAAGATAAAAACTAATTCTTTTCTTAAAACCACTCTATGATGATAAAGTAGTATTATGACCAACCTAGATAGTATATTCAAAAGCAGAGACATCACCTTGCCGACTAAGGTCCATCTAGTCAAGGCTATGGTTTTTCCTGTGGTCATGTATGGATGTTAGAGTTGGACTGTGAAGAAGGCTGAGCGCCGAAGAATTGACACGTTTGAACTGTGGTGTTGGAGAAGACTCTTGAGAGTCCCTTGGACTGCAAGGAGATCCAACCAGTCCATTCTGAAGGAGATCAATCCTGGGATTTCGTTGGAAGGAATGATGCTGAAGCTGAAACTCCAGTACTTTGGCCATCTCATGTGAAGAGTTGATTTACTGGAAAAGACTCTGATGCTGGGAGGGATTGGGGGCAAGAGGAGAAGGGGATGACCCAGGATGAGATGGCTGGATGGCATCACGGACTCAATGGACGTGAGTCTGAGTGAACTCCGGGAGATGGTGATGGACAGGGAGGCCTGGCGTGCTGCGATTCATGGGGTCACAAAGAGTCGGACACGACTGAGCGACTGAACTGAACCGATGCTTCATGACAATAAAATCATATAAATAAGATTCTTAAGTAGCTCAAAGTGGGGCATTCAAAAGCTTAGTCTGATTATGAACAGAGAAAGAAAATTCCTTGTAGGACTGCTAATTATGGATCTAAGCTCCTCCCATTCTTACACTGACTGAACAAAATTGAAAAGTCAATATTGCTTTTGAAGAATTCCCCTCTTTTGCCTCTTATAAACTATTTTTCTAGGACTCTTATGCTTCATTTTGCATCCTCATTCAAGCCTTCCCTTGAATTAATTCTAAGTTGCTATTGGATGATAAAGATATATTTGTCAAAAAGAAATGAATCTCTAATGCCACTGTTTAATGCAGCCTAACATCAAAAACATCTGGGGAGTGTGTTTCAAAATCCCTGTGTCCAAGCTCTATCTCTGTAGGCTCTAATTCAATAAATTTGGCATTTGTATAATTGGCAGAATGGGGAAGAAAGAAAGAAAGCATTTCTTGTAATACTAAGAAACTCACATGTTCAGCTATTCCTGCGCATTTATACAGGGATGTCTCCCCCACTGCAGAGTCCTATGACATCAGGTGTAAAGTCTTCTTTTTCTATAACTGTCTCTGTACTTTCTGGGGGGAGGGGGAGTTGGCTTTTTACTTTTTCCGATTTATTTTTAAATTGGAGTATAATTGCTTTACAAGGTTGTGTTAATTTCTGCTGTACAGTAACGTGAATCAGCTATCCGTTCAGTTCAGTCACTCAGTCATGTCAGACTATTTGCAACCCCATAAATCGCAACACGCCAGGCCTCCCTGTCCATCACCAACTCCCAGAGTTTACCCAAACTCATGTCCATCAGGTCAGTGATGCCATCCAACCATATCATCCTCTGTCGTCCCCTTCTCTTCCTGCCCCCAATCCCTCCCAGCATCAGGGTCTTTTCCAATGAGTCAACTCTTCACATCAGGTGGCCAAAGTACTGGAGTTTCAGCTTCAGCATCAGTCCTTCCAATAAACACCCAGGACTGATCCCCTTTAGAATGGACTCGTTGGATCAACTTGCAGTCCAAGGGACTCTCAAGAGTCTTCTCCAACACCACAGTTCAAATGCATCAATTCTTTGGCGCTCAGCTTCTTCACAGTCCAACTCTCACATCCATACATGACCACTGGAAAAACCATAGCCTTGACTAGATGGGCCTTTGTTGGCAAAGTAATGTCTCTGCTTTTGAATGTGCTATGTATGTTGGTCATAACTTTCCTTCCAAGGAGTAAGCGTCTTTTAATTTCATGGCTGCAGTCACCATCTGCAGTGATTTTGGAGCCAAAAAAAGTCTGACACTGTTTCGCCATCTATTTCCCATGAAGTGATGGGACCAGATGCCATGATCTTAGTTTTCTGAATGTTGAGCTTTAGGCCAACTTTTTCACTCTTCTCTTTCACTCTCATCAAGAGGCTTTGGAGTTACTCTTCACTTTCTGCCATAAGGGTGGTGTCATTTGCATATCTGAGGTTATTGATGTTTCTCCTGGCAATCTTGATTCCAGCTTGTGCTTCTTCCAGCCCAGCGTTTCTCATGATGTATTCTGCATAGAAGTTAAATAAGCAGGGTGACAATATACAGCCTTGACGTACTCCTTTTCCTATTTGGAACCAGGCTGTTGTTCCATGTCCAGTTCTGTTGCTTCCTGACCTGCTATAAGTATACATATATCCCCTCCCTCTTGAGCCTTGCTCCCACTCCACCCCACATCCTACCCGTGTAGGTCATCACAGAACACGGAGCTGAACTCCCTGTGTTTCAGCAGCTTCCCACTAGCTATTTCACCCGTGGTTGTGCTACTGTCTTAATTCGTCGCACTCTCTCCTTCCACTCATCCCCCATTGATTTCTAAGCCACTAATGTACAAGGAACAGGAGACCAGCACCACTTTCTGTTGCACCATTCCCCTGGTTCTCAACCTAACAATTGCTCCCAGCGTCGTGTGGAAGAAAGTGACAGCTACATCAGCCACTTGATAGTTGAGTGACCTTGAGAAACTACTCATCTGCCTGGGCATCAAATTCCTCTTCTGTAAAGGGAGGAGAATGAACTAGATGACCTCTAAAATTTCTCCCTCTTCTAAAACCCACAACTTTACATAACTTCATCGTGGCTACTGCTATTTACTCTTCTTAAAATGGGAAATTATAATGTCCAACTGAATTTACTGGCAATACTGTACTGCCTTGGGGAAAATGATGTGCTCTGACCCTTCCAACCTGCAGCTCACCCTTCATGGAGAAGCCAAGTGCGGCTCTCAGTTCTGGGTTTCACAGAGAGACTATTCCTGCTCTTCTCATTTGGTGATTGAGTGTGAGGCAGCCAGCAATATTTCAAAATGCAAACTGACATTTAATTATGCAAAAATCCCTTTTCACAATCCCTTGTTTGGCCAGGCCAACTCTGATATATTTGAACACTTTTCCTTTTTTGTTGAATCCTAGTTTTCTAGTGTTCATGTGGAGAACAAATGAGCCTCAAACACTAGATTTATAGCCTTGTTAATTCTTCTTCTACCTCTTAGAATCTTTAGGGGACACTGTTATTTACAAAATGAAGTTTCTTTCTGAGACTTACTTGAATCCCTGACATCTATAATGACATTTTCAAAATCTGGACATTTCCCAATATTTGTATCAACAATAGAGTATTTGTAAAAATGTCACTTAAAAGTTTAAATGGAGATTCTTGCAGAAAGTAGATAAAAATGGACTTTTCTGTTTTAATTAATTAAACATTGAAATGACTCAGCTTAGAGATAAGCCAGGGCAAAGACTACAGTGAGGTGGAATGAGGCACTTGCCTTAGATGTTGAATTTAAGGAGGCATAAAAAAACTGAGTAATCAACATAAACAGTGTTTTAATGCAATACTTTAGGTCAGCAACACTGCCATGGCAAGCCATATTAGACCCAGATGCAAAAGGAAATATCATGATACTGATCTTTATTTAAAATTTTGGTATTTTGTTAACTGTGTATTTTTTAAATTAACTTTGATTTTTTTTGAAATGTTGAAATAAAATATTTATCTCGATTGCTGAACTTCTGGGTCCCCTTAAAACTTAAAGTCTCGGAGGAGGGGGAGAAGATGGTGGAGGAACAGGACGGGGAGACCACTTTCTCCCTCACAAATTCCTCAAAAGAACAATTCGACGCTGAGCAAACTCCACAAAACAACTTCTGAATGCTGGCAGAGGACATCAAGCACCCAGAAAAGCAGATCATTGCCTTCAAAAACAGGTAGGGAAAAAATATAAAAGACGAAAAAAGAGACAAAGGAGGTGGGGAGGGAGCTCCGTCCCGCGTAGGGAAGCCCGTCCCGGGAAAGGAACTTTAAGAAGAGAGGTTTCCAAACAGCAGGAAACACTCTCCCTGCCGAGTCTGTGGTGAGCCTTGGAAGCATAAAGGGCAACATAATAGGAAGGATAAATAAATGAATAATTAAAACTATCAGATTACAAACCCAACAGTAACTTCCCCAGCGGAAAAGCAGCACAGACACCTGCATCCACCACTAGCAAGTGGGGGCAGGGCAGGGACGCGCAGGAGGCGCGGGCTGCAGGGCTTTGTAAGAATCGGGCAGGAACGCCTGGCACCCCGGCACGTAACCAGAACGAACTAACTTGAGCTAGTAAACCAGACTGGGGGATAGCTAACCACGCGAAAAGTTCGAACATAAGACACGGCCAGGACCGTGCACAGAACAAAGGACAGAACGGAAATAGCTGGCTGCAGACCAGCCCCTGCCAGGGACAGGCAGCCAGAGCGTAAGGGCTGGAAAGGGACAATCACAGCCCCAGAGAGACTTTTCCTACCAAACGGCAAGCAGGCTTCTTTGCTAAAACTTCTGGGGGTGCTGGTCAGTCATCATCTGCCTCACAAGGGGCGCCAGCGGTACACCCAGAAAACTGAGCAGCAGAGGCGAGAAGCATGACAAGTCGCAGAGACTGTGCTCTCCAAACACCTGAGACACTTGGACCTGGGAAGGGCATGAAATGCAGTCGCAACCCAATCTGCGCCTCTGGGGGATACCTGAGCGCCGAACCCGAGCGGCTTAGACCAAGGAGGGGCACGCAGCCTAGGGCTGGCCTCAGACATGCCCAGTGGAGCAACGTAGAGCCTGAGCGGTTTGTGCACCGCGAGCAGGGGCAGACCCAGCGGAGCTGAGACACTGCATACACACGACAGTGTTATTTGTGTGCAGCATCCCTCCCTCCCCACAGCGTGATTGAACAACGCACTCCAGAGAGAAGAAACCCAGCTCCAACCACCAGAACTCCAACACAAGCCTCCCTAACCAGGAAAACTTGACAAGCCACTTATACACCCCTACCCACAGTGAGGAAGCTCCATAATAAAGAAAACTCCACAAATTCCCAGAATATAGAAAGGCCACCCCAAATGCAGCAATATAAACAAGATGAAGAGACAGAGGAATACTCAGCAGGTAAAGGAACAGGAGAAGAGCCCATCAAACCAAACAAAAGAGGAAGAGATAGGGAATCTACCTGAGAAAGAATTCCGAATATTGATAGTGAAAATGATCCAAAATCTGGAAATCAAAATGGAAGCACAGATAAGTAGCCTGGAGACAAGGACTGAGAAGATGCAAGAAAGGTTTAATAAGGACCTAGAAGAAATAAAAAAGTCAATATATAATAAATAATGCAATAAATGAGATCAGAAACACTCTGGAGGCAACAAATAGTAGAATAACAGAGGCAGAAGATAGGATCAGTGAAATAGAAGATAGAATGGTAGAAATAAATGAATCAGAAAGGAAAAAAGAAAAACGAATTAAAAGAAATGAGGACAATCTCAGAGACCTACAGGACAATATGAAACGCTCCAACATTCGAATTATAGGAGTCCCAGAAGAAGA
>SJYQ01002146.1:494571-512289 GCA_006410935.1 Redunca redunca
GCCAAGTCCCAGGTTTCAAATTAGTCACATTTTAAAATGTTTACCCTAATGGTTTCTACCTTTATTGTCATGCTTACATGGGTCATCACTACTTCATGATTATATAAATTTCAACTTTCACATGATCCTATGTGTTTTTGTGTGTTTTTAATTTTTGAATCTGTAGGTTACATAAAATTTATGAAGTATGAGAAAAATTCCAACAATGTTTGCCACCAAATTTAGATATTTATTCCCTATGAATTAAATACCTTGAACATAAACCAAATTCTTAAATCTACTTGGGTCTGTTTGGCCCTTATCTTCTATCATTTATTTAACTAAATTAATTAAATTTAATGATTTAATTATGCATTTATTTTGCATTAAATCATAAATTATGATTTAATTTATGCATTTGAATAAAAGCACACAAGTAAAAGGCAACAAATTAGAAAAAAATACTGCAGCAAATATGACAGATAATTATAGCATCAATATGATAAATCATACAAATCAACAAAAAACTACCAAAATTCCAAAGTTGGGAATGGAAATTAAGCAAATAATATGAAAGAAAATGTCATAGAAGAAAAAAATCACTAATGTAAACATTAAAAAGTGATTTTCACTGTACTAGTATTCAAAGTTTAAGAAATGAGATAACATTTATTAAGCTACTCAATTAGCAAAGATTGTTTCACAAATAAGTTGTTCAAATGTCCTGAAAGTTGAAAAGAATCTGAGGACACAGGCACTTAAACTTCCCAGTAGGCATATAAATGGACAGAATCATTTTTTAAAAACAATTTGGCAATATCTAACAAGAGTCATAAAACAGAGTATATCCTTTGATGCTGCAGTTTCTTTTACACTCTAACCTAGAATATAATTTGAAATGCAGTAAAAAATTTATGTACAAGGATATTCACCTTTATTTTATCTATATCAAAAATAAAAACTAGGTAAAAAATCCAAGAAAATAATGAATATATACATCACAACATAACCATAGTATTGAATACTCTAGCTACTTAAAGTAGTTATCTCTCAAACTGGTTTAATGGTGTGTAGAAAGTCTTAAAATATATCACTGGGCAAATAAAAAGGAAGATTTTATATATTTTTTGGATTCTAATCAGGAAAAACACATATAGAAAAACACAGAATGTAAACACACATGATGATCACCTCTGAGAAGTCAGATTACCAGTGATTATTATTCTCTTCATTTCCTTATTTCCAAAATACTTTATAACACATCTCCTGTTTTTATCAATCTAGGTGAAACCATAAACTTGACAATGCCCAGTATTTTTGAGATGGAAAAACTATGAACAAAGATTTATGAGCTGTAAGAAGTAGTAGAGAGAAGGAGAGAATGAAGGTCTAAAAGAAGGGGATGCATGCTATAAGGATCCATATAGGGAGGGACATATAGGTGAAGAGAACTACTTAAGAGGAGCATCTCTGTACTGATGCTTGTGAGGAAGAAGTACCTGATTGGAGCAAAGACAAATGGATTTACAAGCAGAGAACAGGGACAGAACATTCAGGGCCTGTGACCACCTAAGTCAAGCACAAGATAAGCTCCTAAACTGAAACTGAAGTGGATGGAAGGTAGCTAGGGAACTTGAGATGAATGATGCATGCATGTGTGCATGCTAAGTCATGTCCAACTCTCTTCAACCCAATGGACCAGGCTTCTCTGTCCATGGGATTCTCCAGGCAAGAATACTGCCATGGGTTGCCATGCCCTCCTTGAGAAGAATGGTAAGGATTATGAAAGCACAAGGGGATAGGGAGCTAATTAAAAATAGTGAAAAGAACTGCCCTGGTATTTCTGTGAATACCTAAAAACATGCGGTGATCCTCAAATTATTTAGTTTTATTTATTCATCAGAGAAAAAAGATCTATTAACATATCTATGCTATGTCTTCACTGATTGATTCTGATTTTGTTATCCATTTAATATCACTCAAAACTTAACATTCAAAAAACTAAGATTATGGCATCTGGTCCCATCACTTCATGGCTAACAGAGGGGAAGAAGTAGAAACAGTGATAGATTTTCTTTTCTTGGGCTCCAAAATCACTGCAGACAGTGACTGCAGTCATGAAATTAAAAGACACTTGCTCCTTGGAAGGAAAGCTATGAAAAACCTAGACTGTGTATTAAAAAGCAGAGACATCACTTTGCCAACAAAGGTCCGTATAGTCAAAGCAATCGTTTTTCCAGTAGTCATGTACAGATGTGAGAGCTTGACCATATAGAAGGCTGAGCACTGAAGAAGTGATGCTTTCAAACTGTGGTGTTGGAGAAGACTCGAAAGTCCCTTGAACAGCAAGGAAATCAGCCCTGAATATTCACCAGAAGGACTGATGCTGAAGCTGAAGCTCCAATACTTTGGCCACCTGATGTGAGGAAAGATGGAGGGCAGGAGATGGTTAGGTAGCATCACCGACTCAATGGACAGAAGTTTGAGCAAACGCCAGGAAATAGTGAAGCACAGGGAAGCCTGGCATGCTGTAGTCCATAGAGCCAGACACGACTGAGCAACTGAAAAACAACAATAAGCCCTTAACCAACCAAATCACGAATGCCCTACACATTTGCAAATTCAGTGATCAATTCACAGTCCTCAGGTTATTTGACATTTTATCAGTTTACGACACATTCAGGGGCTTCCCTATTAGCTCAGCTGGTAAATAACCCACCTGCAATGCAGGAGACCCCGGTTTGATTCCTGGGTCAGGAAGATCTGCTGACGAAGGGATAGGCTACCCACTCCAGTATTCTTAGGCTTTCCAGGTAGCTCAGACCTTAAAGAATCCACCTGTAATGTAGGAGACCTGGGTTCAATCCCTGGGTTGGAAAGATCCCCTGGAGAAGGGAATGGCTACTCACTCCAGTATTCTGGCCTGGAGAATTCCATGGACAGAGGAGCCTGGGAGGCTACAGTCCATGGGGTTGCAAAGTGTTAGTCACTCAGTCATGTCTGACTCTTTGTGATGCTATGAACTATACAGCCCACTAGGCTCCCCTGTGCAAGTAATTCTCCAGGCAAAAATATTGGAGTGGGTACCCATTCTCTTCTCCAGGGGATCTTCCCAACTCAGGGATTAAAACCAGGTCTCCTGCATTGCAGGCAGATTCTTTACCATCTGAGCACCAGGGAAGCCTATGACATATTTAGGAAATCCTCATTCTTAAAAATTATAATTCATTGGCTTGTAGGACACCACATTCCCTTATTTCTACTGTAAGGGTTAACCTTTCATAGACTTCTTTGAAAATATTCAAGTGCTCCAAGGCTCAAACTTTGTGCCTCTTCCCTTTATTCATTCATTTGCAGGATGATCTCATGCAGGTTCTTGGCTTTAAGCACTTTTCATACACCAACAACTTACCTATATAGAAAATTATACACACACACACAAGCAGTTTCAATCTTCTACCTGAACTTCAAACTCATGCAGAACTGCTTATTCTACATAAAGCTCTATCAAACTGTCTACAAGCAATCCAAATTACTCTTTATCCCCAATTACTTGCCCATTTAACTAACTGTAAATTCCATTCATCTAGTTGTTCAAGCTTAAAACTTAGGAGTCACATTAGGGTCTCCATCTCTTTTTGCCTTCTACTAATAGACCTACAAATCCTATTTACTCTATTTTCAAATCATTCCAGGATCTGATCATATCTCACCACCTTCATTCTAGTTCAAGCAGGTCTCTCACCTGGAATGCCTTGGTTTCCCAAGGAACATTCTATCTCATCTCCTAACCCCCTCAGTCTGTTCTCTCCATAGTAACCAGAGTGATTCTTTGAAACACGAAAATCAGATCATACCTCTCCTCTATTCACAATTCTCTGATGATTCCCCATTTCTTTCAAAGTAAAAAACTAAAATCCTTATGACTAAGGCCATAAAGTCCAAGGTCTACCAAACCCCTGCAATGTTTACAGACCTTGAATCTTCCACATTTCTCTCCTTCACTCAACATGCCAAGCATCTTTTTGCTATTCAGCCTCTGAGTATTTGCATCTGCTATTCCTTCTGTTTGGAGCACTCTTTTCCCAGGTTTTCCCAGGAGTCCCCACATCAGCCTCTGAGAAGGAAGGCCTCCTCAGAGAGATCTTCCATGACTGCCTTATAGAAAAGCCTAGCAACCCATCCCCCATCCTGCTTTATTTACTTTAATGTATTTTTTCCATAGCACACATACCCACCTAATATGCATTTGAGTATTTGCCCATTTTCACACCCAAATAAAAGCCTCAGAGCCAGATATATTTGTTTTATTTACAATGATAATCTCAAGGCCTATTATGTAGTAGGTGTTCATAAATATCTGAATATTTAGATGAAGCAGCGAATAAAGTATTTTTTAACACCAACTATGTGCCAGGTTACTCTACTGGGTGCTGAAATAGGAAATTAAGTACTTCACTCTGAAATTTTCTATGCAACTCAGGGTTCTTAGTTGTAAATAACAGGAACCAAACTGCTGTATCTTTTTTTAAAAGGAAGTTATTGGCATGGTCAAGGAGAGTTTGCCAGTCTGAATGGGGAAAGAGAGGCAGAGAGCAAGAGGTATTTCCCTCTGCTTAGGTTTCTATATGGGAGATGAATAATTTCTCAAAAGATCATACTAAGTAAGAGCGTCCCCAAGTATGAGTTCAATGTCTGTCCAAGGCACATTTTCCCAAATGTTTCTTATCTAACTAGCAATACCAAGAAAGTGACCAAACAAAATATTAATACATATCTAAATAAAAGTTCATACTTTTTAAACATGAAATTTCAGAAATACTGATACCTTCCAGATGTATGGGCTATGCTTAGTCACTTAGTCATGTCTAACTCCTTGTGACCCCATGGACTGCAGCCTGCCAGGTTCCTCTGTCCATGAGGATTCTCCAGGCCAGAATACTGGAGTGGGTTGCTATGCCTTCCTTCACGGGATCTTCCAAACCAAGGGATGAACCCAACTCTCCTGCACTGCAGGCAGATTCTTTATCAACTTAGCCATCAGGGAAGCCCAGATATAATATATTATACTCTATCTGTCATTCTCTCATTTCAAGTTTTACAAGAAATGAACCAGGTATAATTTATGGAAGATTTTCTTTTCCTTTCTCTTCATTAGTAACAAAATCACAGAAGCATAATTTCCAGATTCTCTTGGAGAAACATGAACATATGATGTGTCCCAGATGGCACCTTCCAATCTTTTACACACAAAAATGAAGCTTTCACTGTGAAGAACAGTGGGCATTTCTAACTCTGCTGAAAGCAGAATGACACATATCTGTCCTTCTAGATTCACAAACAGAAAGCTCTCAGTTTCAAAATGACAAGTCAACTGCCCACCTTTCCATTCAGTTTTCCATCAAAATACTAATTTTTTTCCCTATTTGGTTGCACATTATTTCATAATTGGTCAACTATCCCGATCGCTGAAAGTAATAAAAACTAGCATAAAGTGCACAGAACATTTCCCTTCAACACAGCAAAATAAAAAAGCTGTTTCTTGAATTTCATGATTATTCTTTGCCAACTTCTCATCTGACCCTGTTGACTCAAGAAATATGTACCAAAAAAAAATATGTATGAAAGGCAATTTTCTCATCTATTTACATAATCTCAATATTCACTTTTGCATGTGAAATCACAGTTAAGTTCATGAAGTGTCTTCTCTTAAACTTACATGCAAATAATAAAAATGAGCCCATATCAAAATCATCAGTCTCACTCCAAATGCAATTATGTGAAGTAATTGGTCTGAATCACCCACATCTAAGTCAAAGATCAAGAGAATATAAACTGAAGACAGAAAAGTTAGACATTAGCAGTGGAGAGAAAGACAATAAGAGCTTAACTATATATATATATACACAAGCATTACCCTGTATTTATGTATGTATATATGTGCATGTGAATTTGAATGGGTCCATATGTCAGATGGTGATTGCAGCCATGAAATTAAAAGACGTTTATTCCTTGGAAGGAAAGTTATGACCAACCTAGACAGCATATTAAAAAGCAGGGACATACTGTGTCAACAAAGGTCCATCTAGTCAAGGCTATGGTTTTTCCAGTAGTCATGTATGGATATAAGAGTTGGACTATAAAGAAGGCTGAGCACCGAAGAATTGATGCTTTTGAACTGTGGTGTTGGAGAAGACTCTTGAGAGTACCTTGGATTGTGAGAAGATCCAACCAGTCCATCTTAAACGAGATCAGTCCTGGGTGTTCACTGGAAGGACTGATGTTGAAGCTGAAACTGCAATACTTTGGCCACCAGATGCGAAGAGCTGACTCATTTGAAAAGACCCTGATGCTGGGAAAGATTGAGGGCAGGAGGAGAAGGGGACGACAGAGGATGAGATGGCTAGATGGCATCACCGACTCGATGGACATGAGTTTGGGTAAACTCTGGGAGTTGGTGATGGACAGGGAGGCCTGGCGTGCTGTGGTTCTTGGGGTCACAAGGAGACAGACATGACTGCGTGACTGAACTGAACTGATATGTCTGTGTGTCTTTTGGCCTGAGCAAAAAAAGGAGACTATGTATATGTGTGTCCACCGAGCAAGAGAAACAAAAAGGTATGTGTTTAACTACTTGAGCATGAATGTCTGTTTGTGCCTGAGGAAGCAAATGTATATGGGAGGCAGGGAGAGAATGGTATACATGTGTGGCAGAATAAATGAATATGTGTGAGTATGTGAGTGTGTGTGATAGGCAGGAAGAACTAGAATCTTTTCATTTCCTTATAGTGTGTAATAGAAATGTTTTCCAAAAATCATGAAAGCACAGATAGTTTTATTAAAACCTTTTTACATAAGGGCAGGTACCTTCAAATGTCTAAATTAAACTCAATAGAAATTAGATGTGAAAAATATCCTAAAACAATCTAGCAGAAAGACATGAAAAATTCAGTCATTTTAAACATTACCACTTTATAAGCTAACAGAGTGTTATTTTTCTTCCAGTTTAAAATAATCCAATATAATGAACTAATTTTTCCTTCACTTAATGGCTCTTTAAATCTGTATTACAATTGATTAATGTCTCTTGATTAAACATCACTTTATTTTAAATTAGGGTTTAACAGATAAATTATTTCTGAATGGTCACAATTAAATCCCTTGGTAGTATGTTAGCATTTTATACATAAACATAAAATACACCCTTGCCAGAAATATTTCAACGTTTGAAACTGGGTACCATGTAGCACTAACACAGTATGCTGGATTATAACTGAATTTTGATTACCACAGCACACTTCAAGTCAGTTCACTCTACCTTGCTCCCCAAGGCTGACTGGAAGGGGACATACACACACAGGCCAATGGAAAAGATAGAAATGTTTCATCTTCAATTCTGGCCTAATGTTTGTCAGGTCTTAAACATCCTGAGATAAACCTGGAAGAACATCAAACTCATCCAGGGGAACTGCTCTTCCCCAAAATTTCAGTTCTTCATTAAATGGAAGGTAACAAAAGTAGGTTTCCTTTTTAGAACTCAGCTACTATTTCAGTGCATTTTCTGCCAGCATCTCATAGACACATGTACATAAATATATGCGCACACACATAAATACACACACACACACACGTAAAAATTGTCTCCATGATCTAATGTCATCCATGCCACATTGTTTTATTTTTCTCAATCAAATCAAGCCTAGTTCCAAGTAGGTGTTTACTAACAATATTTGTTATTTCATACTTTATCCTGCCCTGGTCTTATAAGAGCACCAAGAAGTTCAGCAAACTTAAGGATAGGCTTACTCCTTGGAAGGAAAGTTATGACCAACCTAGACAGCGTATTAAAAAACAGAGACATTACTTTGTCAACAAAGGTCCGTCTAGTCAAGGCTATGGTTTTTCCAGTGGTCATGTATGTATGAGAGAGTTGGACCATAAAGAAAGCTGAGCACTGAAGAATTGATGCTTTTGAACTGTGGTGTTAAAAAAGACTCTTGAGAGTCCCTTGGACTGCAAGGATATCTAACCAGTCCATCCTGAAGATCAGTCCTAAGCATTCATTGGAAGGACTGATGTTGAACTGAAACTCCAATACTTTGGCCACCTGATGCAAAGAGCTGGCTCATTTGAAAAGACCCTGATGTTGGGAAAGATTGAAGGCGAGAGGAGGAGGGGATGACAGAGGATGAGATGGTTGGACGGCATCACCGACTCGATGGACATGAGTCTGAGTGAACTCCGGGAGTTGGTGATGGACAGGGAAGCCTGGTGTTTCTAGAAATTGGGCTTCCCACATGGTGTTAGCGGTAAAGAACCTCCTGTCAATGCAGGAGATATAAGAGACTTGGGTTTGATCACTGGGTCAGGAAGATTTCCCTGGAGGAGGGAATGGCAACCCACTCCAGTATTCTTGCCTGGAGAATCCCATGGACAGAGGAGCCTGGCCTAGCAGGCTCCTCTGGGTGGCAAAGAGTCCATAGGGTGGCAAAGAGTCCATAGGGTGGCAAAGAGTCAGAAATGACTGAAGCTACTTAGCAGGCATGCAACTTAGAAATAAATATAAAATTTCCTATTTGTGCACTTCAGTCCAATCTATTGAAATAAACAAAAGATCTTAAGCAGAACTTTTAGCACAAGATTTCTACATTTTTTTTTCTTTTTCACTCAAAGTACTTATTGAATGAAAGACTGTTCACCTTTGCTGGAAGCTCCTGCATGGTGCCATAACTGGCAAGTAGATCCAGCTCCAGCCGTCAGAGCATAGCATTCTCTCTCTCTCTGGAACACCCTCCTTTCTCTTTCCATCTGTCGTTTAAAGCAATGACCACAAGCTGAGTCATTTGGGATAATTAATAAGATCCTCATGGGATAATTGGGGTAATTAATAAGATTAATACAATTTGGGTGATTTAATGCCATTTAATATTAGAAATCTTCATGTTAATCATTTAAAATATCCTGTTAGGTTTTGGGTTTCCTCCACCAAAAAAAGAGTGGGGAGTTTAGGAGGGTGAACAGGGTCAGGACCACTGAGAAAATAAGCAAAGTCTCTAACTCAGTGGCTGGTTATTTTTACATCTTATACCCCTTGACTTAAAAACCACTCTAAAACCAATACTCTTGTCAAATGACTTCTACTTTTTGTGAGAACATGTCACAGCTTCACACATGATTCTTCAGTCCCCTGACAGAGAGAGAAATAAAGAGCAATTTTAAGATGTCATTCCTTAACCAGGAATTTTATTAAGATATACTTTAGCTGAGATAGACTAAATGACAACTTGTTTTCCCCCTGGGTATGTGTCAGATAAGCTAGCCTTCTCAGCTCAGCTCTAACTGTAGTTCTTATAGAATATGATTAATGATATATTCCAAGCAGACGTCCCCAAGGAAAACATCTTCTCTTAATTCTTACTATCCTAATGAAATGGCCTAGTTCATAATTCATTAATCTGACTGGAGTGACAAAACAGACTGCAAGGAAAAAACAGTGCCTCTATTATGTCCAAAGAGATGAAGCTAATTCATCACTGATAACATATGCTCAAAATTCACTATGTTCTGCTGAATAATACAGGTTTCCTGTAGAAAAATAACAGCAGTACACATATTAAATTCCTCTTTTTGAGGAAAATGGTCTCCTCCAAAGAAGTATATATGATTCTATTAAGTAATTAATATTCTGGATTTCCATGAAAGAAAATTTCCCAAACAATGGATTTATGAAATGTATATTATATGCTTTCCCAAAGACTAAGCAGTAAAGAACCCGCCTGCAATGCAGGAAATGTGGGTTCCATCCTTGAGTTGAGAAGAGCCCCTGTAAAAAGGAAGTGGCAACCCACTCCAATATTCTTGCCTGGATAATCCCACGGACAGAGGAGCCTGAGGGCTGTAATCCACAGGGTCGCAAAAGAGTTGGATATGACTGACTACACAACAACAAATGAGTTAAATAAAAATTGACCGAGCACAGTGATTCACTAAGGACAGTGTAGAAGGGTGGATCAATATGATTTTGTCCTTTTCCATCTTTCTTACGTCCCTTCTTCAAAGAGGATTGCTTGTCACTCCTATTAATCATATATCTTCCAAGTGTGAGGCCATTGCATGATTTATAGTTATTAAATTAATGGAGATTTGGATACCAGTTTATTCAAAACTAGCTTTTCAATAAAGGCAACAGACTAACATGTAAAACCATTTTCTTTTGGTAACATACTTTAAAGTCCCAAAACAGCATAAAGATATTGATGGAAATCAAAATATTCTCTCTCATTCAGGCAGACATATAGAACAGACTGACAGACATGGTGGGGAGCAGGGAGGAAGGAGAGGGAGGAACAAATGGATAGAGTGACATGGAAACATATGCACTACCATATGGAAATGGGTAGCCAGTGGGAATTTGCTGTATGGCTCAGGGAACTCATACCAGGGCTTCATGACAACCTAGAAGGGTAGGAGGAGGTGGGAGGTAGAAGGGGGGTGTTTAAGAGAGAGGGGACATATATATACCTATGGGCGATTCATGCTGATGGATGACAACACAGTATTGTAAAGCAATTATCCTTCAATTAAAAATAATTTTTTAAAAATTCTGTCTCATTAGTGTAATCCTAATTAGCAGCAGCAGCAACACAGACATTGGTGGAGTCCTGTACTCATGGAAGGTACCGTTCTTAAGCCACAAAGGATATTTGTGTTCTGAATGTCATTTCAACCCATTTCTACCTATTGAACCCAACTTTTGCAGATTTTTTAACTTTAATCAATAACTGAAGCTCACAAGTGAATACCACATGGCTATAAAAATAGAACAGAGTGCTAGACACCTTCTCCTAAAGTAAAAGGTCAAAGATCCCAAATCATTAATCCTTAAAAAGATCAGGTCATTGAAATACCTTTTCCATTCTAAAGAATTATTCTCTTGCACACAAAAATGAACACATCAAAATAGGAATTCTAGACTTCTAGAAGCAAACCATCTATTATCTATAAAGCATGACACCAATCTTAGACTTTGGTAAAAATTTTCTGAGAAAAGGACCGTGAAGTTTTGTGGTTACATAATGTTAGAAGTTGCAAGAGGGAAAAGCAAGTTCTAGCCTGTATATGGAAATTTTCCTCTACAGATGGGTTCTCTCCATTTGGGAAGGGGGGAAAAAAAAGACAATAAAAATAATCAAGTGTTCAAGAGCTCAAAATTCACAGTGAATCAAAAGATAACTGTGCACTGGTCATAAAGCCCTAGCCAAAGAAGTATTTCAGTTTACTAACCTTGACTCCATAAGGGAGATACAGTAGTAGAGGCAACGAGAGCAAAACCCATTCTTCTGCCTGAATCTTGTCCCCACAAATCAAATTCTTTAGTTACCACAGAATACTGGATACAATTGCAATGCTCCAGTGCACAGCTACCGTGCAAGCCTCACAAACAGGTGAATTTTAATTACAGATAAAAGGGGCTTCTCTGCTAGCTCTGTCTGTAAAGAATCTGCCTGCAGTGCAGGAGACCCAGGTTAGAGCCCTTGGTTGGGAGGATCCCCTGGAGAAGGAAATGGCAAACCATCCAGTATCCTTGCATGGAAAATCCCATGAACAGAGGAGCGTGGTGGGCTGCAGTCCATGGGGTCTCAAAGAGTTGGGCATGACTGAGCTACTAACACTTCACAATTACAGATAAAAAAGATGAGGGTACTTGCTATGACTAGGCCTTTTATATCTGGCTATCTTATCTAGGGGAGAAGGAAATGGCAACCCACTCCAGTGTTCTTGCCTGGAGAATCTGAGGGACAGGGGAGCCTGGTGGGCTGCGGTCTATGGGGTCGCACAGAGTCAGACACGACTGAAGCGGCTTAGTAGTAATAGTAGTAAGTATCTTATCTAGGCCACCCAAAGACGCAAAGGTGAGTTCAATTTTTAACTACTTCTTAGCTTTTTGTCAAAATTGGTTCACTATCAAGTATGTCTGTAACATTCTTCTTACTCCTTTCTCCTTGTAACACGCTTTTCTCTTTGTTCCCTTTGTTTCTCTTTGTACTGAATTATCCTGACTAGGGCAATTTTTCTTGCATTTTTCACTCTTCATCTTGTCTCTTCTTCCCTAAACCAATATGCAGACTCAAAGACCTTCCTGTATCAATCACAAAAATAGCCTTCCAGTCCTCTTCTCAAAGAATGGTCCCAAAAATTTGCAAATTAAATGGTTTTCAATTATTTTTAAATCTAGTATTAGTTAGGGAGTCTTTGGTTGCAAGTAACTGAAACTCCAACTCAAATCTTAAGCAACAGAAGTTATTAATAAAAGTTACTACAGCAAGAATTATTTTCTAAAAAGAAAATTTATTGTTTTCTGGAACCAAAAACCCCAATGACAGAGTTTGGCTTTATCCAGAAGCTGAACAGTATCACTAATACTATGTTTACACCAGCACTTTAGGGTGTTATACTCACTCTAAGGCTTGATCTGATATTCAGAGGATCTGCAATACCTCCTAAAGCTACAGCTTCAATTACTTCCAGTAGGAAAGTCAGAGTCTATTTCCAGTAGTCAATTAAAATGCCAGTACCCAGACCAGTTGTTCATGCCTGCACCATGAGAGTATCACTAATAAAAATAATGATAATAATGTGGCTAATGGGATGGAAAACACTGATTGTTTAAGCTAATCAAGGCCCTTTGGAAGCTGAAGTAGAGCTCTACTTTGGTCTATGTTAATCAAACTTTATGGTTAGGAAACTGGGGGCACTGTGTTTGGAAGACAGAAGAGTCTACCAACAAATGTTGACTCTAAAATTAAATCTTTCATAGTTATCAAGTTTTTATTATCCTCTGCAGAACAGCATGACAGTCTCTGTCAGTTCAGTTCAGTTGCTCAGTCGTGTCCGACTCTGCAACCCTATGGACTGCAGCACATCAGGCCTCCCTGTCCACCACCAATTCCCGGAGCTTACTCAAACTCATGTCCATTGAGTTGGTGATACCATCCAACCATCTCATCCTCTGTCATCCCCTTCTCCTCCAGTCTTCAATCTTTCCAAGCATCAGGGTCTTTTCAAATGAGTCAGCTCTTTGCATCAGGTAGCCAAAGTATTGGAGTTTCAGCTTCAGCATCATTTCTTCCAATGACTATTCAGGACTGATTTCCTTTAGGATGGACTGGTTTGATCTCCTTGCAGTCCAAGGGACTCTCAAGTCTTCTCCAAGACCACAGTCCAAAAGCATCAATTCTTCGGCAATCGGCTTTCTTTCTAGTCCAACTCTGACATCCATACATGACTACTGGAAAAAACCATAGCCTGACTAGACAGACCTTTGTTGGCAAAGTAATGTCTCTGCTTTTTAATATGCTGTCTAGGTTGATCATAACTTTCCTTCCAAGGAGCAAGCATCTTTTAATTTCGTGGCTGCAGTCACCATCTGCAGTGATTTTGGAGCCCCAAAAAGTAAAGTCTGTCACTGTTTCCACTGTTTCCCCATGTATTTGCCATGAAGTGATGGGACCAGATGCCATGATCTTAGTTTTCTGAATGTTGATTTTTAAGCCAACTTTTTCACTCTTGTCTTTCACTTTCATCAAGAGAATCCTTAGTTCTTCTTCACTTTCTGCCATAAGGGTGGTGTCATCTGCATATCTGAGGTTATTGATAGTTCTCCTTGATTCTAGCTTGTGCTTCATCCAGCCCAGCATTTCTCATAATGTAGTCTGCATATAAGTTAAATAAGCCAGGTAACAATATACAGCCTTGACATACTCCTTTCCCTATTTGGAACCAGTCTGTTGTACCACAGACAGTCTCTGTACCATAGGTGAACTATGAATAATGATGTCAGTGAAACACAAACATAGTATAAATGATGAGTACATGCTTGCTAAATAATACACTTGAGAATCACAAGATGAGAAGGAATACAGTTTATGCATCAGATTTAAGCAAGTTTCACATTTAGAGACCTGATTGTGATCATAGACCCATATTTTGCTTTTTGTTATTGTTTTGATACTCTTTTTTTTTTTTCACTACTAAAGAACCATACATTTTGAATGACATTTGGAAAGGACATTTGGTTCTCTAATACCCTAATTGTGATTTTACAATTTTATTGGAGGATATAAAAGTTAAAAATATGACTTTTAAGTTAGGTGGTCATCCATGCCAGTTTACCCAGAAGAATCCTGGTTTATGCCTTTTCCCTGGGTAACTATTAATAATGCCCACTTTTATCCTCCATATGTCCTGGTCTGGATAATAAATTATAGTCAGTTTAATTTTAAATAAATGTCAAACATCTATATTATATTCTAAAGAAATCTGGGATAAGAAAACCACCTAATTAAATAGTAGTAAAGTTAAATAGGCATTCCTTGTGGGAGTAAAAAAAAAAAAAGACTTCAATTTATCATGTTGTTAGAAATATAGCATCACATCTAAAGTCTGAAAGGAAACTCATTTTCAGCCACAACTGCTGTGCTTTAGGGATCTGGATTAAAACTCATCATTATCTTTCTATTAATACCCTTCCCCAGACCAATCAGTGGTCATATGGTGTTTACAGACGCTGGACACTGAGCTGTCTTGAATGGCCTTTGTACTGCAATACAATCAGATTATGCTTAATCTAAATGCTGTGTCCTTTATAGAACAGACAAATCCTAATCCCCCATTTACAAAAGCAAAGCCAGTCCAGTCTCTGATGGTTAGCTATTCATTTTTTCCACTTTAAAAACAAACAAACAAACAAACAAAAAAAAAACACTTGAAGTGACGGAAGTTAAATTTTAAATTCACTAGTTTAAATTAGTCTAAAAATAAGTATTTGGAAGTTTTGAGCATTAGTTAAAGCGCTGTTTTGCTAGCCTAACATATGTTATTACAAAAACACAATTCTTTTCCTTTAAAGAATGTAAATTAAAAAAATAACTACCCCTACTATTTTAAAACAATAAAGAAAGCTTAAAAAGCATCTCATTTCCTCTTCTAAATCATTTGAGAGTTAATCTTGAAGCTCAGATTAGTTAGGCATACTTTATCAGTTAAGCAGAAGTCCCACAAGATGACTCACCAAACTATTCTGAAATGAGCCCTTTGCCATTTTATTACACTGTAGTCAAGTCCTGCCTTCCCATGAGCCTTTTGAGATTTGCTGTCATTCTCAAGGAAGTTCAGGGGAGTGGGGGATAAAGTGTAATTGAAGGCAACATTCCGTCCCTTCCTTAACTCACGGCTTTCACCATCTGCCGGCCCAATTTTCTTCTTTTTCACTGTCATCCCCTTCCTCCCAGGATTCCAGAATTCACTGTCAAAATCCTGATGCCATCTCCTCTCACAGCTTTGTGAGACTTCAATGAGACTAAATTTTGGGGAATGTTCCTTTCTAAATTTTACCTTGTCTCTGTGAGTCAGTCACATGACCTGGAAATGAGAGCCTAAAATTAGTAAAGGATAGGTAGATAGAGAAGTAACTGAAGTACAAAAACCAGCTATCCAAAAGGTAGCTACCACCCTCACCTATGTCAGAGTTTGGAGTTTGGAACTGTCTCACAGGAATAGAGTTCAATGTTTAAATTAATATGGGAATATTTTTTTCTAAAGGCATTAGGAAGGGAAAGAGTGTTTCCACCAAGGCTGATAGCACACTATTTCTTAATGCAACTCTGTGAAGCCACAAATAAAACAACAAAACAGGCAAGGGCTTTGATGTACTCATGGGTTTTCTTCAGGGCTGGATGTGAAAGACAGGCTTGTTAACAACAACAAAAAGATGGCATTTCAGCTCTAACTTGATGACTGATTTCACTCCTGCTAAAATACTCAGACATCCATTCCCCAGCCTCATCCATCTCTATGAAGCAAAAGTTCTATGGAGAGCTCTGCTAAAAAGCAAAAATATTCTTGCAAGGTGCCTTTAAAATATGCAGCACCCTTCCTTAAAACAGGGGGTCAGCTGCAAAATATCTCTCCAACACAAACAAGAGATCCATATCTAAAATAAGCTGATGGTTAGTTTTGTTTTGTTTTAATCCACTTTAAAAGTTATCGAGAATAAAATCTCTGCCTTGATTCCTCTCACTGCCTACCACCTACCCAAAAATTGTATACCAAAAATAAATATCAACTGCTCTTGGATCTATAAATAATGCAATAAGAAAGGTAAATTTTGAAGCTAGAAATTCATAAGATATACATCAAAGAAAAGTTAAGTTGACTCCTGGTTTATGGATCAATTCAAGATGTTCAAATCCTTCATCCATTCAACACTTATTATGTTCCCATCATGTTCTAGAGTACTACAGTGGACAAGACAAATTGGAAACTCACTCTATCTTTATTGATATTAAAACCTAATAGAGAGACATCTAATTAAGGTGATAAAATGATACAGCATACTGTAAGTGGGACTTCCCAGGTGGCTCAGTGGTAAAGAACCCACCGGCCAACGCAGGAAATGAAGTTTGACGCTAGTGTTGGGAAGATGCCCTGGGAAGGAAACAGCAACCTATTCCAGGATTCTTGCCTGGAAAATTCCACGGATAGAGGAGTCTGGAGGACTGGAGTCCATGGGGTCGCAGAGTCGAACACAGCCAAGCATGCATGCATACTGTGAGAGCCTGATAAATGCTTCAAGCCGCCCTTAATTTATTAACAGCCTGTTAGATGTGCCTGTTTTTAAGCTTCCTAAAAGTGAAATTATGCAGTATTTATTCTTTTGTGAGTTTTGTTGATTTTGTTGTGTGTATTTATAAATCACTCATTTCCATTGATCTATGGTATTCTATGAATACATCACAGCTTATTTATCTAGTCTACTATAAATTGACATTTGAGTACTTTTCAGTTCACTCTACTACAGATGATCTACAATGAACACCCTGTGTACTGGAGACAAAGGTACATATACTCGTGGAATTGCCAGGTCTGACTTATATACTTATTGTTTGTAACATAGATACTTTCAAACAAAGCAGATTTAAGATAGGAATAGGTAGGAAATCACAAAAGAACAAAGCAAGTAAAAATACATCCTATAAAGAACAGCTAGACCAAATACAAACATTATTTATTAAATTGATTATTAATTCTTTCACTGTGAGTGCATCATACCATCATACTACATACCATTTAGGAACAAAGGCCTTCTCCCTAAAAACTCTTTATTAAAAGTACAACATAAACCTATTTCTACTTTGAAGTTTGATTAAGTAAAATTTTAAAAAGCATAAACCCTTTATTTAATTTTATCTTTCAGATGATTTGCTTTAACATTAAGCAAACCATCATACTGTGAATGGCTACAGTAATGCTAAAAAGAAGGTAGAAAAGAACCTAAGAGGAAACGTTTGGAGAAGAAATGGCTCTTAGTTTTCATGAAGTCTGCGAGTTTGAAAAACACATCAAGTACTTGAAAACCTGTTCTCTAAATGGGCCTACATAACCAAATCACTGGCAACTGTATTTCTGAAAATATTTCACAAAGCTTGCATGATTTGAAATATATAGGTTTTATGGATTGTCTGGATTCTGTGCCTGGAATTTTTCCCAGTGATCATCTCACATTTTTATTCCTAGGATAAGTAATGTCAGACGATGTTAAGGCTTGTTAGCCAAGTACAGTGACTTAGAAGGAAAGAAAGAGAAAGGAGGGGGAAGAGGGAGAAAGGGAAGGTGAGAGACAGGAAGCAAAGAAGAAAAGGGAGGGAGGGAGGAAAGTAGGAAGGAAGGGAAGGCGAAAGG
>SJYQ01002146.1:512298-651750 GCA_006410935.1 Redunca redunca
TTTTATTTAAGAAATACAAGCAGCTTTAAATCATATGCACCATTCCATTGTCTTTCCAAAGCATCCTAAAATATAATAAAAGACAAAATACCAAAACACTTCGCTGATAAACAATTCTATATTGTTGATAATATTTTTCCAGATAGGTTAAGAGACAGTTTGCTGAAAAGGAATGAAATATTCTTCCTGGTTTTCAGTGATTAAAATATCTTTCTTAAGAATAATGGTAATTCACTTACTAGAGAAAAATTAAATGAACTAGCAACTGGAAATCCACATTAAAAAAATAAATCTAGATAATACCTTTCACAAAAATTAACTCAAAGGTATCATAGATGTAACTGTAAATCACAGAACAATGAGACTTCTAGAAGATCAGAGAAAATCTCAGTGATCATGGATTTGACGGTAGTTTTTAGATGCAGCACCAAAAGCATGATTTTTCCATGAGGAAAAAACCTGATAAGTGGAACTTCACTGAACTGAAAAAAAAAAAAAAAAAAAGTCTTCTCTGTGAAAATACTGTTAAGGGAATAAAAAGCAAGTCATAGACTGGGAGAAAATATTTGCAAAACACTTATCTAATAAAGAATTTGTATCTAAAATGTACTAAAAGCTTAAAACTCAACAATAAGAAACAACACAATTTAAAAAAGGGTAAAAGATCTAAATAGACACTCTCAACCAAGAAGATATACGGATGGTAAATAAGAATATGAAATGATGCTCCACAGCATATGTAATCAGGGAATTGCAAATTAAAACTACAATATACCTATTAGAATGGCCAGATCTGGAACACTGACAATACCAAATGCTGGTGAAAATGTGGAACAATAGGAACTCTCATTCATTGCCAGTAGGCATATAAAATGGTAAGCTACTTAAAAACACTGACAGTTCTTACAAAGTTAAACATAGTCTTACCATATGATGTAGTAATTGTGCTTCTGGGTATTTGCCCAAATAAGTTGAAAACTTATGTTCACCCCAAAACCTGTATATAGATAATTATAGCAGCTTTATGCATAATTGCCAAAACTTGGAAGCAACTAAGATGTCTTTCAATTAGTGAATGGATAAAGAAACTGGCATATCCATACAACGGAGTATTATTTGGCAATAAAAAGAAATGAGGTACTAAGCCACAAAAAGAAATGCAGGAATTTTAAATGAATACTGTTAAGTGGGAAAAAAAAAAAAAAAACAGTCTGTAAAGGCCACATACTCTATGATTCCAACTATAGATATTCTAGAAAAGGCAAAAGTATGGAGACAGTAAAAAATCAGTGGTTTTCAGTGGTTGGGAAGGGGAGAGAGAGATGAATTGGTAGAGCACAGAAGATTTTTAGGTCAGTGTAACTATTATATTTGATATGGCAAAGGTAGATAACAATATGCAGTTGACAAAACCCATCAACAGTACAGTACAAACTGTCAGCCCTAATGCATACTATGAACCTTAGTTAATAGTAATGTATCAATATTGGTTTATCAATTGTAAGACATATACCATACAAATGCAAGGTGATAAGAATGGGGAAACTGAGGAGTGAAAGAGTACATATAGGGAACTCTAATTTCTCCTTGATTTTTCTATACGCCTAAAACTTTAAAAAAAAATAGTCTGTTAATAGAAAAAAACTAAACGAACTGATTTAAGCTTTAATGCAGTTAAAATATCTGAAAATACAGTATGACATGATGAAATAGAAAACAAGACAAATAGCACTTGAGTCCTGAATTTAAGAGGCCTGGTCTGTACAGACTTTCTTTTCCAGACAGTGTCAATAATAATAATGACAAAGATGACGATGATGGTGGCGGTAGTGGATAACAGTTATTGGGCATTTACAAAGTGCCGGGCACTATGCTATACATTTTATGCATCTTCTAATGTAATCTTCACATAACCTGATGAGATATGTACTGTTAAAATGGTTTTTCAAATAAGGAAACAGGAGCTTTTCCAGTTTACATAGCTAGTAAACGATGAGCAGGTACACACCCCACTGTGCACTCTTAATCATAGTACTACTTCACATTTTACTGCAAAGGGAAGATGCAATGAAATTATATGAACATGCACCCAAGTTTCCAAATTTATCATGTTAGGTCACATGAAAAAACACGGTAAAAAAAAATGGGCTTATCATCTAAATTGTGTGTGTGTTTTTTTAAAAAAAAAACTGTGACCTACATATACTTAACCATACTTGCATAAAATGAAACTATGATCTCTAATTTTCTACAAGTAGTCTTTCTTGAAAGCAGATACCAGTGCTTTTATGGCCCAGAAATTTGCTCAAATGTTCCTTTCAAGAGAAAAAGAGAGGTCAGCTCAGTTACAGTAAATCATAGGTGTGTGGGCAAGGGAGTGAGCCCTGGGCTGAGAGGGGAGAGACCTGAATTGTGGTCCAAGCCCTGTCACTCCTGCCTTTGACAGACATGTCAAACATGTCTGCCTCTTGGGAACTGGACTTAAAGAGACTAATAATGAAAATCTCTGGGTACCTTCTAGTGCTCTGATTCATGTACATGTGGCCTTGAAGATTATTAATTCTTGTGATGGAAAAACTCAGTCATAAGGCATGAAGAAATTTTGATAGAGTATAGAGTTTCATCTCAGTTTAGGCAAGCCTGCCTTAGTGTAGCAGCATCCAGAGGTGGACTGAGGTTCAGTGGAATAGCCTCTTTCCATAGACAAATCTCAAAGGAGCAGAAGAGTCAGATTAATTACACTGTGTCAGTATTAGGAAGATCAGTTCCTGCTGCTGCTGCTGCTGCTGCTGCTGCTGAGTCGCTTCAGTCGTGTCCGACTCTGTGCGACCCCATGATGGCAGCCCACCAGGCTCCCCCATCCCTGGGATTCTCCAAGCAAGAATACTGGAGTGGGTTGCCATTTCCTTCTCCAATGCATGAAAGTGAAAAGTCAAAGTGAAATCGCTCAGTCATGTCCGACTCTTAGTGACCCCATGGACTGCAGCCTACGAGGCTCCATGGGATTTTCCAGGCAAGAGTACTGGAGTGGGGTGACATTGCCTTCTCCTGCTGAATTCTGGATAACCAGGGCCCTGTGCAAAACTGAAACTAGAAAAAAAAATTCTGGCTATGTTTACAAAGGAATCTCCCTCCTCCTAACAATGCATTCTACCCCTCCACTGCCAAATCCCTGCCCCTCTTCACTTCCACACCTCACGGGGCATTCCTCCCAGGATGGTCCTTGAAGTTCCCTAGGTGCTATAAGATATTCACCTCTTCTTTTAAAAATGCAGTCTTGCTGCAGCTCCTCTAGGATTTAGAAGGAAAGTAAACAGATTAAAATGAATCAGACTACAGTATATATGGCTGAAAGGAGCTTAACCCTTCCAGAGTCAGTATTCGAATCTTTAAATATACATAAACCTTTCAAAAGTGAAATTTGGATAAGTAAGAGGAAGTTTTGTGGGCTTTTAAAATTGATTAATTTTTAGGAGAGGAAATCATGCTATTCTGGGACCTCCTGTCTTTATCATGCATTTGACTTTAGATTAGCAAATCAGAAAAACAAAAGGAGACCCCAAGCAACCCAGTACTCCACTTCTGAAAGATTGCTAATTCAAACCCAATCCGCTCTGCAAGATCCCAAGATGTACATGTTCTATGGGCTAACACTGAAATTGCTGGCCTAAATTGTCAAATATACGTTTTATGATACATCACACTTGACACTAATAATCAAAGCATCCAAGAATTACATATACGCTGAGAGAAAATATTCAAGACGTAACTGCAATTAATTTTTGTTTCATGAGTAAACAAACCATGGCAAGAGTAGAAGTGATTTTGCTGCCATTACCTTCAACAAGAAACTTTTTATTCATTTGAAGTTTCTCTGGCTTGGGTTCCAAATAACAATGTTATATAAAAAGTTTTTCAAAGTTACTATATGGCTTCTCTAAAGTCTGTATGATCCATTATTTCACATTTCTCTAAGTATATCATGNATCATGCTGGACCAAAAAAAACTGAAATATACATGTATATTTACATGTATGTACAAAAATATTAAACAACTACTTTGTGTAATTTTAACTAACATACCCTTTTCACTTTTTCACCCTTTTGTGTCCCCAAATGTGCCCATATTTTAACTATCTCAGGAGAACACAAAGGAAAATCATATAAATAAAATGATCTTTTTCTTCTTTGAAACTATTTTAGACCTCACAAATAAGATACATGAAAACCACTCTATAGAAGATGACTTCTTCTACAGAAATCTTCTCTATAGAAGATTTGCTCTATAGAAGATGACTACCTAAAAAAACAATGAAAACACACACATCAATATTTTTTTTCTCTCTCTCTCTCTCACACACACACACAGACACACACACAGTATCCTGCTAAAAAATATATATATATATAAAATTCTTAGGTATAAATTTAGAAGATTAACAAGAGGGGAAAGTACTAATGCTAGGATCAAAGCAAGAAGAATTATTATTGCATGGTCCTTTAAAGTTCTATGAGTGTATCAATACCCATTACGTCACATTGATGAAGCTGCCCTATTTACTAATGGTAAGTACCTACCCTGCTGTCTCATTAGAGCTTAAAGTTAAAGATGACTAATGGTGTTTTTAAAGTTTGGAAGTACTGAATACATCTTTCTATACAGTTTTGACTTTTAAACCATGTTAATGCTTTATATATTAATAATTTAAATTTAAATAAGGATGGAAGAAACTGAATTTGGTTTGAAACACAAACAAATAAATCTAATTGTGTGTCAGACAGACAAGATAACCATACAGAAGAATGGAGGTAACTTCTGAATGCAGTATATGACTTACATCCTCAATGAAATATTTTCTATGGGCAAAAAGAGGAGTGGCGTGATCTTGGACTTAATGAGTTTATTGCTGGTACTGGGATTGACATCACAATTTTAAAATTTGGGGGAGGGGGTTAATGTAACTACAAATTAGTAAATATTAGTATATTGATATATTGATATTGTTGGGAACCAGGAATTTCTCTGTGGGAGAAAGGAGATACAGAAATAGAATGGGAGAAGGAGAAAATATGCTGTCATGTTGGATTGGAATTCAAGGTATTAGTAAGAACTTATAAGTCTCTGCATGTATCTACTAGCTCTGTCCACTGAATGCTTCCAGAAGCAAAAACACCCTCCCTCTGAAAACAATGACACTGGTAGCAATAAACACGTCTAGTTCCAAGATACTGGTTTCTAAATATCATTCTCCACTAAAATAAACCAGGACATTTGGAAGAAATCACTGATTCTTAGTCTAGGGAAGAAAAAGCACAAAATATTGCCTAAAACCTGTTTCTATATTGGAGAGAAAAGAAAGTACTCAAAAATGGATCAAAATTGCTAGCTTGAAGGGGCTCTCACTAGTTAAATTTGGGACAATTATAGCATCAAGATGTCTAATGACATGACTGGATTATAACATGACTTTTTACTCATGGAATCCATGGATTTTTTTTTTAAATGGGGATAGGAGGAGGAAAAGTTTTCTTTACAGAAACCAACTAATGACTATAGAATAAACAAGAGAAAGTCATCAATTTCACAATCACCATAGTAACAACCAGTTCGAGAAAGATGCATCTGAAGATGCTAATATCATTAAGTGAAAGGCAATTAGGAAACAAGATAGTCATGGAGTCTCAAAGTATCTTGCCAGATTACTTATTGATTGCAAAGGGAAAAGATACCCTTGCAGAGCAGAAATCTGGCAGAGACAACTTTACCAGTGACTGAGTTTAATGTCATCAACATTATGACAAACCACCATCATGAACCACTTGATCCACACCTATGGAGCATTCTTAACAAATATATTTAACCTGAATCTAATCATGAGGAAACACCAGACAAATCCAATTGAGAGAGATTCTGAAGAACTGGCTTATACTCTTCAAAAATATCAATACTATTCTAAAAACTCAACTACAAAGGCCATGATTGTAACAATCTGAAAATTTTCAATACAGGCTATATAGTAGGTAAAAGTATTATATTGTTAAATTTCTTGGACATGATCAGATAGATGCTGAAGTATTTAAGTTCATGGTGAAAAGTTATAATGTCTGCAACAAACATTGAAATGCTTCAGCAAAACCAAACAAAACCCAACTGTGCATACAAGGAGAAAGGGATAAAGTGAAGGTGACAAATTATTGCCAACTGGTGACTCTACATAAGTGGTTTTGCAACTTTTATGCATATTTGCAATTTTTAAAAATAAAAAATTGTTGGGAGAGGGTGGGAATCCTTAATGTATTTAATGGGACACTTTCATACATGCTTTGACCCCAGAACTCTGTACTCTCTGTTATTCAAGTGGGACCACGTCTTTTGGGGTATGCAGAAATAACAGGGGCACAAGAGTGCCTGTGGGGTGCTGGTGAGCACAGAGGCTGGGAGAACCTCAGAAAAAGCCTTCAGAGTGTGACACCTGCTGGAACACAGGGCCTTCCTTACTGTGCCCTGCCACGCCCTGCACCACCTGCCCCTTCAGTTCTCAACTCCTACCTCTCCTGCTCGTGTACATAGTCCTTATCCCTACTTCCCTTTTTCTGTTCCTCATGACCACTGAGCTCCCTCTTCCTTGGACTTGTGTTCTCTGTGCCCCCTGCTCAGGAGCGCTGCCTCTAGACCCTCATGTACTGTAAGCATCATATCAGGAGGTCTTGGCCGGAGCATCCTTCCCGCCACCACCAGCTCTAGAGTGACCCTGCACTCCCTGCATGCACTCTGAGAGCATCTTCTTAAAGTTGCTCTGCATTCACTCACCCCACGGCACAAGTTAGAAATGATCATATTTATGCATTTATTTATTGGTTTGTCAGCCATCCTCCCATGAAGCAGCCTCATCTCTCTTGGCCACTGCTGTAACCCAGGGCCTCGATCAGTAGTACCTAATGTACTCCATAAACACTTAGGGATTTAATGGACCAGTGGTGCTAACACACTGCACAGCCCTGTGGATTAAACACTGCATTGCCTTCCCCACAGTATCTGCATTTAGAGCAATAAAATAAAAATGCAAAATGAAGAGAATTTGAGTCGATAGCCTCTCTTATATTTCTCTTAAGACTAATTCAAGGTACTTGAATCAATGCTCTTGTTTTCTAATGAAACAAAAGAATATTTGCAAACAATCACATATCATAGCAAAAATGAATCTTCCAGTCCTTGCAAGGATAAATGAATGAGGGGATGTAACTGCTGCTTCGTCTGCCCACAGCACTCTAGTCACCGGCCAGAGAAGATCATTAAACAATTGAAGGTGGGAATCTATTCTGCCTTTTCACTTCATTAAATCATACATCATTTTTATATGTGAGCCGCCAGGCTATAAATCATGTAAGACAGAATGAGAGCTAATTAAAGGGTCAGCTGAGCATATAATTTTGAATTCCTAGGTACCCAAAAACTGAGATTGACAATAAATATGATGAAACCCTGAATCATTTGCTAAGTAATAAAGCAAGGATTTTCAAGCTGCCAACTTCCTATAACAAATTTTCATATTTAAAAAACTCCATATTGAATGTAAGTCTTATATGGTAATAAACTTTCATTTATCTAGAATACTTCATTAAAATATACTTAGATTTTGTTTATTTATTTTTTGGTAAGGATTACAAGGTCAAAAAATACCAGTGAATTGCATTCTCATTTCAGATTGAAGTTCACTCTTGAGATAAGCATTATTGTTAATTGGTATTTATACAACATCTTTCCTCCAAAGTATGTTTAGGGAAAGCAGGTTAGTATAAAGAAATTCCATGTGTCAAGAGGGAAAATGAAAATGGAGTTAGACCACGATGGCCAAGGTCACTAAACAAGTCAGAAGCCATTCTGAGAGTAGAACCTGAAGAGACGTGACTTAGAGTGGTTTTCCCTCCTCCAAATACACTGCTTCACCTAAACAGTGAGGGTATTCAAGCTTTATGCATTTTACATTTGCATTCCTTGCAACAGAGAACTTTCACATTAGAAAAAAGTCTCACTATCTTACTTAAACACTGTGATAAACATCAAGACTATTTTCCTACTTTTAAAGATCTTCATGGTTTTAAAATAGAGCTTGAGATCTAACACACTGAGACAGCACAGTCAGGTATAAATACTAGGCTACAGCTTTTAAAAGAAGAAAGGTACTAACCTTCTATCAGCACTGTAATTTAAAACCTAAAAAAATAGGGTATTTTTTGACAGTCTTGCATTATGATTAGGACTTTGCCAACTTTTAAATCTACTTCAGAATTACAGCTAAAAGAAACTAAAATGTTAAACAGACCAACAGTTTATTTACTAATTCTTTAAAAATATAAATCTCCAGTATTTTCTATTCAAGTCCCAGAGTAGAAAAAAAGTTTCCCTCTGTGAATACAAAGGCAAACAAGGTGGGAACTCATGAGGTATACAGTTCGAGGTTTCACAGCTGTACCTGTTTTTCAATCCTCTTTCCAAATAACATGATACACATTTCTCTCTGCAATCAATTAAGCACCAAAAAAGAAAGAAAGAAAAACATAGCTTGGACAACATATTTAAAAGATTGCTTGGATCTTGTCTAATCTAATGCTCCACCATGAACCACTAATTACAACAACACTGGCCTTTCAGTATGTGCAAAACAAGAAAAACTTCACAGCAAATCCTGCTTGCACAATAGTGCATCTTTTTTACCTCAGTCTTCAAGTATTGGAGTACCTCACTTCTGATCACATGGAAAGTGTGGCAATTATTCTTTGCTACACCTCACCCCAGCATCACTGTTATAATTCATAGGGTCCCATCCCCTCCACAACTACAAAGGAAATGCTTATTGCTCTGCCATTTCCAAAAGAAGATCCCTCAGGAAAAGAAAAGCACATGCTGCCATGGGATGTAAAGCTATATATAGATAGATGTATAAATATCTATATGGCTAGATCTACAAGCAAAAAATAGCAAACAAGAATACTGGGAGCTTCATGATATCTCTAGTCTATCACATTTGAGCACTATTCACTCTTTCCTAACAAAGAATCAGTAATTTGATTTTTTTTTCATGGCTAAATTATGGAAGCTAAAATTAACTTATATAAACCTACCTTTAAAGTATATATATACATATATAAACACACACATATTTATGTATACGTGTTTTTGCTTCAAAGAATATTAACCAAAAAGAAACAGACTGAGCTAAATATCAGTTATTATTGCAAACAGAAAAAAATAGCATTTTGCTGTTCTTTGCAAATTTCACACTGAAGTCCTTTTTAGCTTCAGTCCAACATATTCTGCCCTCATTTAAAGAACACAGTGTACTGTAAACCAACTGGAGGAGGAAGGCTATCTAGAAATGACATTTCTACCTGGATTCTTCATGGAGAATTCCTCTCCTAGAGAAGAGTCTCCCCTGACTCTAGAAGAGAACTGCTTACCTTGCAGTCAGTTAAAAGATTCTTTTACTTGAAAATTTGGGGGAGGGGGATTGGCGCATTAAAGACCATCTGCAAAAGCTATAGTCACTGAGCCATCTAAAGATTCTTACCTCTGTTGCCACCATTAACCTTTCAACACACCTAACCCCGTGGACCTCACCAGAGAGAACTGTGTGTAGATGGGGTTTTTCCCACCACCCAAACCAACTCAAAGCTCTTGTCCATTAACTTTCATGGAAAATCATTAGCCAATGAAACGGAAATTTTTCCAGACAAGAGTCACAAAAGAAATGACCTTTCTTGAGGAAGTCTGAAGATGGGACGTTCAAAAAGGAATAAAACAATAACAGCTTCAGAAAAATTGCTGTCTTTGAGGAGAGCAGAGAATGAGACAGGAAAAGTCCTCAACTAGATCAAGCCCTGAGCCTTTGGAGTGGGCGCACTGACTCCAAGAGCCTAGACTACCAGAGAACTAACCCTAGGGAGTATCATATATGAGAACTCACACAGAAGAAACCACTGGAATACAAGACCCAGCATCACCCAACCACCAGGAGCATCCTGTGCAGGACGCCTCATCTAAACAAAACAAAACAAAACAAAAATACAGACCCAACCATCAGGGTTTGTAGACAGGATTACCACTTACTCAGCCTTGCCCATCAGAGGAAAAACAAACAAACAAACGAAAACTCAGCACAAATCTCACCCTACAGGAAGCTCACACAAACCAATGCACCAACCTCAGGAGGGCAGAAACCAAGTGGAAGAAAGAATTCAACCTTCTTCAAGGAAAGAATTCAACTTTCCTTGAAGCCTGGGAAAAGGAGACATCAAACAATAAGCTAAAAAGAAAAAAAATGAAAAGCCAGAGAAATACTGCACAAATGAAGGAACAAATGAGAAACACAGAAGTCCAAATAAATGAAGATGAAATAGGCAAACTAGCAAAAGAATTCACAATAATGATAGTAAAGATGATAAAAAACATTGAAAATAAAATGGAGGAAATGCAAGAATCAATTAACAAAGACCAAGAAGAGTTAAAAAATAAACATACAGAAACAAAAAACACAATTACTGAAATTAAAAATACTCTAGAAGGAATCAATAGCAGAATAGCTGAAGCAGAAGAAAGAATCAGTGAGCTGAAAGATAAAATGGTGGAAATAACTTCTGAAGATCAGAAGTACTTTTTACTTTCTGTAAAAAGAATGAAAAGAACTGAGGACAGTCTCAGAGACCTCTGGGACAATATCAAACGCACCAACATTCGAATTATAGGGGTCCCAGAAGAATAAGAGAAAAAGAAAGGGTATGAGAAAATTTTTGAAGAGATTATAGGTGAGAATTTCCCCAGCATGGAAAAGAAAATAATCAAGTCCAAGAGGCACAAAGAGTCCCATACAGGATAAACCCAAGGAGAAACACACCAAGACACATACTAATCAAACTAACAAAGACTAAACAGTCCATCCTAAAGGAAATCAGTTCTGAATGTTCACTGGAAGGACTGATGCTGAAGCTGAAACTCCCATACTTTGGCCACCTGATGCGAAGAACTGACTCATTTAAAAAGACCCTTATGCGGGGAAAGATTGAAGGCAGGAGGAAAAGGGGATGACAGAGGATGAGATGGTTGGATGGCATCACCAACTCAATGGACATGAGTTTGAGTAAACTCTAGGAGTTGGTGATGGACAGGGAAGCCTGGCTTGCTGCAGTCCATGTGGTCACAAAGAGTCAGACACAACTGAGTGACTGAACTGAAATGAACTGAAACACAAAGAAAGATTGTTAAAAGCAGCAAGGGAGAAACAAGCGACATACAAGGAAAACCACATACACTTAACAGCTGATCTTTCAGCAGAAACTCTGCAGGCCAGAAGGGAATGGTAGGATGTATTTAAAGTATGGAAAGGGAAAAATCTACAACCAAGATTACTGTACCCTGGAAGGATCTCATTCAACACACAAGAAAAAGTTAAGAGAATTCAGTACAACCAAATCAGCTTTACAACAAATGTTAAAGGGACTTATATAGTCAAAAAATACAAGAGAAGAAAACAGATCTACAAATTCAATCCCAAACAACTAAGAAAATGGCAATAGGAACACATATATCAATAATTACTTTAAATGTCAATAGATTAAATGCTCCAACCAAAAGACACAGACTAGCTGAATGACTACAAAAACAAGACCCATATATATGCTATCTACAAGAAACCCACTTCAAACCTCAAGACACATACAAACTGAAAGTGAGAGGATGGAAAAATATATTCCAAACAATTGGGAAGCAAAAAAAAGCTGGATTGCTATTTATAGACCTTAAAATAAAGATTACAAGAGATAAGAAGGACATTCCATAATGATCAAGGGATCAACCCAAGAGGAAGACATAACAATTGTAAACATATATGCACCCAACATAGGAGCACCTCAATACATAAGACAAACACTACTGCTGCTGCTGCTGCTGCTGCTAAGTCACTTCAGTTGTGTCCAACTCTATGTGACCCCAGAGATGGCAGCCCACCAGGCTCCCCCATCCCTGGAATTCTCCAGGCAAGAATACTGGAGTGGGTTGCCATTTCCTTCTCCAATGCATGAAAGTGAAAAGTGAAAATGAAGTCACTCAGTCGTGTCCGACTCCTAGAGACCCCATGGACTACAGCCTACCAGGCTCCTCTGACCATGGGATTTGCCAGGCAAGAGTACCGGAGTGGGGTGCCATTGCCTTCTCCAAGACAAACACTAACAGACATAAAAGGAGAAATTGACAGCAACACAATAATAGCAGGAGACTTTAACACCCCACTCACACCAATGGACAGATCATCAAAATGTAAAAATAATAAGGAAACACAAGTCTTAAATGATACATGAGATGAGATCATTTCATTGATATCTTCAGAACATTCCATCCAAATGCAGAAGAATACACCTTCTTCTCAAGTGAACATGGAACATTCTCCAGGATAGACAATATCTTGGGTCACAAATCAAACCTCAGTAAATTTAAGAAAACTGAAATCATATCAAGCATCTTCTCTGACCATAATGCTATGAGACTAGAATCAATCATAAGAAAAAAAGTGTAAGAAACACAAATACATGGAGACTGAACAACACGTTTCTAAATAACCAACACGTTACTGAAGAAATCAAAAGGGAAATCAAAACATTTCTAGAAACAAATGACAATGAAACAAATGACAACTCAAAACCTATGGGATGCAGCAAAAGCAGTTCTAAGAGGGAAGTTTATAGAAATACAATCCTACCTCAAGAAACAAGAGAAACATCGAATAGACAACCTGAGTTTACACCCAAAACAACTGGAAAAAGAAAAACAGAAAGAACCCAAAATCAGTAGAAGGAAAGAAATCATAAAGATCTGAGTAGAAATAAATGAAAAAGAAATGAAAGAAACAATAGTAAAGATTAATAAAACTAAAAGCTGGTTCTTGGAGAAGATAAACAAAATTGACGAGCCTTTAGTGAGACTCATCAAGAAAAGAGAGAGAAGAATCAAATCAGCAAAATTAGAAATGAAAAAGGAGAGGTTACAGCAGACAATGCAGAAATACAAAGGATTATAAGAGACTACTATGAACAACTATATGGCAATAAAATGGATGACCTGGAAGAAATGGACAGATTCTTAGAAAAGTTCAATCTTCCAAGACTGAACCAGGAAGAAATAAAAATCATGAACAACCCAATTACAAGCACTGAAACTGAAGCTGTGATCAAAAATCTCCGAAAAAAGAAAAGCCCAGGACCAGATGGCTTCACAGAAGAATTCTATCAAACATTTAGAGAGGAGCTAATGCCTATCCTTCTAAAACGCTTTCAAAAAATTTCAGAGGAAGGAACACTTCAAAACTCATTCTGTGAGGCCACCATCACCCTGCCACCAAAACCAGACAAAGACAACACACAAAAAAAGAAAACTACAGGCCAATATCACTGATGAACATAGATGAAAAACTCCTCAACAAAATTTTAGCAAACAGAATTCAACAACACATCACAAAGCACATACACCATGATCAAGTTGGGTTTATTCCACAGATGCAAGGATTCTTCAATATACAGAAATCAATCAATGTGATACACCATATTAACAAATCAAAAGATAAAAACCATATGATAATCTACAGAATACTTGGGGCTGGTGCACTGGGATGACCCAGAGAGATGATGTGGGGAGGGTGGTGGGAGGGAGGTTCAGGATTTGGAACTCATGTACACCCATAGCGGATTCATGTCGATGTACAGCAGAACCAATACAGTATTGTAAAGTAAAAAAATAAATAAATAAAGAGAAAAGAATAGATTTTTAAAAAACCATATGATAATCTCAATAGATACAGAAAAAGCCTTTGACAAAATTCAGCACCCATTTATGATTAAAACTTCAAAAAATGGGCATAGAAGGAACCTACCTCAACACAGTAAAGGCCATATATGATAAGCCTACAGCAAACATTTGGAGAAGGAAATGGCAACCCACTCAAGTATTCCTGCCTGGAGAATTCCATGGACAGAGGAGCCTAGCAGGCTGTACAGTCCATGGGGTCACAAAGAGTCGAACACAACTGAGCGACTATCACACACACACACACACACACACACACAGAGCAAACATTATTCTCGATGGTGAAAAATTGAAAGCATTCGCTCTAAGATCAGAAATAAGATGAGGGTGTCCATTTTCGCCACTGTTATTCAACATAGTTCTGGAAGTCCTAGCTGCAGCAATCAGAGAAGAAAAAGAAATAAAAGGAATCTAGATTGGAAAAGAAGAAGTAAAGCTCTCACTGTTTACAGATGACATGATACTGTACACAGAAAACCCTAAAGATAGTATCAGAAAATTACTAGAGCTAATCAGTGAATTTCGCACAGTTGCAGGATACAAAATCAATACGCAGAAATCACTTGCATTTCTATATACTAACAGTGAAAAATTAGAAAGGGAAATTAAGGAATCAATCCCATTCAACATTGCAACAAAAAAGAATTAAATGTCTAGGAATAAACTTACCTAAGGAGACAAAAGAACTGTACACCAAAAAGTATAAGACTAATGAAAGAAATCAAAGATGTAAACAGATGGAGAGATATTCCATGTTCCTTGGCAGGAAGAGGCAATATTGTGAAAATGACTATACTACCAAAGGCAATCTACAGATTCAATGTGATCCCTATCAAATTACCCATAGCCTTTTTCACAGAACTAGAACAAAAAGTTTCACAATTCATATGGAAACACAAAAGACCCCGAATATCCAAAGCAGTCTTGAAAAAGAAGAATGGAGCTGGAGGAATCAACCTTCCTGACTCCAGATTATACTACAAAGCTACAGTCATCAAGACAGTATGGTACTGGCACAAAAACAGAAACATAGACCAATGGAACAAGATAGAAAGCCCAGAAATAAACCCATGCACCTATGGGTATCTTATTTTTGACAAAGGAGGCAAGAACATACAATGGGGCAAAGACAGCCTCTTCAATAAATGGTGCTGAGAAAACTGGACAGCTACATGTAAAAGAATGAAATTAGAACAGCTCCTAACACCATACACAAAGATAAACTCAAAATGGATTAAAGACCTAAATGGAAGACCAGAAACTATAAAGCTCTTAGAGGAAAACATAGGCAGAACACTCGATGACATAAATCAAAGCAAGATCCTGCATAACCCACCTCCTAGAGTAACGGAAATAAAAACAAAAGTAAATTTCAAGTGGGACCTGATTAAACTGAAAAGCTTTTGCACAGCCAAAGAAACTAGAAGCAAAGTGAAAAGACAACCTTCAGAATGGGAGAAAATAATAGCAACTGAAAACTGACAAAGCATTAATTTCCAAAATATACAAGCAGCTCAACAACTCAATACCAGAAAAAAAAAAAACAATCAAAAAGTGGGAAAAAGACCTAAACAGATATTTCTCCAAAGAAGACATACAGATGGCTGACAAACAATGAAAGATGCTCAACATCACTCATTATCAGAGAAATGCAAATCAAAACCACAATGAGATATCACCTCACACTGGTCAGAATGGTCAAAAAGTCTACAAACAATAAATGCTGGGGAGGGTGTGGAGAAAAGGGAATGTTCTTGCACTGTTAGTGGGAATGTAAATTGATACAGCCACTATGGCAGACGGAATGGAGATTCCTTAAAAAACTAAGAATAAAACCACCATATGACCCAGCAATCCCACTCCTAGGCATATGCCCTGAGAAAACCAAAATTGAAAAAGACACATGTATCCCATTGTTCACTGCAGCACTATAATAGCTAGAACATGGAAGCAACCTAGATGACCATCGACAAATGAATGGATAAAGAAGTTGTGTACATATACACAATGGAATATTACTCAGCCATAAAAAGGAATGCATTTGAGTCAGAGGTGGATGAATCTAGAACCTATTAAACAGAGTGAAGTGAGTCAGAAAGAGAAAGATAAACACTGTATTCTAATGCATATATACAGAATCTAGAAAAATGGAACTGAAGAATTTATTTAAAGGGCAATAACGGAGAAACAGACATAGAAAATAGATTCATGGACATGGGGAGAGGGTAAGATGTATGGAAAGAGTAACATGGAAACTTACATTACCATCTGTAAAATAGATAGCCAACAGGAATTTGCTGTATGGCTCAGGAAACTCAAACAGGGGCTCTGTATCAACCTAGAGGAGTGGGATGGGGAGGGAGTTGGGAGGGAGGTTCAAAAGGGAGGGGATTTATGTATACCTATGGCTGATTCATGTTGAGGTTTGACAGAAAACAGCAAAATTCTGTAAAGCAATTATCCTTCAATAAAAAATAAATAAATTTTAAAAAAAGAAATGGCCTTTCTTGACCAGAAAAAGAATATTATCCTTATTCAAAGTTACTTTTAAATTTAATATTGCATTTTATAATTTATGGTACCATTTGAAATGATGAGGTAAAATACAAAAAATGGACATTTTATGATGTGCCTTTGTATAATTCTTTACCTTGTAAATCCTTACCATTCACACACACTCAAAAATCTAAGTGTTTCAGATGGCCAACTGCATCAGTTAGGGTCCCAGTGGGAAAGAAATGCACCTTTCAGTTTGGGAAAATATTTGAAGAAGATTTATTTTTAAGGGACTATTTATAAGTATATAATCTGGGCATAGTGGAACCATAAGGATATGCAGGAAGCAGGAGTTAAAGCAGAAGGGATGTTACTCCCACCAGAGAGAGAGCAGTTACCCCAGCCTGGAGAGGAAGACCATGGGGGAGACTGCCTGGAGAGAAGCAATGGCCGGCCCAGGACACAGCCAGACTGTGGGGCCCTTGCAGAGAGGGTCCAGGGGATATGCACTCTGATGTCACTCTACTCCCTCTCTCCTATCTCCTCTTGGTATTTTCCACTAACCAAACCCAACTGTAAGACAGAGGCCAAGGGATACCATCACTTCAGTCCACTCAGGTCAGGCCCCCAGTGTAGAGAAACAAGTGGACACGGGTGAAAGTGGATGTGGAGGGACAAAGAGAAGACCCTTACATGGGCAGAGACAGGAACACACATGCTCCCTCTCTGAGATTAAATTACGATATATTTATAGGGCTTCCCCGACAGCGCAGTTGGTAAAGAATGCACCTGCAATGCAGGAGACCTGGGTGCGATCTCTGGGTTGGGAAGATCCCCTGGAAAAGGAAAGGCTACCCACTCCAGTATTCTGGCCTGGAGAATTTCATGGACTGTAGAGTCCACGGGGTCGCAAAGAGTCAGACACGACTGAAGGACTTTCACTTTTCATGATATATTTATAAAACATACAGAAGTGAGGCATCCACATGAGGCAGGAGCAGATGCAAGGGCCCCAGGACAGCCTGTCTTCTCCCCAGAGTCCCTAAAAGCACACAGCACATAGGTACTGGCTGTGCAAGGCAAGATCTGCTTAATAAGAGCTGCTGCTCATTTCTCACCACCCCATGGTAAATCCATATTCAAGAAGATTTTAACAAGAGCCTCTGAACACCATGAAAAGGAATCTGGGTTGTCTCTGTGCAAAACTGAGTCATAGAGGTTTTTTGATCAGAGCAATGTCATGATTGCATCTGTGTTTAAAAGGTTCCTTTGGTCACTTTGTGATGTTGAGATTAGAAGACGCACTGAAGGAAATGTAGGAGACCATTTAGAAAGCCATTACAGTAATTCAGGAGGGAGATAAGTCCAGGACTGTCATTTTGTGTTTTGCACTTTTTAAAACCTCTGGTGCCTAGTACTTGGTGATATATAAAGAATGATACAAAGAGAAGGTATGGGGAGGGAAGAGGGAGGGGGGTTTAGGATTGGGAACACATGTACACCCGTGGCGGGTTCATGTTGATGTATGGCAAAACCAATACAGTAGGGTAAAGTAAAAAAAAAAAAAAAAGAATGATACAAAATTTGTTCCTTCAATCTTGAAATTTCTATCATTCTCTCAATGATTTCTCCTGCTTCTATACCTCCCAGGACCATTCATTCATCAAGTCTTGTTGAGTCTAACTTCTAATATCTCTAGGACTGTCCTCTTTTCTCCACCAATGCTTTGAGATAAAGGTCACACTTATCACCCAGACTAGCATTTCTCAAAATTATGTACAAGCCATTCTTGGGGACTTCATGAAAAAGAAAAGCTTTCTGGTCAAATGCTTTGTGGAAGTCGTGGAATAAACAAATGTAAATGGTTTGTTTATACCCACGTATGGATTCTTAGAGAGGAGGGAACACATGCATTAATTCTTCCTTTTCATAGAAAATCTAGTGACTTCTCCAGGGACAGTGGGATACTTCAGAATATAGACTGCAAAATGCTGACATGGACAAACGAAGGTTTTCCTTGCATTTCTGTAAAACTTCGTTCAGTGTGCTGACTTTTCTGTATTTATTGCCCCCAGGACAGAGATCATATAGCATAAAGCAGAGGAAAAGGTAATCAATTCTTACAGTTTGTTTCAAATGTTAGGGGAACTCATGGGCAACAGATTTGGAAAAATATGATGAATAACAACAAAACTTGTTACATTCAGACTAGATAAAAGGAACGGAGAGGGAAACAGCCAAAAGGTAAGCAGAGTGTTTCAATTTAAGTGGGCAGCTGAAAAGGCGGCCAGGTCCCAGCCTACTTAACAGCCCGAAACTGAGCTATGATGGAGGGAAAAGTCACAACAAACACAGAAGGTCTGGTGGACCTAAGAACCAAGGGCACCTATGCCTTCCTGGGAAGATGCAGGGCTGGGAATAAAGCAAGACTTTGTAAGTGAAATGGCTGAAATGTAATTTCACGTCTATGCTGGAGTTTCTCAACCTTGGCACTATGAACATTTTGTCAACAACAATTCTTTGTTGTGGGGACCGTCCTGTGTATGGTAGGATGTTTCTTAGCATCCCTGGCCTCTACCCACCAGATTCCAGTAATGTAATCCCCACCCTCAGTTTGGGCAACCAACATTTCCAGGCCCTGCCAAATGTCCCTGGGGGCAAAACTGCAGTTGAGACCACTGCTCTAGGTCCTAGACAGCCTCAACAAGTTTCTTCCAAGCGTGGTACAGATTGTGAATAGCTGAATGAAGCCTTCCGGAAGATCCAGAACAACCTGCATGAATGATGTCCGAGAACCATATGGGATGAAGAAAGAAAATGCAATGGCAAGAGTTGCCAGAGAGGACTGGTCATACTCAAGGACGAAATGGCACCCTCCCCATGGATGCTTCCACATCATAACTTCACTGGTTAAGAACAAAGATACTCGAGCATACTAGGAGGTAGGCTATCTGGGTTCCAACCCCAGCTCTAATCATTGAGAGCTATTTGACTCTGGCAAAGTACTCAGTGTTATAGACCTAATACATAAGATCACTGAGCTACATGGATCACTCTAGTGGCTCAGACAGTAAAGCATCTGTCTGCTATGCAGAAGACCCGGGTTTGACCCCTGGGTTGAGAAGATCCCCTGGAGAAAGAAATGGCAGCCCACTCCAGTATTGTTGCCTAGAAAATCCTATGGATATTGGAGTCTGGTAGGGTTCACGGGTCGCAAAGAGTCGAACACAGCTGGGTGACTTCACTTTCACTTTCAATACATAAGATAGAGATAATACTAGTACAGGTTATACAGGATTACTACAGTAATTAAATGTGTGAAATGATTAAAAGTCTTGCTCTCTCCATAATTAAGCATTGAATAAGAAGTGGTTTTTATTATGGATAAAAATACTCCCCTGAAATTTGATCTAATTCAGAGTAGGAGAGTAACCATGAATTAAAACTAAATTTCAACCATCAAATCAAATAAGGTTCACAATAAAAACTGAAATTCATAGGTAAATGAAGTTATTTTTACATTTCTAATTTGTTTTTTAATTTATTTTTATTTATTTATTTGGCTGTGCCAGGTCTCAGTTGCAGCATGTGGGATCTAATTCCCTGACAAAGGATCAAACCCTGGCCCCCTGCTTCAAGAGCACAGAGTCTTAACCACGTGACCTACCGATTTGTATTCACAAATTTTTTCTCACTACCTTGATCTCTTTGCATCCAGTCTGACATTCTCCATCTCTACCCTTCAATGTATATTCATACCACCATTATGGTCATCATTTTAAATCCCAAATCTGACCAGATACTGGGTTCCCTATTATCCATAGTCAGGGTCACACAGAGACACCTCAAGAGTTCAAGGCTATGTAGGGGAGGGCATGGCATGAGAGTTCACGGTTTCTGTGCAAGATTGTTATTATTTTAAAAATTATATATGCTCCTAAAAAAACATTTGAAAACACTGGCCTATGGAGACTCCACCAGATGGCAGTCAAGGCCACCCATGAAGGCCCTTGCCCATCCCTCCAGCTGCTCATCAACAACCTTGCCATCCAGAGGAAGAAAGTCACTTGTGCAGAGTACATATGCCATGAACTTCATAGTTTTACACAGGCAATTTTGACTGCCTGGAATACTTTGCGTCTCCTACAGACAGGAAGTCACTGAAGGAACTTTTTTTGGGGAAACATGCTTAGATTTGCATTTTTGAAAGAAGTCTCATGGACTCTGATGCTGGGGGACCTGTTTCACATACTGCAAGATTTCTTATAAGGCTGGTAAGGAAAATACCTTGGGCTTCCCTGGTGGCTCAGGCAGTTAGGAATTTGCCTGCAATGCAAAAGACCTGGGTTCGATCCCCAGGTTGGGAAGATCCCTTGGAGGAGGGCATGGCAACCCACTCCAGTATTCTTGCCTGGAGAATCCCCATGGACAGAGAAGCCTGGCAGGCTACAGTCTAAGGGGTCTCAAAGAGTTGGACATGACTGAGCAACTAAATACAGCACACAGCAAGGAAAATACCTAGCTTCCCGATGATTGAATTTCACTACAAAGTCCTGGAGTGCTCAAAAAAAACAAACAGAGCATTGAATCCACTAACCTCAGAAATCAATCTCTCTTTTTCTGTTCTTTTACACCGTCCTGCTTATCCTTCCCCAAGGTCCCTACACTCTTCCCTTAGAGGATCTAGGCCAAGAGCTTTTAGAACACCAGAGCCAGTCTCTCCTCTAGTTTGGGCAACTTCTGCTTTCATCTGTATTATACAACTGTGCCCTGAGGCAAACACAGCACAGAGGCCTGGAAAGGGAAGCGAAATGCATGTCCAGAGCAAAACACAACTGTATCAGGTGAACCACCTAAGTGTGTCTCAGTGAATCACAACTTCTTTCCTCATACTTTTCTTGAACCAGTTTAGTTTTGTGGTCAGAAAAATATACTATTAAAAACAAGTCCAATTGGGACACCCATCTATGCTGAAGACCCTGCTACAAGTTAAATCACGATCTAGAAAGCAATACCTTACCCAGTAGCTGTCTTTTCCCTTTTCCAAACCTTCAAGATGGCTCCTTCAGTAGTGAAAAAAATCACTCTTTCCTCAGGAGGGTCACCATTCACTGTCTTCATTGGTGCATCGATGTTCTACACTTTCAGTTTAATGCCACAGCCCATCAGATCACTGCCTCCTCTGTCCCATTTGGCAGTCAGTCTCAGGACTGCTGCTGGTTTTCCATCTGTCAAACTCAATCTACCTTCAACCTAGAGGCAGGGCATGGAGAGTGGGCTGAGCAAAGAACAACGAAGGCAGACTGGTTTCCTCCTGGATCTGATCTGCTTTGAATGGAGAAGCACGCATGCTAAGTCGCGTCAGTCAAGTCCGACTGCTCGAGACCCCATGGACAGTAACCTGCCAGGCTCCTCTGTCCATGTGATTCTCCAGGCAAGAATTCTAGAGTGGGTTGCCATTTCCTCCTCCAGGGGATCTTTCCAACCCAAGGATCAAATTAGCATCCCATTATGTCTCCTGTATTGGCAGGAAGGTTCTTTAGCACTAGCACCACCTAGGAAGCCCAGAATGGAGAAGGGGGGTCCTAATAACATAGAATATTCTTTAGTAGGGACTTGCTTTGGAGAAGGTAATGGCACCCCACTCCAGTACTCTTGCCTGGAAAGATCCCATGGATGGAGGAGCCTGGTGGGCTGCAGTCCTTGGGGTTGCGAAGAGTCAGACACGACTGAAGTGACTCAGCAGCAGCAGCAGCAGCAGGGACTTGCTTCCTGACTTTGAGAGAATCTGGCTAGAAACAGGCTTACAACCTAGAAGACAACTTAAACAGTGATACTAGTTACATATCTTCCCAGCTCTAAGGACTCCTCTTAACCCCCAGCAAGAGCAGCATGAGGGAGCAACCACGTTGAACCATTCTGTACAGTGAGCCCATACTCCTTGCTACCATGCATTGGTCCAGAGTGGACGTGGTCCAATAACCTCCTTGAAAATGAACACCAATTGAAGTTGCCTCTTTCACTTGCTAGCTGTATGACCTAGCGTGGGGCATGTAACCTCTCTTGACCTATTTTTTCACCTGCAAAAAGAATAATTTGAACTAGATGATGTTTCAATTTCCTTTCTGCTCTTGCATTATGGTTGTCATAAAGAAGGTAGATTCTAGAGTCACTGAGGCCTGGATTCAAGACCATGTTCTATCAGTCATGAGCCTTATGACCTAGAAAAGTTCCTGGAATTCTAAGCATGAGCTTCATCATCTGTAAAATGGGGATGATGCTAGTGCCTTCCTGGTGTTAAGCAAAATAGTGCATGTAAAGTGCTTAAACGCTATCACACAAAGTAAAGCAGACTATGGCCTCTGGTTACTATGGCTCTTGTTATTCCTACATGTAATTATAAAGTGAATTTCTTTACAAAAAAAAAAGGAGAGAAAGAAAAAGGAAGCAAACCAAGGTGAAAACATCATAATTATTCAATTAAAGGAATGGTTTGAATAAGAAGATCAAACTATATGGCTTAATATCAGTGCAAAGAGGAGAAGGAAACAGCAACCCACTTTGGTATTCGTGCCTGGAGAATCCCATGGACAGAGGATCCTGGTAGGCTACAGTCCACGGGGTCACAAAGAGTCAGACATGACTAAAATGATTTAGCAGCAACAGTGCAAAGAAGTGACGGGAGAAAGGACAAAGAATCAGTATGACTTCACAGGCATGTAAACGTACAGCCCTGGAGGAGGGCATGGTAACCCACTCCAGTAATTTTGCCTGGAGAATCCCATGGACAGAAGAGCCTGGCAGGCTATGGTCCATAGGGTTGCAAAGAGACACGACTGAAGCAACTTAGCATGCAAACATGTACAGGATGTTCAATTATGGTCTTAAAAAGTGTAACACTATTTATGTCAAGCCCTATCACTCTCAGAATTTAAATAAAAATGTGATAACAAAATATAAACAACATCGGGTAAAATTATAACTCTCATGAATGACAATCTGTAAACTATTCAACTTGAAGAACCATATTGAAGACATGTATTCCATAGTCTTTCTTTATAACCTTGTTTTAATGACATGTACAATATCTACACACCTGAGATATTCCTTTCTTATGTCAAAAGTATACTGACTACTCCAACACCACACAAGATTGATTATCTCCACTCTGATTATCTCAATCTAGAAACCACCCTAACACCCTTAAAAGTGGTAATATTTTGAAACTCTCAAGGAATAAACTAGGATGTCTATTATAAAATATTTTTGTCTACATAAATGGTATGCTCTGGCAGCCACTGACTGACATAGTCTATTTCTTTGGGGAGTCACATTATCTGACTGGGTACCATGCAATCTAAAGAACAGTGAGAGAGAATATAAGACAGGTAAGAGAGAAAAACAAAAATAATAAAGGAACCAGGGCTGCACACTGTGGCATAATATAATGCCAGCCTCAAGAGATGGGAAATCTCAGCAGGGGAGGGGCTGCAGTCAGTGAAGGCTGTCAACCCAGCATACTTCAGCCAAAACAATAATGTCATTCTACCTGTAAAGCTGAGAGTGAGTGCCACAAAAAATGATGGGGACAGGAATCAAAGATAAAGCCATCACACAAAGGGTATGTCACATCTGCCTCTCACATAAAAGAACTATATAGATCACACACACCATACATTTCACATCAGATTTGTAAAGATGTACAGCCTCTGTTCCATGGCATCCGTGAATGATGTAACATGTGCACAAGTGACCCTTTCAGATGGTCATGCTAGGGAACTGCCAAGAGTTTCCCTGTGGGGGGGATCCTAGAGACCTCCTGAGGAATGCAAGAACTAAAGCATCCATTATCCCATATTGACGATGGTGCCCTAGAATTCAAAAAATGTTTAAGGTGGTTGGTCCTGGATATCTCAGAACAAATGACTCACTCTCATCTGTCCCATTCAATTATCTTGGCACTATCAAGAGTTGTCATGTCGTGTGCCTGGCAGGACTTTTTCAAAGTCAGCGGTTCTTTTGCAAGATGGTGAAAGACAAAGAGAACAGCTCAAAGATTTTCCTCTTAGACAGTATCTCTTCCATTGACATGGAACTAAATACATTCTTTTATTTGACTGTGGAAAGTCATCTTCTTGGATGAGTTAATGACTTGCTGACTACCAAAACAGTAATGAGAACATGTTTATTTCCCAAACTTGGTGTTAATCAATTACTCTGATGTTTGCATTTTAAAGCCATGTTCTTGTAAAACATCTAGAATGGCTACTTCCAGAATTTGGAAATTAGGCGGTCTAACAGCTTTAGAATCCTATAGTCATTTTAGAGACAGAGATACAAGATTTAACTTAAATCACTCTAATCACTCAGATGTCTAACCAGGTATGTTGCTTACTTGTCCTGTTATATTTACATACTTTCACATGGGACTCTGCAGATACAAGGTATTAGAAGGGAGTTTGCTCGGGAGCCAACTTAGAAAGCCTTAAACTGAAATATAAGTATTTCATATCCTGCTTATCTATTTATATTTGTCTAAATAAGCCCTCACAATGATGGTGAGGGCTAAATACCTCTATCTTATTTCACATATAAAACCCAGGAAGCTGTCCCATGGTACCTTGGGCATGCTTCTTCCTTTATCAATTGGCTTCTCCATGAACCCAGAGGGCCTGCGCTGGGTTCAGAAGCATGGGGCTAAAAAGGAACTTTGGGTAGACGGGGAGATTACACTTCATGACTGTCCGTCTCCGACTTTAATGTGCAAATGCAGCAAACCAGAGGTTTAAGATGGAGATTCAGGTTCAGCAGATCTGAGTGATGCTGCTGGTCCACGGCCCAACCTGAAGCCGCTGGGAGCCCTGTCCTTGCTGAGTGCCCTGTGTTGCTACTCTTCTCCAGGGCTGGACCACTTTGTGCTTTTCTCGGGGCTTCAGCTTCCTCCCCTGTAAAGCTAGACAAGAAATAGATAAACAACAGAATTTACTGTATAACACAAGGAACAGTGTTCAATATCTTATGGTGATATCTTATCTTTTCCATTATAACCTACAATGGAAAATAACCTGGAAATATATATATATATATGTGTTTGTAACTGAAAAAAAAGAAAGAAATAGAGGCTATTAGCAAATTCAGGAGTTGAAGAGAAGGTGAACGAATACATTCAGGTGAAAGCATTCTGCAAAAATGTTTAAGGAGCTCCTTGATGAACTGTCGTTAAAAATCACTGAAGGACATGAAGAGAACTCTTCCCCTAAAACTAACAAACTCGATGCCATTGACGTCGCCACTTTCCTGTCCCGCTGAGCATTCGCTTTTTGTATTCTGCATCAAACTGCTGCTCTAGATCCCTGCTCCTTGTCTGGGCTGTTACAACTGTTAATCAGCCTTCTATACAACCTCACTTCTGAGTGATGCTTGACCTACATCCTGCGGGGTGGCATAATGCCCTTGACAGCTCTTCTTCCAAAGTCCCAGGTCCATTAACATAATCTTGTGACAATAAGTTGTTAAATTGTAGGGAGGGAGAGAAGACAATTTTCCATGTCTGTATAATTTATAATTCATAGAATTTTCTCTCCTAAAAGGTGCCATTGCTACTGCTTGTTTTATACATGACAAAAGTGAGGGCCAATGAAAATAAATCCCTTCGTCAATATCACAAAAATAATTAAGAGTGGAATCGGGACTGGAAATGATGTGTTTAATTTCCAGTTTAGTCTGATAACCTAGACTCCACCTTGGAGGAAATTTTCCTACACTTTTTTTTCCCCCCCAAGCTCCTTAAAAGTTACCTGCGGCCACTCTTGGTTTTGCGGCAACATTTGATGGCAGTGCCACTGAACCAATACAATGCTGAAGTGAAGGAAAGAGAGATACCCTGGGAGTGATGGAGAGGCATTCCTCATAGATGAGGTGGAAGGAACCGGAATAAAGAAACTAACTGTGTTAGCAGCAGCTCCTCCATCCCCCCGGAGAAGACTCAGGAAAGCCCAACTGAAATACTCACTGGACCCAGCGGACCCATCTCTGAGGTGACCTCAGAGATGCTGTTATCTATTTTAATCTATTTTAAACAGAATACCTTTTTGAAAGTATATTGCAGCAGGGCTTTCCTGGTGGCTCAGTGGTAAAGAATCTGCCTGACAATGCAGGAGACACAGGTTTGATCCCTGATCTGGGAAGATCTCACACACTACGGAGCAACTAAGCCCATGTGCCCCAACTACTGAGCCTGTAGGGACCCAGGAGCCACAACCACTGAAGCCCTCGCACCCTAGAGCTCGTGCTTTGCAACAAGAGAAGTTGCTCTACCGAGAACCCCACATAAAGCAGCTAGACAGTAGCCCCCGCTTGCTACAACTTGAGAAAAGTCCAACAGCGATGCAGACCCAGCGCGGCCAAAAATACTAGAAGACTACAATTAAAAAGCACACTGTAAACAAACAGGCCACCTTATAGCCAGAGTATGACTAGGAACAGCTTGGGCCCCTGATGGCACATGGCTCTCGAAAAACACGCCGAAGTGGTACAGCTTGCCAAGAGAGACATGCAGTCTGGATCGGGGAGGAGGTACTGGACTTGAGGTGGCGCTAGTGGCAAAGAACCCACCTGCCAATGCAGGAGATATAAGAGATGCGGGTTTGATCCCTGAGTCGGAAAGATCCGCTAGAGGAGGACATGGCAACCCACTCCAGTTTCTTGCCTGGAGAATCCCATGGACAGAGGAGCCTGGGGGGCTCCAGTCCATGGAGCCACAAAGAATCAGACGCGACTGAAGCGAGAGCATGCACGCACCGTGCACTTGAGAGAAGCCAGCCTGAATACAGACTGATTAGCCGTGAAAAAGTGGTCATGGGTACCAAGCAGAGAATGAATTACGGGGCTGTGTGGAGAGAAATGGGCTCAGGGCAGATTTATTACACTCCATTTCCACTCTGCTAGCAGGCTGCACAGAGTCTCTGAGGTACAGATTTACTCAGGATTGAAATTTTACATCCTGGGACACTATCTCAAATAATCTAATTTGGTGAGATGAGAAAATCATATCTCATAAAACTATCATCCCTTTTCAAAAGCCCATATAAAAGTTTACAGGCTGTTGAGGTATCTAGCCATGGCACAAGCTTCTATTATAGGCGACATGAAGACAACGGACTTAAAATGATTTTAATAAGAAATGCTACTACTCGCTGTGTGTGGTTTGTTTTTTACAACCTGAACTTCATAAATTTTTATAAGGTGTCTCTTTATTGTCAGACTTGGGAGCTGCTGTGTCACGGTTGCTCAGCCAAAGCTTTTTAAAATAAAAGAATCTCAATCTGAGTGTGACATTATACATGATATTAAGATAGCTGACCCCACACCTACTTCCAGCAACATTCCTGTCTTCTATGCAAATGTTAAAATAAATATATCCCCCATCACTGTGAAACGGGTTATTCATTTGGCCATTATACACGTAGGAGCAGGCTGCCCCAGCAGGAAGGGACCTTGACTGTCCTCTACTAATTCTAGATGGAAGAGAAATGATGCATAGGACTATACCCCCCCCACACACACACACACAAAGAAAACCTGTGCCCAATAACTTCTTTAGGACTTGTGTGTGGGTACCTTTCAGGGGTTGGACAGAAGAGGAAGAAAGAGAGGGAGCTACTTCCGAACAAAAACTACTATCATCTTCCAAGAGCTCATTATGTTTGTGGTATAGAATCAGCATATCCATTATTTCACTGAGTCCTGCAATCCTAGGAAATGTAGAATAGCATGCCTGTTTTACAGGACAGGAATCTTCAGCTTGGAGATGATTATAATTTGCCCAGAGTCACACAGCAGGGACTCCATTTAGACGTGTCAGACCACAAACACAGTTTTATTACAATGTCACCTCTCAATATTGTTTCTCATCAATATCATTCTGTATTCTTGATTATTCAGGAGAATACTATGAAGAGGAAAAGAACTTCAGAAAACCGTGGAAGGGAAAAAATATGATTTACAGTATACTGGAGCAGAATAGGGGCTTCCCCCGTGGCACTAGTGGTCAAGAGCCCACCTGCAATGCAGGAGACAAGGGTTCAAGCCCTGGGTCGGGAAGATCCCCTGGAGGACAGCATGGCACCCCACCCCAGCATTCTTGCCTGGAGAAGCCCACAGAGAGCAGAGCCTGGCGGGCTACAGGCCACTGGGTCTCAGAGTCAGACCACAACTGAGGCAACTCTGCACGCATGCATGGACCAGAATGAGCCGCTGAAAACTGCCCGGGCAAGCTCTTCATTTTACTGAGAAGAAACAGCAAGGTGGTCACAGGACTAGTGCTGGGTCACACAGCTAGTTAACATCAAGAGCAGGATTTTCTCCTCATCCCACCACTAGTGCTGCCGAAGGCAATACATCTAGCTGAGTTGGTAAAGGAGCTACACAAAAAGTGATTTTCCCCTTCTCTAATATTGGGCATTTTTTTCTACCTCCTTCTCTTTAGTACCTTCTGCCCTTCGCCTGGAATAGAATGAATGGGACAGGCACTTAGGATGTGATTAGAACTGGAAAGGCAGGGCCAGGAGAATAAAGCGTATTCCGGTATTTTTCCTCTTAGCTCCTTAACTTGAGGATAAAATTCCTCCTAGATATTTCTTTTGGGAACAGGATGAAATAAGAGGAGTAATCAAATACTCAGTCAACAGATACTAGAATTCACTGTTTCTAGATACGCAGTCATTAATTGGATGACGAAGGATCTGCTTTCAAAGAGCTTACTGTCTAGTGAGGAAAAAATCAATATAATCAGTACAATCTGTTAAAATCTAATGTTGCAAGCACCACGAGAGAAACAGAAAATACGATATGAGACCATGAAAAGATCATCAAGGAGTTTAGCTCAGATATGATGAGCACTCAGGACAGCCTATGGGAAGTCACTGAGGATGACCACAGGGCTTGACCTTCATGTGAGGCACAGAAAAACAACTGCAGAATTCTGCTAAGAGGGGACAGGGATCTTGAGCCTTTTGGCTCTTAGATGATATAATGTTCCACCACATAGTGAAAGTCTCTCAGTCGAGTCTGACTCTTTGTGATCCCATGGACTACACAGTTCATGGAATTCTCCAAGCCAGAAAACTGAAGTAGGTAGCTGTTCCCTTCTCCAGGGGATCTTCCCAACCCAGGGGTCGAATGAAGGTCTCCAGCATTGCAGGTGGATTCTTTACCAGCTGAGCCACCAGGGAAGCCCTGGCGCATAGTAGATGCTCAATAAAAGCAATGTGCTTAATAATCTGGGGCAAAAAGGCATCGTAACTATTCTTTCACATCTCTTCTACCTTTTTTCTTATATGTCCCGCTCCACTGCCTATAGTTAAATGGTTTATCAATAGTGCCAAGAAGGGCACCGATTGCAGTGATCAACCCATTCAAGTTTCCGTGCAGTGCCAGATCTCCTTATTGTTCTTTTTTTTTTTTTAATGATAGTTGCAGCTACCCTTAGGTATGTTTTTTATTTACTTATTTGGCTGTGCTGGGTCTTAGCTGCAGCACATGAAATCTTCAATGTTCATGATGGCAAGTGGGATCCTTAGTTGCAGCATGTGGGATCTTTTTACTTGCTACATATGAACACTTAGTTGAGGCATGTGAGACCTAGTTCCTTGACTAGGAATCGAACCCATGCCCCCTGCACTGGGAGCACAGGCTTAGCCACTGGCCCACCAGAGAAATTCCCATTTTTTTGTTGTTGTTTCTGGTGGCTGGTCTTATCATCCACTGCACACTGACAGCTGGAGCGAGCTTGAAACTTCAAGGCCATTACGGGACAGTTTGAATCATTAGAAAGTTCTTCCCGTGTTGATTTCAAATCTGCCTCCTTACCGTCCTGCCCACTGAATCTGGTCGGGGCTGCTGGAACGTTGGAAAAATGAATCTACTTTGTGCACATGTCATCCCTTCAGGTGTTTGCAGACAGCCACATGTCTGTTCAAAGCCACCTATTCTGGCAGCAGCTGGCAGGCCTCGTCCTGTCGCTAAAGGAGGTTGGGAAACAGCGGTCATGGGGGTGGGGTGAGGGGCTCACAGAGATTCTGCTCTGGGCCTTTCTTCATGCTGGGCTGCTGAGAGTGGCTGCAACCGGTGCTGAGATCATGCTTCTAGTGTCATCAGAAACAAAGATCTAGGCTAGTCTGAGAGGCCTCAGGCGTGGCACCACCTTCCAACTAAGCACGCGCCCCAGAGACAGTTACAACTCCATCCTCTGGAGGGAGGGCCTCTCCAACAACCACCATTATTAGCCAGACAGAACAGTTCAGAGGTTGCCTTTTAGTTGTTTTCCCCTTGTGTTAGAAAATAAACTGCCACAAGACCAATAATTACCTCTGGAGAAGACCTATAACACTGTGCTCTCCCATACGCATAATTCCCTTTCTCCTCTAATTTGATTGGTGATATCATTTTCCAGGTAGGTATATCTTTTTGCCACTCACTCACTTTCAACAAACCTTGCTCCCTTAAGTTACCAGTGAGCTTTTCTTATCGTTGAGAAGTGGTCATCTAGGAGGGCTGTGTCAGGCAGGATGCAGGGCTCCATCATAACATGATCTTGCAATGAGAAGATGTTAAACCTAACCCGCAATCACTCCCCGGGGTTTTATAGATTCTGTTTTTCTTAAAAAAAAAGGTTATTTGGGACTTCCCTGGTGGTCCAGCCATTAAGAATCTGCCTGCCAGTGCAGAGGAGGTGGGTTTGATCCAGGGAGATCCCACAGGCTGAGGGGCAGATATGCCTGTGTGCTGCAGCTACAGAGCCCGTGTGCCACAGCCTCCGAAGGCCAGGCCCAGAGCTCAGGTTCCACAGTAAGAGAACGTGCTGCGGGACTACAACGAGAAGCCCAAACTGCACAGGGAGTAGCCCCTGCTCGCTGCAAGCAGAGAAAGTCTGAAGCAACGAAGACCCAGCGCAGCCAACAATTAAATAAATAAAATGAAAATTAAAAATCTATTTAACAAGACAGAGCACTATTGCTGGCTTTTAAAATAAGCAGCAAGAGAGCTGTTCATCATCTTTAATGTCACTTTCTAAAAATGTATTTATTTTTAATTAGAGGATAGTTGCTTTACAATATGGTGCTGGTTTCTGTCATACAGCAATATGAATTAGCCATAGGTATACATATACCCCTTCCCTCCTTTTACTATTTTATACAGTTTCTTTATTATTTTATACAGCAACACTAAAACATTCTATAATTTGCATTTTTAAATGGGTCTATTGAAGTACCCACACTGAAGACTCAAAACTATTACCCAAACACAGTAAACGCTTTTCTTGCTTTAATTCTTGATAATTCAGAAACATTTCAAGAAATCAGATATTTATAAAGGCCAGATTGCCTATCCGCCTGCCAGCCAAGGGTACATTATACTGTTCCTTTGCCAATGCAGTGTAAGAAGACAGTAGATCCGAGAGCCTGTGAAATTCTCAACAAATTTAAACCTTGCTTAGGTAAGGTCTATACAAGGAGGCAAGAAAGACTTCAAGGGTATGAAGGGCTTACAGGGGTCCTTCTGCCAAGACAGTGGTAGTTTGAACATGTGCCATCACGTCCGCATTCTTGGCATAGTCATCTGGCCTCTACTTGGCAGTTGTGGAAGAGGGTGGTGGACAAAAAGACACCACAGAGAAGGAGCCTCTGTTTCCCACCAGAAAACCACAAGGACAGGGGAATTGGCGTTCCCAGGAGGCAAAGAAGGGAGAGGGCTGGAGCCGTGCAAGGGAGAGACACTGCTGACATTCAGCAGTCGTGGTGGTCTCTGTATCAACTACATGTCACTACACTCCAGGTGGTTACCACAGCCCCTGGGGTTGTCTGGAGCGCCAGAGACCTGGCTAGAGAACTCCACCAAAGCACGACTGTCATCTGGGGAACAGAGGAGAAATTCTGGCTCCAAGACCTTCAGTTCAGTTCAGTCGCTCAGTCGTGTCTGACTCTTTGTGACCCCATGAATCATAGCACGCCAGGCCTCCCTGTCCATCACCAACTCCCGGAGTTCACTCAGACTCACGTCCATCGAGTCAGTGATGCCATCCAGCCATCTCATCCTCTGTCCTCCCCTTCTCCTCCTGCCCCCAATCCCTCCCAGCATCAGAGTCTTTTCCAATGAGTCAACTCTTCGCATGAGGTGGCCAAAGTACTGGAGCTTCACCGTTAGCATCATTCCTTCCAAAGAAATCCCAGGGCTGATCTCCTTGCAGTCCAAGGGACTATCAACAGTCTTCTCCAACACCACAGTTCAAAAGCATCAATTCTTCGGCGCTCAGCCTTCTTCACAGTCCAACTCTCACATCCATACATGACCACAGGAGAAACCATAGCCTTGACTAGACGNCTCCTCTTTCACTTTCATCAAGAGGCTTTTTAGTTCCTCTTCACTTTCTGCCATAAGGGTGGTGTCATCTGCATATCTGAGGTTATTGATATTTCTCCCAGTGATCTTAATTCCCAGCTTGTGTTTCTTCCAGTCCAGCGTTTCTCATGATGTACTCTGCATAGAAGTTAAATAAACAGGGTGACAATATACAGCCTTGATGTACTCCTTTTCCTATTTGGAACCAGTCTGTTGTTCCATGTCCAGTTCTAACTGTTGCTTCCTGACCTGCATACAGATTTCTCAAGAGGCAGGTCAGGTGGTCTGGTATTCCCATCTCTTTCAGAATTTTCCACAGTTTATTGTGATCCACACAGTCAAAGGCTTTGGCATAGTCAATAAAGTAGAAATAGATGTTTTTCTGGAACTCTCTTGCTTTTTCCATGATCCAGCGGATGTTGGCAATTTGATCTCTGGTTCCTCTGCCTTTTCTAAAACCAGCTTGAACATCAGGGATTTCCCAGTTCATGTATTGCTGAAGCCTGGCTTGGAGAATTTTACCTCCCATCATTTCTTTTTAGACTTTGGAGGGTAACATTTGGACCCTGGAATCTGAGTATTACAAGTGAGCTCACAGGGATACTGAGGTCGTGGCCAGTGGTCCATATCACCATGGAGAATCACAGTGGATGAAAACCTGTGGGTAAAGGCCAGTGGGTAGCCAATGAGAGAACACAGCCTAGTTCTCTAGAATTCACACACGACAGAGGCCACACGGATGGCTCACAGCAGTGGTTCATGCAGCGTGGAGGGACAGAGCTGAGCATATTTCACTGGACTTCACTTAGAGCCACAGTAATTCTGATATGCATAGTTGAAACTAGTGCTCCTCTAGAAAATTAATACTGATTTCCAAGTGTGGTCTGTGAATCAACTGTGATTCTTATGAAATATTTGGATAAAAAATTTAGATTCCAGAGTTTGGGATTAATATATACACACTACTATATGTAAAACAGGTAAACAAGGATCTACTGTATAGCATAGGGAACTGTAAGCAATATCTTATATAAGAATCTGAAAAAAATATGTGTGTGCATATATATATATATATATATATATAAACTGAATCGCTTTGATGTATACTTGAAATTAATAAAACATTAACTGCACTTCAATTAAAAAAAAATATTTGTATTCCTGGATCCTACCCTCAGACTTCTGAGTCAGAAACTTCAGGGATGAATTCCAGGAATCTGCATTTTTTGCAAGTTCTCCAGTCTTTCTTTCATGCTAAAAGTCCAAGAGTCACTGCAATAGAGAGGTCTTAGGACCAGCCTGGTGGCCACATGTTGGGGACCCAAGAAGAAGGCTATGCGAAAGAGAAACAAGACTAAGATTTTACCTTCCACACTCTGAGTCTTGACACTTTTATTTCTGTGGAAGTGAGGGTGAGCAGAAAGAATCATACATGTAGTAATTAGGTATATACAGACTTAAACTCTTTGGTAAGGCTGTATGGAGTTCACCAATTATGTCTTTTTCTTGCTAATTATTTTGTTGTCTAAATTCCAATACAGAAAATCCAATTCAGGTGTTAAAATAAACGTCTGTGAACCCAGGAGGATCCAGGTGACTATTCAACTACAACTCGGGGGCCTAAGAAGAGACTGTCCTTGAATGAGTCCGCCCTGGTTACACAGACACTGGTTACATAACCTGGCTCCCATACCTGGATCTCGCTCTGATTTGGGTCACTTCCAAACATTCCAGGTTTACATGTGCATACAGGGTTCACAAAGCACATTCATGCAGAAGCAACATTTTAAGTCACTTGATCTTTCCAAAAATCTAAAACCCAAGTTATATATTTTGCTGTTAAAAATCTGCCTGCGTTTTACACGGTTGCATGTTTTCAAGAGTTCCTGTAGTACTTACAATTCTACCTCTGTTCTCCCTTCTATTTCATTGTTCTCCTAAAGTCAACAAGGAAAAATAGACAAGTGAACAAAGACATATATAATTTTAAAAATAAGAAGTCAATTTCAAACAGAAGGCTCAAAAATCAGAGTTGCAAACATTCTCTTGGCAAAGAAATTAGTGTATCTATGAAGTAGTTGATACTAATTACTAAACTGTATAATTTATAATAATGGCTAGCTTTGTGAGTGCTGTAGAACTTCACGTAGTTCTGTAGCAAAGAACTTTGCTAAGTGTGTTATGTATATTATCTCATTTTTACCTGACAATAATCCCTTTAAAGTTTCCTTTATTGTCTCCTAGACTTGGCAAACTAAAGCACAGATAGGATGATTAACTTGGTCAAAAATCGCACAGCTAATGACTAGAGAAGCTGGAATTTGCGTTCCCAAAGTCTGACTCCAGAAGCTGAACTTAACCATTAGGATATCCTACTTCCCACCTTCAATAGTGTAACAAGTGTGGGAAGTTTTGTTTAATCATCAGCATCTCCAAATATTATTAAAGACCATGCATAACAACCAACTGCTTAAGGTAAAATCATCTCATACATATATAATCAAAACATACTGGTGCTTATATACAGGAATATTTATGTGTACACAACCAATAGCATTTTATGCTATTCCTATTCTCAATATCATAATTTTCATGACATACAAGGTAATACCGCTCTCTAAGATTGTGAGGGAGCTTTCCCACCTCTAAAGTATCAAATCACATTCTATTCTGCCCTCCAAGAGGAGGAACAGGTAAGGATTATCCTATCTGATGCTTATTTAACTTATATTCTACGATGCTTATTTAACTTCTATGCAGAGGACATCATGAGAAATGCTGGGCTAGATGAAGCACAAGCTGGAATCAAGATTTCTGGGAGAAATGTCAATAACCTCAGATATGCAGATGACACCACCCTTATGGCAGAAAGTGAAGAGGAACTAAAAAGCCTCTTGATGAAAGTGAAAGAGGAGAGTGAAAAAGTTGGCTTAAAGCTCAACATTCAGAAAACTAAGATCATGGCATCTGGTCCCATCACTTCATGCCAAATAGATAGGGAAACAATGGAAACAGTGAGAGAGACTTTCTTTTCTTGGGCTCCAAAATTACTGCGGCTGGTAACTGCAGCCCTGAAATTAAAAAGACGCTTGCTCCTTGGAAGAAAAGCTAAGACCAACCTAGACAGCATACTAAAAAGCAGAGACAGAGGCATTACTTTGCCAATAAAGGTCTGTCTAGTCAAAGCTATTTAAGTAAAGTGGCTCAGTCGTGTCCGACTCTTTTTGCGACCCCATGGACTGTAGCCTATCAGGCTCCTCCGTCCATGGGATTTTCCAGGCAAGAGTGCTGGAGTGGATTGTCATTTCCCTCTCCAGGGGATCTTCCTGACCCAGGAATCGAACCAGGGTCTCCTGCATTGCAGGCAGATGCTTTACCGTCTGAGCCACCAGGGAAGCTATGGTTTTTCCAGGAGTCATGTATGGATGTGAGAGCTGGACTATAAAGAAAGCTGAGTGCCAAATAATTGATGCTTTTGAACTGTGGTGTTGGAGAAGACTCTTAAGAGTCCCCTGGACAGCAAGGAGATCCAACCAGTCCATCCTAAAGGAAATCAGTCCTGAATATTCAGTGGAAGGACTGATGCTAAAGCTGAAACTCCAATACTTTGACCACCTGATGTGAAGAACTGACTCATTAGAAAAGACCCTGATGCTGGGAAAGATTGAAGGCAGGATAAGGGGATGACAAAGGATGAGATAGTTGGATGGCATCACCGACTCAATGGACCTGAGTTTAAGTAAGCTCCAGGAGTTGGTGATGGACAGAGAAGCTTGGAGTGCTGCAGTCCATAGGGCCGCTCAGGGTTGGACACGACTAAGCAACTGAACTGAAAGTATCAAACTGAAGGACAGTATAGAGTCCACACAATTTCTGGGTGAAATTTAAATTCAAGCGTTAACATCAGCAGAAATTTTCTACCTTTATTTGTAACCTTTATCTTTCCTAGGCTCAGATTTTAAATTCCCTAGATTCTATACGGGTCTCACTTCTCTAATTTATGAAGGATAAATATTGCAAAAAAAATTCCTTTTAACCCAAGACACACAATAATTTTCTCTGACTGAATAGCAGTCATTTCCAATATTTCACAGAAATAGCAACGTATTAAGCCTGAGGTGAATCTGAACTAGAATCTGAACTGTAATGATTAGTGAACAGTTTGAGTTGACCAAGAGTCCAGATCTGTAGATTCTGAATACCATACATAATAGACCAAATACTTTAACTAACACACATCAAAAATCACAACTCTGTGTAGAATTTTATACAATTTTAACATGAGTGTATTAAAACAAAGATTTAAAAGAATTAGCTAATCATTTCTCACAATGGTCCTTTCCCTAGCATGACTCAAAAGTTCTTTTAAAAATTTCATAGTATTTTCTAACTTGTGTTATTTTCTAAAGTACAATGACAATATGGAGAATAAACATTAGTGAAGATTTCATTGAAAAATACTCTTACTGATCAAAAAGCAAATAATGCAGAGATAAAACATTCTCTTCTAAGAGAAAAAGACGAAAAATAGTACCCATCTGCATTTCTTTCAAACCCAAAGTCCATCAGCCTAACAACTCCTGATATTCATGATTGAGTCCCTATGCCAGGCCCACTGGAACTAGTGCATGCCCCTTTTATTTGTTTTCAGATGTGTCCAGAAAAAAAGGGGGGATATAGGTTCTCAATTAATATTGGTTATGTCCAATTTTGATTGGCTAATGACATAACAGTATAATGGCTATTTCAGAATCTCAGCCAAAAAGAGAAGAAAAAGTTGACTAGCTTTAGCTTGCATAAGACAGGCTCTCTCTGTGTGTGCTTTTCTTATTTTTAAATTTCATTTCGCATTATAAACTTAGACATATAAATGTTTAGCACATTCATATTTATTTCTAAAATAAAATGCTCTCTAAGACTCACGATATTCAATCCTTTCTATTTGTTGATGATAGAACTGTCTTTATTAAAGGGCTAAGTCATTTTTCAGGAAGTATGTGTGAAAGCCTGGTCATCTTTTTGTATCAGTTTGTATGTATTTTAATTCATTTGTACTATTTATGAGATCATACAGTTGATGTGGCATACCAAATGCATCAAATACAAAAAAGTGATTGGTTTTATTAATATGTACGCCTTCTGCTGTATTTTTTCCGCTTCTGAAAAACATGCTCATAAATTTCCTTTCAAAGTGATTATACTGTGCTGAATAGCTTAAAGTTGAGCAGAGGGTGAGAGTATTAACTGTTAAGGCAAGAGGACTGACGCTTTAGTGATTCGACAGATATAAAAGTAAGAGAATAATTGTCATGATAAACCACCACAATGCACACAGTACTGCACCTCTGGCTCTCACATATTCCTCACAACAACCAAGTCAACCCACTTCACAGATCAAGCAATCAAGGCCCTAAGTTTAAGTAACATCCCCAAGCTCTCAAAGCTGGTGAGGAACAAAGCCAGGGTTTGACTCAGCACGACGCTATGTTCTTGAGCGCCCCTCCTCACTGCCCTCAGATCCTGTAGCTCTCCACCCAGGCTGCAGATTGGAATCACTTGGGGAGACTTTAAAAAATACTGATAAATTAAATCATTCCCTTGAGGTAGGCTAAGAATGCCAGTATTTTTTTTTTTCAAGGACTCCTCAGTTTCGTGTGAAGCCACCGTTGAAAACAACTGGACTAGCAAAGGCCAAAGAATAGTTATTTTCTTAACATGAGTCTTTCTCTGAGTAGTGAGAGAACAACACAAGTTCAAATTGTTTACCTGGAACAGAAACACTGGCTGGGAACAGGCACCAACACCAGCATCATCAGAATATCCTTATTTCCTCCCTCAACCTGCGCTTCTGCCCCACGTGAGGATCCCACATGGCGTCTGGTGCTGAAGCAGACCCAGGAAGCCGTGTAACCCACACAGTCCATCCAGAGGGAGGAGTCCAGAAAAGAAACAGCTTTGCCAACATCTCCTGTGAGCAGTAAAGCAGACTGAGAGCTGGAATCTGCCCCCCTGTGTCAGTGCTCCTTTCATAGGGAAAAAAAAAAAAATTGGAAGCAGTTGGAAAACAGTTGGGGCAGGGAGTCAGCCAAGGCATCCAAAGAGAATTTCAAGAACCAGAGAGAGCAAAGGAACAACAATAAAAGTCATAGCAGAATGAGAAAGAATAACAGGCATAATCTGAAAACAATGGGAAATGTTTATATGGGAAATATATATATATATATGTATATATATATATATATTTATATAACAAAGCAAAGAACTGGCCAGAAGAAATAAAATAGGGAGAACCAGCCATCATGATGCTTTATCAACACAATAAGGGGGAAATACAAGGGAATAATGGCACCTTCCATTCAGCTATGGGAAGCATGGCGAGACCTAAAATATTTTCAAAATCATCTAATATCAAAGCAACAGTAGCTGTAGCAAAATCACTTGGCAGGGAGGAAAGACCAGAAACCCCCAAGCCGAGGAAGCATGAACCACTACCTTGCTACTCAAAGTGTGGTTTGAGGATCAGCTCTTTCAATATCATCGAGAAACGTGTCGATATGCAGCCTCTCAGCCCTGCCAGATCTGCTGAACCAAAAGCTGCATTTTAATTAGATCCTCTCATGATTTAGATGCATATTCAAGTTTGCAAAGCACTGGCTCTACTGTAAGAAGCAAACTGATGCATAAAAAACAAACAACTGTTACAGGCAGAAGGTGGACTAAAGAACTAAGTAGCCAAGTAGACATCAATCTGACTAAATTATTTGTTGCAGCCCCATGAGAAGCCAGGCCCTGAGCTGGGTTTTTCTGGAAATGAAGGACTGAGGCCAGGCATGGTTAGCCTGATGCCATTAGGGCAGAAAACAAAAAGGGCGTGCACCTAAGGAAGACCAGGACTTGTGCTCCAAGGGGAGACCAAGCAAAGTGTAACCAGGTTTGGAAGAGCAGAAGCTGAAGTTTAGAGGGAGATCAGGAACCGTGTAGCAATTGCACAGACTCTCTGACAGATGGAAATGGTAATGGGGAAGTGGAAAGGTCTGCTCCAGGCAGAAAAACGGCACAAGCAGAAGACTGCTGTGTACAGAGGGAACACTGCCTTCATCTAGAGCAGTGATTCTCCAGTTACTTCACAGAGACTCATGAGTCTGTGATGATGCCTCAGAGACTAAGGGAAGGGAGGCCAGTGGGATTACCAGGGCCCCTTATCAACCACATAAGATATTCTTAACAGTGGACCCCACCAGTGAAAAAGAAAATTTGAAGCATATCACTGAGTAATATACAAGGTATATTGTATTGCTTCTAAAATTATTACCTATAGCTCTGCCTGGCACGTAGTCAGTACTCAAATATCTACTGAATAAATTAAATAACGAATGCATCTATGAGATCAAAGTAAAAAATGTGGAGCTACTCTGGGGCTAGACTGCAAATGGCCTGAAATGTCAGACAAGAGAGAGGTTTATATATCACTTGGTAGAGCACTGAGAAGAAGTTTATTAGCCAGTGACTGAGCTTGGCTCTGCTTTAAGGAGCTTATTCTGCAAACCTAGTGTAAAATGGATTGAAAATGAGAGAGGCTGGAGATGGGAAACTAGTCAGAAGACATCCTGGTAGTCTCCAGAAGGAGATAAGTGGAGTCTGAACAAAGGCAGTCACAGTGGCAATAAAAAGGTAGTGAAGTTGGCATTGTGAGGCATCGTGGAGACAGCATTTGTCTGTGAACTATGTGTGGGAAGAAAATAAATGGGAAAGGTTCTAGGTGACTGAGAAGTATAGAAATTGACAGAGAGTCACCCTTGTTCATGTAAGGAGAACGATATTGATTAGAGCTACACCTGTTAGATTTGAAGCACCCGAAAATAATATAAAGGCCCCTCGTCGGTGGTCCAAATGTCAATATGAAATTTAGGAAAGAAAGTGGAAATAACCTAGGAACGATAAGAGGACACCACTGAATAAAAAGTCACATGCAAAAGAGTAAAAAGAGGTCATCTATACAGAACAGAAGATCAAGAAAAATCTGCAGAAGAAAAAAACAGAAAAGGGAGGGTAAAAAGTCTGTATGAGACACTCAGGGACAGAGACGGAGTTGGGAAGGTGGTAAAACATAGTGAAATGGAGTGGTGGTGGGGTCACAATAAAAACCCAGAAGCAAATAAAAAGCAGTGGGACAAACTCTCCTCGCTCTTCAGCTCTTCGAAGACATGGGATTTTATACGCACAGCAGAAAGCCAATTTTGCTCTTTATTTCTGTGAACAGAGATTTTCACAAATAAAGCAGTCACTCCAGTGAGAAGTAAACTCATTGGTCATTTTTTTTAAATATAAATTGTTCCTGTTTAAAACTGAGCAATGATATCTTCAAACTCAGCTGGAAGAAAAAAAAATCTAAAGCTGGGGAGGTAGTCCATGGATTTTTAGATTCTTCCATGGTGGGAGCTCCACAAAGCGTTATCTATGTAGACATTTCACCTTTTGGAATTGTGTTTGTTTTGGAGGATTTTTTTGGTTTTCTTGTCTCTAAGCCAGGTCACCAGCCTGAGGACAAAAATGCTGAGAACACTTTAATGAATCCTCACATAATAGTTGCACTTTATAAAGTTACCCTCCAACTGCTGACAGGTCTCACTAATTGGCCGTGTTTGGGTGACAAGTACTAATGACAGTTCTTTCTCTGGTTTGACTGTAGAGGAGACACCTCCCTTGATTGCCTCAATTCAAGAACACATAAAATTCACTTTTTAAATTTTTTTTGCTATGTGAATCTATATATTGGTAAAATACTACAAAATATCAACATTATTTTAACATAGATGCTATTTAATGGTCATTAAATTTCTTTAAAGAGATCACTTACATAATGTAAAACAATACAATGTAAATGGAATACTTAAGGAGTTATACTGCAAAACATTTATCTCACAAGGATGACTCCAGAGAGAACAGTAATTTTTCCTTTATTAGGAGAATTCACCTTTTCAAACGCGTTTTACTACAAATGTATCCAAGGGAGGTCAAGCAGATCTATAAGAACAGCTTTTTGATTTGTGGTTTTCATTCCAAGCTTCCTCAAATCACTTCTGGAAACAAGTAGGAGTGTAAATTATAAATCTACAAACATTTGATTTTATAAGAATATAAAATTTGAACTACAACCAGCACTTTAGTCAAACATTTTTTCCACCTTAAGAACCTACGGTAACAACATAACTTTCAATGCGTATTTGCATTCTAAGGGCATTTATCTGTTACAGGGAAGAGAAGAGATAGCACATACACTCATTGCACATATGGCATCAAAATAAGATGAAAGGACTCTGAAAACCCGAGAAATTGGGCCCTGAAATACTTAAGGGAGCTCTTTCCAGCCAAATCCTTTATCTAACACATAGTTTACTTTGTGAAAAACCCTTCTTTTTAATTTGACAAATGCACCTTTTTTTTTTAACAGCTTCATGCACTATTCTGTAGCTACCAGTTTCTAAGCTTTAAGCTGGGCCCTGCAACACAAATGTTTTATTTCTTCTGTTTGAGCATCTTTTGCCATATCTTAACTAAGTTTGCATTCACCTTGGTGAGATGCTCTTGAGCAAAGCCAAACCAAAAAGAACTGCAAATCACATTTCTGCATGAAAATGAGGAAAATGAAGACGCGTTCCCTAATCCAAGAACTTTTGAGGGCATTCCAAAACTGTTTATTTTTCACTTATGGGTGTAGGGGCATGAAGGCAATTTATTTTTCTTGAAGGACCACAGCATCTCCCCCCACGCCCAGGTTCTCCATAAAAACTGTATGTCCTCCAGAGCCTGTGGAAGGATCCAGGGAATCAGCGTCCTGCCAGCTCTCCTTCTCCCCACGGGCCCCCGCAAACAACCATGGCAAAGCAGATGGTCCTCCCCCTCCCCTTCTCCTTGTCCCTTCCGCAGTCCCACAGTGTCCTCCCATCCCGTGCTGACACCTTCACCTGCAGCTTGGTAACCGAACCTCCCCACCCCCACTCTTCCTGGGCTCCCAGCAAGTACAAACTTTGGAGACCTTCTTTTTGCTTCGCCGCCCCCATTTCACCTTCAATCATCTGGACAACTCTTTCTGGATCCCAAGCTTCAGTTGCTATCTTCCTCCCACACCTCTGTCCCCAAACTACCCTTTTCCCTGTACTAAAGGGAGGGAGAGGCGTCCAGCCCAGGTGGCGGAGGCACTGCGGCTCACCACAGACGGGTGCTCTCCTCTGCCCGCTCCATCCTCCCTCGGTCTCGGTGCACAGGAGCCCAAGAGCCCACACTGGGGACGCCTCCACTCCTCCGGCTTCCACGACCCAGTCCTAACTCCAGAAGCTCTCTGGAGCCTCAGCCCACAGCCCGGGCAAGCGGCGGCCGGGCATCCTCCTCTACAAGTGGGACCGCGGGACAAAGTGCAAACTCCATCGGGAGGGGGGCTCCCGGCGGCCCTGCCCTCGGGCGGCGCGCCCAGGTGCCGGCTCGCCCAGTGGAGGCGGGCGGGGGCCCGTGGGAAGGCGGCGCCCGTTCGGGGGGCGCCCGGCCCGGCTGGGCTGGGCGCCCGGAGCTTACCTTCGCGCGCGGGCCGCTGGTGCGTGGGGGCAGTGGCTCTTCCAGCCCAGAAGCTGTTGCTCGCTCTCGGGCGGCGGCGGCGGTCCCGAAGGGGCTGCGCTGGGGCTTCGCGCAGACGCTCTCCCGCGGTCTGCGGCAGCCCAGGCGGCGGCGGCGACAGCTCGGCCGGGTGCGGCCCCGGAACCGTCCAACTCGGGCGAGCGCGGGGCTGAGGCTCCCGCCGCGGCCCCCGCGCTGAGCGCCTGCGCGCCCTGCCTCGCCCAGGTGAGGGGCGTGTGCCCGGAGCCCGCGGGACGCGCCGGGCCGGGGCTGGGCTCGGGCCTGGCTCGGCAGACGCCCGGCGTCTGGCCTGGCCGCGGACCCCCGGGGTCGGACCCGCCAACGCCTCTCCCGCGCACGGGAGCTGGCGACGGTTCACCAGGCGGGGACTTGCGAGGCACACACCCTGGGGCGAATAAGGCGGGACCATTCGGGGGTTCGTTGACACTGCAGAGTCTCCCGCAGCATCGCCGCCTTTAAATCCCGCCTTTCCAGGCGTGCGCGCACCGCGAGGGAGCGGAGTCCCGGTCCCGACGAAGGGGGTCCTCGCGGTCTTCGGCCTCGGGGCCCTGGTCCCTGAAAAAAATTTCTTGACAACTACAGAGGTCCCAAAACCCGGGGATCCAGCGGCGCGGGGGGAGTAGGGGGCGGGATCTTTCAAATACTACCAGAGTGAAACTCTCTTTTTGGAGATCATCAGAACAACTATTTGTTTTTCCTCTTTGACCTGCTCTCGGCTCTAAGACACACCAAGCAGCCTCCGCGTTTTTGGCGGAGCCGAGAAGGCCCGCAGCGGTAAAGGCATCGCAGGCTCACCGAGGATCTAAAAGGCTCTTTTCTTAAAAGGGGGGCTCTTGCTCCTCTATATTTCTCTTCCGTGCTTGAGTTATCAAAACTACACCGTATCATCGGTTCCCCTGATGTAGGGCATCTTGCGAAAATAATGCAAACACAGCAAGTGCTGGGTTCTGAAAGGGAGAGCGCTCGGACAGAAAAACGTTTACGGGGATAGGAAAAATAATTTTAGAAGAGCGGTTTTCTGAGATTACTCCTTTGGCTGGAGAAGTTCAAGAGGAATAAATGACAAGAGAATTGTGTTTTACAACAGATTTTATTTTCTTTTTTGGACCAGATGATTTTAAAATATTATTCTTTAATTCTCTTCTCAGATGATTGACACTAACTCCATCAATAATTAAGCCAGCAGCTGTTAATGCCTTGACGTAACAGTACAGGGTAAATATGTGAACGTCCAGTCAAAGCCAGTGCCAGTCTCCAGGGTGGGTTTGGGATTTGACAAGCACACTTGCGCATCATCCTTGAGCTTTAAAGGAACGGTTTTTGCCTGCCTCAGAATTAAGGGTTATTGCAGGCACCTGAGGTACCAGTGTAAGAAGGAGCATGATCGGACAGAAGTTTTTATATTTTTAGAATTCTAAATATCTTCACGTCCAGGTAGGCCTTCTCACTTCCTCATTACTAAGAGCAGGCACTTATTTGGTATGTTTATTGTGAAAATCTTACCCTATTCGAAATGGCAACAGGAAGCCAGCACCAAAATTAAACCATTGTAACCCAGAATACGGTGAGCTATTTTAATTCCTTAAACTGATTCTTACAAAATCATGGTTGTAAGGTCTCTCCCTGTAGTGTAGGATATATAGAAAACGAGTCTTTCATGAGTCCCTGAAGGTCAGTGAGGTGGGGTTCTGGCAAACTGGGACTGGCAGGAAATTCCAGAGGCAAAAGCCTTCCATGAGGAAAACACCCAGTTTCCAAGGCCCTGCACTTCAGAGCCCGGAATAGTGTGGTTTCTACTGAGCCTAGATAAGTACTGGTGTCTCCAGGTACCTCAAGCATAGGGCAAGGGGGAGGGAACCTTGAAACCTTAAGCCAACACCTTAGATTGCACTTGGAGGCAAATGAGTAACCTCTGCAGAGTGGAACACCTGTGAGAAGTGTTCCCTGCGGTTTGTGCAATTTAGCAGCATGTGCCTTTTTTATGTCCTGCAAACTGCAAAGATATCCTTCTCTCCTCTCTGTCTATTTTTAATCACCTAGAGCAAAGACTTATGGTGGAGAACAGTTTGAGGACTGCATTTCCTAACAACAGCTGAAAGAAGCATAAAATAGGTACAGATAACTCAATTTTTCACCTGTGACATAACTGACTAAAAGTTATGCCTTTATGTCCTTAGCCAGAGCAGGATTTAGGCCTCTGGCCTAAATATTTGCAATGCCTCCCTTCAAAATGTACTTCAACTGGAAACAATAGTAAACTAAAAAAAAACACAAGATTTAAATACATAAAAACAATAGTTCTCTAGAGATTTTCTGATCGCATCTTTATGCCTACTGCATGTCTTGGCATTGCCTGTGCCTTTCCAGTGAGATCTGATATAGGGGGTCTTGCTATCCTCAAACTCTCTCACCATCATTTTCCTAGAACCGTTATTGCTCATTCCTGGCAGCAGTGAAGTAAACCAACTCAGAGAGTGTTAGCCCTAGGACAGCTGCAACACAGAGGGATTGTGCAGCAAGAAGTGGTCCCTAGACCTTGAGAAGAAAACGTAACAGAAAGGGATTAATTTGAGCCTTTGTGTCTCAAAGGCTCAATGTACTATTTGTGTCAATGAGGTGTGTGAGGCATTGCTTCCTATACATTGAGGAACTTGTGCAAACTCCTTTTAACTGTTTATAAATCTGTACTTTCCAGTGGATAAAGAACTTGGTATTAGCAAGAAAAGTATCAACATATTTGAAAACTTCATCAGTCACATAGTTTTACATTCTAAGAAATGAATAGAGCCTATACATAAGAAATGGATAAATAAGATGTTATAAAACACGGCCCTACAGACATTTTATTTAGATTGCTTTGCAGCCATCAGCAATTTTCTGGTCTCAGAACTGGGGCTGTATTTGGAAAACCACATGATGGACACATAAGAAAACTGAAGGAAGAGTGTGTCTGTCTATTAGTCTCTCAGTCATATCCGACTCTTTGCGACCCCATGGTCTGTAGCCACCCAGGCTCCTCTGTCCATGGGATTCTCCAGGCAAGAATACCAGAGTGAGTTGCCATTCCTTTTTCCAAGAGATCTTCCCAACCCAGGGATTGAACCCAGGTCTCCCGTATTGTGGGCAGATTTTTTTTTTTACTGTCTGAGCCACCAGGGAAGCCCAGAAGTTTCAAATTCCAAATTCAGCTCTCACTTTCAAACCTAGAAACCTTAGTTTCTTCATCCATAAGACAGGGCTTCCCAGGTGGTGCTAGAGGTAAAAAAGCTACCTGTCAATGCAGGAGATGTGGGTTCAGTCCCTGGGTCAGGAAGATACCCTGGAGTAGGAGATGGCAATCTGCTCCAGTATTCTTACTTTCTTCTTTAGTAATGGGATCTATTTATTTTGGCTGTGCTGGGTCTTCCCTGCTGCTCGGCCCTCTCTCTGTAGCAGTGAGTGGGGGCTGCTCTCTGTTGCAGCGCCTTTCCTGTTGCAGAGCACAGCCTCTCGCCTGTGTGGGCTTCAGGAGCTGTAGCACATGGGTGCAGTAGCTGTGGCTTTCAGGCTTTAGAGCACAGGCTCAGTAGTTGTGGCACCCGCGCTTAGTTGTTCTGTGGCATGTGGGACCTTCCTGGATCAGGATCAAACCCGTAGGTCCTGCATTGGCAGGCAGATTCTTTACCAGTGACCACCAGGGAAGCCTCTACTCCAGGATTCTTGCCTGGAAAATTCCATGAACAGAGGAGCCTGGCGAGCTACCATCCATGGGGCTGCAAAGAGTCAGACATGCTTGAGCACCCAAGACGGGGCTAGTTATAACAGCCTTGTCTCAATGGGTTGCTGTAAAGATGTAATGTATATGAAACACTCTGAAAACTACACGGGTACCATTGGTTGAGAACTGTCTTCTTCATGGTTTGCTTTTCCTCTACTGCTTTTGAGATGTTCTGCAAACTTTCCTTCAAAGTGCCTTATAACTCCTGTTGAGCTCTTCAATAATCTCCGCTATGATTCTTTCCTGATAACTCTACTTGAAGGTGGCTCCAGGGTCATATAATGGGGATAGCACAAGTTCTAGTGCTAAATGAGTATGACTTGAGCTCTAGCTTAGTACTGACCCACTAGCCACCTAATATTCTTCATTCCTTCTAACCTTCTGTTTCCTCATCTGTAATGTGGGAAAATAAATATATCTTCATCATAGGAGTTATCCTGAGGATCAAAGCAAACAGGAAAGTATTTTTCAAACTATAAAAACACCTGAAAAATGTTCATTGTGATTTATTTTAACAGCTATTTGGGAAGTAAATAGATTTATCTCCATATTTGGCAATAAGATCTAAAACATCTTAGAAATACCAGAAAAATTATATATATATTTTTTTTGTGTATATATATATATGGGATTTTCAGAGCAACTTACAACTAGATTGAAGATTATGCAATTTTTTTAAAAAAATAGGCTGCTAAATTATATTTATATACAAGGGTACATGAATATTGCAAATACCATAAAGTCTTTCAGCTTCCATATATTTCAGAAATTAATGGAACAAATGTGACATTTGTTCTTAAAAGCTCCAACTCAAGTTCAACAAAAAATTCTGTTTTTGTTCAAAACCACTGATGTTACTTACCTTAAGATGTCTGCCTACTCAAGATGGATAACAGTGAGTTGAAATACAAAATGTTGAGTTTTTTTTTTAATCAGATAATTTTCATTCTCATTTTCTCAAACATTTGATGACACATGAAATGGGACAGATAGCTCTTTAAGGCTAATGAATTGGTTTCATGCAGAAATTCCAAATTTGACCCAGACATTTATATCTAAAAAAAATGAGTATAAAAAAGTGGAGGAAGTTGTTTTAAATGAAAATCTTAAGGCTATTTCTGAATTGTCAATTTGTGTTTTACATTTATCCCATTTCTAAACCTAACTGTATTATCTTTTAAATCTAATTGAAGTATCTGCCTTTAGAAGAAGGGATATAAAACTCATTGCTAAATCTCAGACATCCTTGAGGAGATATGCTAGCCTTTTTTTCTCCCTCTTCTAAGGAATTGTTTTTATGTGACTCACTAGTGTTCTATTCTGTGAAAAAGAATTGTCTTTTTAGCCTACAATTATTTTTTAATTAAAGATTGAGTTCCCTTTCATCTTTCTTTTCTACCTGAATATTCTTAGCATAGCCATGTACTGAAATTCCTTTCTCGCTAATATATGTCCTCCCTTTTCACACTGAGCACGTTATGATTTATCTCGATATTTTAAAATTAATTGTTTTTCCTCTGTGTGACCAAGATCTGTCTGTTTTTACCTTTTCCTCATAAAAGCTTATTTTCTTGAAATCTAGTGGGACTGGTGCTTTGCTGTGGCACTGTGCCCCCTTCTCTGAGGAAATAACATTTTTATGTCCAGAAGTGATCGATACTGTAAAAGTGTTCCTCCTGCGCCCTCACCCCAGATTTGAGGAAGTAACTGTGACTCTTCTTATGCATCTGTCCCTTTGAAACTTAATCCAGCACTGCCTTGGGACCCAGGATAAAGGTTGCATGACTTCACATTACTCCCAAATCCTTCTCTGATGACATTGCAAGGTTATTACCTCGGTTAGCACGTATTCCCCTTTGACTCTTTGCTCTGAAATGGATATAAAATAATTAATCTTCTTTGGACTGCATTGCAATTATAATTTTCCTCCACTTTTTGTAAATCTGAAGCTGTGGTGATACTCCTTTCAAAAACGTTGATCTATTTCTTAGTTTTAGCTTTTCATCCATGCCCTTGTACATTTAACTCATAACCACCTGATAACTGGGGGAGCTCCCTGACAATGAAAACTTTTTGATTTAAAGTTGCATGGTTTCACGAGTTTCTCACTTTAACCTATGTCATAATTTTAGATAAATTATGAGTGTTGAACTTACTGTGTAGAATAATTTTCAGTGTCTAAATAGCCTTCAGTGTCTAAATAGCCAACACAGAGCTTACTGGGGAATACTGTGTCCCATGTACTATAAATGCGTTGTCCCATTTATTGTAGTAAGAATCCTATAAGGGGGAAATATTGATGTCATTTTACAGATGAGAAAAGCAATAAACCATACGTTTGCAATATACATAAGGTCACAAATTGGCAGAGCTAAAGTTCTAGTTCAAGTTTTTCTTATCTTTAAAGAGCTCTCATTTGCTGCTTCTTGAGGTTGATCAAAAGTATTGATTAGATTGTAAGCTCCACTGGGAGCAGAAATCATATCCTACTTGCTCTGTAGTCCCTTATAACACCTAACATATAGTTCCTTACAAAGAGAAGCTCAAAATCTGTGTGCAGAGTAAATGGTTTCTCATTTCTGCTTTTCGCTGACTACAACTGCCATCTCTCCATCTTCTGAAGCCATTTTCAGCTTAGGAAACAAGGCAGGAAAATTTTCAGGAAAGAATTGAGAGAGCTGAAGAGAAATACCCTATTTCTTCACAAATTCCAAATACATTGTAGTCTTTGAGCTCTCAATATCCTTCTGTTTTGGACAACCATCTGAACCTCTCTAAACAAACTCTTTGCAAATGGTTGCTATCTCTTTTCAATACTATTGTCTGATTCTTAGAGCCCAAGACTGTTTCTTATATTTTGCATCCACCACCTACCCCTCCCAACCTGCAATGCCTAGGACTGAATCAAACCGGTTGTAGGCACTCTATGCAAGCTTGAATGCAGCCAGTGATTTTCCATTCTTATTCTCACAGTCACAGTGCAAAGAGCAAGACCTGACTCTCTGCTGCACAGAGGAAGTGATGCTCAATAAACCAGATTCAGACTCTCACTCAATCATTTCAGTAACTGCAAGTGAAAGTCACTCAGTCGTGTCAGACTCTTTGTGACCCCATGGACTGTACAGCCCATGGAATTCTCCTGGCCAGAATACTGGAGTGGGTAGCCTTTCCCTTCTCCAGGGGCTCTTCCCAATCCAGGAGTCAAACCCAGGTCTCCCACACTGTAGGCAGATTCTTTACCCCCTGAGCCATAAGGGAAGCCCAAGGATACTGGAGTGGATAGTCCATCCCTTCTCCACTGGATCTTCCCGACCCAGGAATCGAACTGGGATCTCCTGCATTGCAGGCAGATTCTTTACCAACTGAGCTATCAGGGAAGCTCATATTACGTGTTTAATGCACAAGTCTGCATCAGGCTTTAGCACTGCATGGCCAGTTTAAGGTAAGGGGCCATGTTAATTCTTACAAAATAATTCAAGATGCTATTGAAGCTGTCTAGTTTATAGTGTTTTGTGAGTGTCCTTTGTGATCACAGCCCTCTATACAAGTACTCTCCAAGAATTTTTAAACTATTGGGATCAAGCCTGGAGTCCACGTGACGATCATTTAAATATCAAATGTTAACTGAAGAACCCCATGCCATTAAAGTCATGTCTTAGGGGATACGTAGCTCAGGTAGACTTCCTGAAAAAGTATCCTTGAACAAAACAGACCCAGTAGGATTATAATGGAGAGCAGTGATGGCATGCAAGGTTCACTTCAGTTCAGTCGCTCAGTCCTGTCCGACTCTTTGCAACCCCATAAATCGCAGCACGCCAGGCCTCCCTGTCCATCACCATCTCCCGGAGTTCACTCAGACTCACGTCCATCGAGTCCGTGACGCCATCCAGCCATCTCATCCTTGGTCATCCCCTTCTCCTCCTGCCCCCAATCCCTCCCAGCATCAGAGTCTTTTCCAATGAGTCAACTCTTCGCATGAGGTGGCCAAAGTACTGGAGTTTCAGCTTTAGCATCATTCCTTCCAAAGAAATCCCAGGATTGATCTCCTTCAGAATGGACTGGTTGGATCTCCTTGCAGTCCAAGGGACTCTCAACAGTCTTCTCCAACACCACAGTTCAAAAGTATCAATTCTTCGGTGCTCAGCCTTCTTCACAGTCCAACTCTCACATCCATACATGACCACAGGAGAAACCATAGCCTTGACTAGATGGACCTTAGTCAGCAAAGTAATGTCTCTGCTTTTGAATATACTATCTAGGTTGGTCATAACTTTTCTTCCAAGGAGTAAGCGTCTTTTAATTTCATGGCTGCAGTCACCATCTGCATTGATTTTGGAGCCCAAAAAAATAAANAATGCTCAAACTACTGCACAATTGCACTCATCTCACTTGCTAGTAAAGTAATGCTCAAAATTCTCCAAGCCAGGCTTCAGCAATACGTGAACTGTGAACTCCCTGATGTTCAAGCTGGTTTTAGAAAAGGCAGAGGAACCAGAGATCAAATTGCCAACATCTGCTGGATCATGGAAAAAGCAAGAGAGTTCCAGAAAAACATCTATTTCTGCTGTATTGACTATGCCAAAGCCTTTGACTGTGTGGATCACAATAAACTGTGGAAAATTCTGAAAGAGATGGAAATACTAGACCACCTAACCTGCCTCTTGAGAAATCTGTATGCAGGTCAGGAAGCAACAGTTAGAACTGGACGTGGAACAACAGACTGGTGTGCAAGGTAGTGTGGAATTAAGAAAAGACCTAAGGCTTTGGTTGGGGGCGGGGAGGTGGGGGCATGGACATTGTGAGTAGGAGCAGAAAGAGTTGAATTCTTTCATATAATATTGTACCTCAACTATACTTTAGCTTGAAAAAACAGACTTGAATTCTATTGTAGTTCCAGTTACTTGGAAAGCAAGCTTGGGCAGTTGAATTAAATTCCCTGAGCTGCTTCTGTTTTCCTATCTGTTCTGCTTTAGCACTATCTTGAAATCTTCTAAACTGACCTCCACGAGCCTATTCACACTTCGCTCTCTAGCCTGAGCTCATTGCACTTACTTCATATTTTTGAGTGAAGATTTCTCACTTTGGATACAAACAGCTGGACTTCCAAAACAGATCAACTAAATAGGCAGTTTGCTACATTATTGAACATTTATTTGCTGAAAATAAGATTCTTCAGAAGGTCTGATTTTTTTCCCAATTATATGATTCACAGTGTCTGGAGACATTTTTAGTTGTTATGTGTTAGGGATTTGCGGGCATCTAGTATGTAGAGGACAGGAATGCTGCTAGTGTGTGCTTGGTTGCTCAGTCGTGGCTGACTCTTTGCAGCCCCACGGACTGTAGCCTGCCAGGCTCCTCTGTCCATAGAATTTCCCAGACAAGAATACTAGAACAGGTTGTCATTTCCTATTTCAGGGAATGTTCCCAACCCAGGGACTGAACACATGTCTCTTGCATCTCCTGCATTGGCAGGTGGATTCTTTATCACTAATGCCACCTGGGAAGCCTGGAATGCTGCTAAACAATTTATAATTCACAGGTCATAGCCCACAGCAAATGTTTATCCAACAATAACCAAGTTTGGTAAATTAAGGGACAATTTTTGTGTGGACAAAGGGCAGGGATATGCAATGTTCATGCTCACTAAAAATTAAAAACATTTATTTAGAACAGCATCCCATAACATCAAATTACTTGTTTTTCAGAAGTTACAGAAAGGTAAAGCAATATGGCAAAGGTATGGTGAAATGGAAGTCTTATTCACTGCTGCAACTTTTTCTACAAGCAGTGTTTTGTCATATTTATCAAACTCTTAAAATGATTGTTCCTGTTGGTTTGGTAATTTTAATCTAGAACTATAGCTTAATGAAATAATGCTAAACGTGAAGAAAATGAGCCACAAAAAAATGTTTATCAGGGCCTTACTAATGATAAGAAAAACTGAAGACAACCTAAAGGGAGTAGTTAAACATATCCCATTAAAGGAATATTATGCAGTTATTTCTAATGATATTTATTAGGACTTTGTATCAGTAACATGAGAAATTATTGACTGCAATATAAAGAGGAAAGGAGAAAAGAACTGATCCATACCATGATCACAGCTAAGCAAGATAAGTCAATGCATGGCAAGATTGAAGGAAATGCAAAACCCATCCATATCAATTGATTTACCAAAGTTATGGTTGACGCAACAATTCAAGCACATTATATGTCACACAATATATACTTGGATATATCTTCATTATTGTATTTTGTCGTTTGTACCATCTGATTTTCCTTTCAATGTGTTAGGTTTTCCTTGTTTAGAAGCCTGAGTCAAAGAGTTTGCTTTTTATTCTCTACATCATACTAAAGATGTGGTTATGTGTTACCTGAGACTATCAAGCAGTCATGCTTGCTCTCGTGCACTATTGATGGCACTGTAAGTTGATATAACCTCTCAGGAAGTTACCTTATTCGTGTGCACATCCTTCAACACAGAGGTCCCTCATTATCCTAGAGACATATCCAAGCAAAGCAACATGTACAAGATGTTTGTTACATTGTACTCTGAATAAGAAAAAATTGGAAATGGCAACCCACTCCAGTATTCTTGCCTGGGAAATCCCATGGATGGAGGAGCCTGGCAGGCTACAGTCCATGGGGTCACAAAGAATCAGACATGACTGAGAAACCAAAACTTATAACAGAGGAATCTAAAATAAATTGCCATATTATACATTAACTAAACACTTTATAAGCATAAAGTATTCACATATTAACTCTTATTATAAAAGTAATAAATGCTTTTCAAAAATTAGTTGGCTGGGCACGAAGTAGTGTACATTCATTTTTAACAGTGATAATGCTCAAGAATGCCATTCAAGCTTATCCCAAGAATCATGAAGTTAAACTTCATTTGTTTTAATCCCAACCAATCACTGCATCCCTTGACCTAGATGAGCTTCTGTACTGCTGGGAACTTGTTCTCAAAACAACCCTGCCACCTCTGGAGGTCCCATTATGAAATATTTCTTCTTTAGCACAATTCTGAATTTACATATACATTTCCTCATTTCTATTTCAAAAGCTTACTTCTAAGCAAGTTTTAAGTTGAATACAGGTTTCCTGCTTATCCTCTTCCATTGAAAGAAAAAATAATGTTTGGGTTGGTCCATCCAAGGTGAAAATTGGGCAAGGCACCAGCATACCACTCTTGCCCTGCATAAACACCAATAATAACAACTAAATATCCAGTCACTAAGCCCTCCCAGTCCATTTTTGCTAACCTGTAATTCACACTCAGTCTTCCTTTTCATCACTCCTGATATACTGATACCCTTACACCAGGTCCTTTTCAACTATCCATTACTTATCTCATACTAAATTCTTACGGAACATTCAACCATTTCAAAACCCACTCTCTTATCCAGAAGGAGAAGCTTAACTCTTGCATTCCTGGAAGGGAGAAACCCTCCGACTTGAGCGTGTTAACTTTCTTGCTCACCACAAGGAACACTTCAGAATTTCTCTAAATTTATCTCTCTGGGGTAAGGCCTCCGCCATGCACACTTGATGCCAACTTCTCTTCCTTTCTTCAGTGCAATCCCCTCTAGAGTCTTCATCTCATTTCCTTTTGCCTGTCTTCATCACTGGAGATAATATGTGTATCTCTGAAAAATCTTTGATCTTTCCTACTTTATTCACACTGCCTTAGAACTAAAAAACAGAAAGGCTTTTCTTGATTTTGTTTCACCTAAAGCTATTGTCTTCTTTCATTTTTACTTTTTCATCAACATATATTTAATAATTTAAGTGACTATGTGTACAAGATACCCTGCTACTTAGCTCTGTTTAGAGTTAGGGATACAGAAATAAATAGATACAAATCTCTGATTTCAAAGTCTAATCTATTTCAGAGGCAAATACACAGAAACCTCCTTGGAAAACATAGAGTCCAGTTGCTGTTTAAACTTTCTTACCTTCTCCTCAGTCAGATCCATTATCTCCTCAAAGTTCCACTTCCAATAAAATCAGTGGTTTATCGATGCCCAGATCTCAAGGATTTCCGGTTCTCATGTGCTTTGATTTTTCTCATTTAAGATGATGCTAATGATTGCAAACATATTTTCACAGGCATGTTCAAAGTTAATTCTCACAATAACACTATAGGAGAGATATTCCATCACAACCCCAAACTCCCACCCTCATTCATCAGATGAGGCCCAGGAAGAGAAAGCCACCAGTCCAGGATCACCCAGCAGGTACATGACAGAGCCTGGACTTGACCCCCTATTGTTAGATTCTAAAGCTGGCATGCTTCTTTAACCCCGTACCTTCTGTGGATGACCAAATGGATGACTGGAAGCATCTGCCGTAGAGAATGCAGAATGTTTGAAAACCTTTTTCTTTCTCTAACTGTCTTAACCTGACAGCTTGTCATGCAGCTCTAGGCATAGAATTACTGCCCAGTAATTGTTGCTGTCTAGGTTTCAACACAAAATACGTGCTGACCTTAGGTACCTGGATGGGAAAGACGTTGCCTGGTTTTACTGAAATGCTGTCCTCAGGATTCCTGTCACGGAAGTGCCTTATTCGTGAACCAGTTTTCTAATAAGATCGTTTGGTGCCTAACTCAACAGCCCTAGGCTGAAGAGCAGATGAACTCCCCTTTTATTGTATTTCACTACTAAAAGGTAATGCCTTAGTAAAGTTTCAATTTACAAATAATCACCTTCATTCAAATATTTTTGAGTAATCAAAGAAATTGGAACATCTTAAATATTCAAACTAATTTCATTGTTGGTTTCTCAACCTATGAAGTGTTAGTCGCTCAGTCATGTCACTCTTTGCAACTTCATGGACTGTAAACTTCCAAGCTCCTCTGTCCATGGAATTCTTCCTCAGGCAAGAATACCAGAGTGGGTTGCCATTTCCTTCTCCCCAGATATCGAACCCCATTCCCCTGCATTGCAGGCAGATACTTTACTGCCTGCCACCAGGGAAGCCCCCTTCTCAACCTATATGATCTTTAATTAATGGATTCATTCCCACATTGTTATATTCTAATCATTCTGAAACTGTTATGATCCTGGTACCATCTAAAAATATCTAAATGAATGATTTGTCACTTTCTTCTTTTCTTATAAAAAATTATGAACACAGCCTATGTAGAATTGCTGCCTCATCTAATTTGTTTGCAGGTAACTTTTTTTAAACTGCCTACATCTGTTGTCCCAGGTGAAAAAAAATGTTGTCTGATAAAGGTAGCTCTCCACCTGCTTTTTCTAAAGTAAGAGATATAAACACATCTGGGTTTTTATCTTCTAAACAATCGCTTGCTTATAGTCCTAATTAGCCTAGTCATTTACTTTTATCTGTTGCTATCCTATTTGAACGTTTATTTCCCATTCAACGTGTTTTCTGAAACTTCCTGCTTATTTTCTTTCTCTACTCCAATATGTAATTTTTCCTTAATTTGGCTTGCTTACATTGTTTTATTCCTCCTTCACAATTTTTTCGCAAATGGGTATTTTAAAATCTCTTCCATATGTCTCTATAACTGGTTTAAGATCCCTGTTAGGCTTTTATTTGTGTGAACTGCTGTCTTTTCTTTTTATTTCCTTGGATAAAACCACCTTAATTTTGTTCTTTTTCTGGAAGGGCTTATGATGAAATTGAGTAAAATCTTTATGTTTTCAATCAGCCAGCCACTTGCTGGGTATCCATCACATGCACAACATTGTGCTAAGCTGTGGGATGGAAAAACCAGGCAGAAGGAAGGCCATGAAGAGTGGAAGACAAGAGTTCTTAAATTCAGGAAAAGTATAAAGGTATAAACTTTAACAGGATAAAAGTACCTCAAAAAATCAAAAAGATACATTTAAATATGGCAACCAAGTATAAATGGACTCTGTGAATTCTGAAGGAATAAGCAATGGTGAGCTGGAATCATCAAGGAAGTTTCTTGGGAGTGATGGACTTTGCTCAGGAAAGTGTATAGGCTGTCAGTGGTCCAGCTGGTGGCGGCCGTATTCCAGCTGAAGGAAATGGCACTGAGGTAGACATGAACAACTCATTCAGACAACATCTAGTTGTTGCTGGCTGGATGAGGGAATCAGAGTCGGGAAAATGAGATATCAGCGGAAAGCTGGAAAGACTGCAAGGAAAGGGGCATGTTTATCAATTTTAATTAGAAGGACTGCTTCTCATGATTTTGATTCTGATCTTTGTCAGTTATGTGAGCTGCAAATATTTTCACCCAGTTCCCTAACTTGTCTTCTATCGTTTTTAAAGATGACTTGATGAGCACATGTTCTTAATTTTAGAGTAGTCAAATTTATCAGTCTCCTCCTTCATGGTTATTACATCTATATCTTGTTTAAGAAATACTTCTCTACCTGAGGTTAGAAAAATACCTGCCTATGTTTTCTTCAAAAAGTTTTTAAGTTGGCTTTTGACATTTAAGTTCTTAATCCATGTGCAGTTAATATTGGTGATGCATATTTTTTCCTAGCTCAATTGATTCAATTGTCTTTCCTTTCCCCAGTGATCCACCATATCCATTCTGACATACACAAAAAGTTGTACTAGTCTGTTTCAGTTTTTCTGCTCTATTCCTCTGATCAATTAACAGGTAACTTCCCTTACAATAGATATTTTAAAATGCTGCCTCAATTACAATAACTTTGCAATTGATGTTTTATATTTGGTACAATATTCAGTCTATAGATTAACCAGGATATAGTAGATAGGTAAATAGATGGATGAGTCTTCAATAAGCCAATGATGACAGTTTTCATGAACCCAGAATTATGATTAATTCTGTGCACTTGAGGTCCAAAGGTTGCCTTCGGTGGGGAGTAAATGAGATGCCACTAATTGCATTTTTGTTTTTTTGTTTTTTTAAGTTAGGTCATACTATAGATTGTATAATGAATGACACTGAAGAAAACAAAGTATACCCAAGAACTCTGTATCAGTAAAATCAAAATTACACAATTTGACTATTGGTTTAGAGAAATCCATTATCTTTCTTACTTGTGTGTGTGGGGGGAGGGGGGAGGGCGGTGCATGTGCTCAGTCACTCAGTCATGTCAGACTCTTGCAGCCCCATGGACTGTAGTCTGCCGGATTCCTCTGTCCGTGGGATTCTCCAGGCAAGAATACTAGAGGGGGTTGTTAGCCCCCCCTCCAGGAGATCTTTCTGACCCAGGAATCAAACCCACATTTCCTGTGTCTTCTGCATTGGCCAAGTGGATTCTTTACCACTCAGCCACCTGGGAAGCCCTATCTTTCTTATAGCCCACATTTTTTGAGGGCATGGACTATGTATATCCAGCACCTAAAATAATGTCTTACAAATAGTAGCCATTTGATAAATGTTTGAGGCATGGATGGATAAACAAATAAATAGTGGAGAATGTCATAAAGTTTATACATTTTTCATTTCAAATTTTATTTTGATATAATTGAAATACTGTGTAAGTTTAAGGTATACAGCATTATTTGACTGACATGCAAGAAATGAATTGCACACACAAAGTGAATACCACAATTACCACAATAAATTTAGTGAACATCCATCATATAGATACAAATTCAGAGAAAAAAAGCATATTTTTCCTTGTGATGAGAACTCTTAGCATTTATCCTCTTAATTTTCCTATATAACATACAACAATGTTAATTATATTTTTAATTTGAATCTTTAGTTCAACCAGTTTTATAGAGTATAACTCTTCAGTTAAGAAAAAGACCCTACATTTACAATTCCATGCAGCTAATCAAATTCTATTCCTCCTCCACTGTCCTGCCATTGTATTAACAGTCAGCAACATTCGTCAGCTGGACAGTGAAACGGACACACCAGACTAGATTTTGGGACGAGCTGTGGAAGGAGATGCATGAGGCAAGCTGTTTTGGCCCCTGTTTTACGGGTTTTTATTCAAGCTGAGAATACAAAATGAACCAAAGAGAAAATGTCAGAATGCTTAGAGTAATAAGTATATATTAACTCTGTGCAAACTGTGTGCATTGGTGTTGAGAAAATACAGGCAAAGCAGCGAGTGCCCCTTTGGAAGGTGAGAGACACTGGAGTTCACATGAGCTCTTTCTCCTACTAAGGATTAAATGCTACTGTGGTCACAGACTCCCAGTGAGTTATATTTCACATTTATTTAAACAGAAAACAGACATATTATGTATATTTGTCTCTACATAGATAATACATGTCTTTGATTTATTTATAATTTATAGATAGATTTCTTACAGATTTCTTTATTACCTATGGACAAATAAAAAAAAATAATTTCATAAGCTATAGTTTCAAAAAGAATAATTTCAAATAGAGTACATCCATGGCATATGCTGAAAATAGAAAATAAGTGTCAGCTTATTAAACTTTTACTTCAGTGACTCTTATGGTTTCATAAGTGTGGGTGAGTGTGTGTTCGTGTATGCGTGTGCTCAAGTGCCCAGTTGCTTCAGCTGTGTCGTATCCTTTGGGACCCTATAGACTGTAGCCTGCCAGGATCCTCAGTCCATGGTATTGTTCAGGCAAGAATACTGGAGTGGGTTGCCATTCCCTTCTCTAGAGGGTCTTCCCAACCCTAGGGATCAAACCCACATCTCCCATATCGGTTGCATTGAAGGTGGATTCTTTTACCCCTGAGCCACCAGGGAAGCCCATGTAGGTGAGTGCTGGGTCATAATTTTTCACCCAGAAAATGGATCAGCAAAAGTGTCTGTGCAGCCAGCTGAAAAGCCAGTTTAAGAAAAACCACTGGCTTTTGTCCTGTCCACACACAGTAATGACTCTTCAAGGCCAGGCTCTAGTCACTCACTCTATGATAGGCATAAATTCTGTTACCTTGTCTTCTCAGATTTGCAACCAGGCAGCAATCTTTGTTTTAAAAGAACTTACCCGATTTCTTACAGTTACTTCCAAGGCTAGGAATCCTGGTAGTGCTTCCCTGATATTTATACCTTTGTCATCAGTTTAGAGAGTCTTCCCAGTGGCTCAGAGGAAAAGAATTGCCTGCCAATGCAAGAGACATAGGAGACATAGTTTTGATCCCTGGGTTGGGAAAATCACTTGGAGGAGGAACCGGCAATCTACTCCAGTATTCTTGCCTGGAGGATCCCGTGGACAGAGGAGCCTGTGGGCTACAGTCCATGAGGTTACAAACAGTTGGACGCGACTTAGTAACAGCACATGTGCATTGGTTTAGAAGTTGTCACATCTTCCAAATCTTTATCTACCTAGGCAACAGGGCAACGCTCTTCAGCAGTAATGTGGGGATCCTTGTTGCCCCAGCCAGTTCATTTATTCCCAGTCTAGCAGAGCAGTGTCAAGATGAGCCTACAGACAAGTGAATCTCATACTGTAAGTTCCAAACAGCATATGGTTTGCCTCAACTATATTATATAGAAGGAGTTAATATTCATTTAATGTAATGCATGGGCAATTTGCTATCCTTTTTCTAAGAGTAAATCTGTAATTATGTAATTATTCTGTAACAACTGCCTTGCATCATTTATTTCCCAGATAAGCTCTATAAGTTTTGGAAACTGAGAAAATAACATTTGAACTAATAAAGTTGAAATTGTCAGCACTTTTCCTCTAGCACTCATTTATCAAAAGTTCTTGAAACAATGAAAACTACGTCTTAAAAGCAACAGGATAAATGGATTCTATCTATGGAGACCGATGGTGTTAGCTTTTTGTTTTGATTTTTTAGTGTCATTTTTTTCGAGACAATCCAAGAATGAAAAAAAGGTCAGTTTTACAGCTCAATCCTGAATACATCAAATGAGCACATAACAGGTGCCTACCAAGTGAAGAATAGCCTAGGAAAAAATCAGAGTTAGAAAACAGCCAACAAAAAGTAGTAGGGCAATAGGTTATAGACTGAGTTCCCAATTTTTGCTATTGCTGAATGTCTTCTAACTTCACTGTGAATTGTAAGTACCAATAGATTTCATGTGCTTCCATATGAGAGAAAAACTGCATCTGTAGGTGACGGGCACAACTTGAAGGGGCAGTTATGTCTTATCTGTTATCGCGACACTGCCAGAAGTAAACAGAACAAGAGATAATGGCTCTTAACTAAGGCTAATATTCCTGAGTAGCAAACATGTGCTTTACAATTTGATTTATTTCTCATAGAAAGAACGGTAGAAAATCAGGAGGCTCTGCAAATATTATATTTATTTTAGCCAAGTCAGATGGATTCACTGCATCGAAAGGTAACTCTGAAGTTCAAAACAGAGACTGCTTCTTTCTAAGCATACATTTCATCCATGGAGGTTGGGTCCTGTCCTTTCCTTTGGTGGGTGAAGCTTATGAACATTCACGACAGAAGGTATTTCATAATTCTTTTTTATTGTTTTCCATGCTCATCAGACATTTCATCATACTGTGATTTTCAAAGAGAGGTGCCCCTGGAAGTCCTCCAAATTGCCTTGGGATGGTCTCAAAATACCAATATTTGTAACTACATTTACACTTTCATTTCTGGAGAAATTTAACTTGTCAGCAATCTCTCAAAGGACATACCCCCTGAGCCTTTTATTATGTTAAGACACACTGTGGCCCATCTGAATTTGAGAAGTGTGGGATGCCTAGCAAAAACGCAAATTCAGTTCTCCACAAAATGAAGTAGGTTTGGTAAATTTGTTATTGGCACTAAATGTATAATGGCTTAAAGAAAGGACAACCTTCCCTATATGTGGTTTGTTGGTTTTACAGAGTATCTTCTCTTATTATGTAGAGATTATTGTATAAGAATTAAAATTATGTAGTTACAAAATATGCTTTTTCTCCTTCAGTCTACCTTATACCCTTTTCTCTGAAGCTTTTGAATTCCATGATGATGTTTCAGAGGAAACACAGGCTATCCTAATTTGGGATTTTGCATAAGGATGTAAAGAAATGTAACACCTGGCACAAAAAAATTTCATCTGGTGTTGCCATTAGCGCTGGAGGGTGTCATGACCTCTGCGCTCAGAATCCAAAGGGGAAAGGAGCAGGGCCTAGCAGTGCAGTCTTAGAAATAAACCGGCAACTAACAGGCCGGTTAGCTTCTTGTTAATTAAGAGCCACTCAAGAACGGGTTCTTCCCTTTCTGTAGAGTGTCGTAAATCTTCCTTATTGAGAGTGCAGGATTGTTAAAGAAAACACACATCTGTGTTTATACCAGATGGCACGTAGACATTTCCTATTATGAATATTCACTCTTCTGTCCATTGCTACAGATGTTACAAGTGTCTTCTACACGTCTCCCCTCTCTTAAGGCTGAAAACGGAAACTAGCATTAAACATAACAGTAAATAAAGAGGCAAAGAAAAGCTGAAACGAAAACCAGGTGCATAATTAGATTAATTTTGTTCTCAGTCACCTCAACGTCCATAAATTAGACTTTATATGATAATGTATGCATACAGAATTGCCCTTGGGTTAAAAATCTTAGTTGTAGACTTCTAACCTGTGATGGACAGGGAGGCCTGGCGTGCTGTGATTCATGGGGTCGCAAAGAGTCAGACAGGACTGAGTGACTGAACTGAACTGAACCTGTTTGTCTAGTTCTAACTTAATTCTCTTTATAGCTTAACACCTGTACTAACCTTGTAATGAACAAACATTTGACATATTTCTGAAGCCACAACATGCAATCTTTATTTAAATACCATTATTTGGAGTCAAGTCAGAGGGTGCATATTCTGTTATCAGAGGATATGCTGATGATATGCTATGCAGAAATAAGCTGTAACAAAATGACCCTGTGTTAATCTAGCTACACAATGGTTCTAATCAGGACGTATTGTGGCCTTACCTGAGTATCCCCTGCTCCTAACCATCCTCTTCTTTCTGGGATAGGATGAGGACAGAGAGCATGTCCCATCCTCAACTCCACTGATTCACTGAACAGTATCTATGGAAGGTCTACCATATACACAATTTCTCCTGAGAACTTTAATATCTTGAGGACTTGATTGTAAGCATCCCTTTCTTTAGATGGTCTTAAGACTCTGAAGAACTTAAAAAAATTTTTTCATCACAAGAAAATTCGAGCAACCTAGATATGAGACTATATCTTAATCCATTCTCCATAAAATCCTTTGCAATAAAAAGGGTCTCCTGTTTCTCTCTAGTTAGCAGGCCAAACCTAGAGATTCCTGAGGAAAATAGGAGCCAAGTAGACTTTTGTTGAGCTGAACTTTCATCTGCTTGGCCAGTGGAAAAGTAAAGATTAATTTTAAAATGATTTTATGTAACTTAACATTTTCTAAGTTTTACTCTAAGAGGAGGAAAGGCAAATGACAGCACATCAGATCACAGAATAAAGGACTTGTGTCATTGGGGGACTGTTCTTGGGAAATTAATAGGTTCCAAAAATCAAGCAAGATGATTAATACTGGCTTACATTTGATCTATAAACCACAATGACAAGCACAGCATGACCCTGACTTAGCCTGGCATTGTGATTTAATGAAAAGAGAAAGCTTAGAAGAAGACTCTGAAGGAAAAAATAAAGCCTTCTGCACTGGGCCAGAAACTTCTTGATTGATATACCCATCTTCTGATTCCTAAATTTTGATCATGGGGGTTCTGTATATGGTAGATAGTTTCTTTATCAAGAGAGCCAGGTAAAAAGTACTAGCTTCTTAAACACAAGTAACAATTTTATAGAAAGAAAGTGATACAGCCTCGTACTTTCATAAAGGAAATGCCATTTGCAAAGCTATTGCTGAGGGAAGTCAGGGAAGGTAAGTGTGCTAATTGTGGCTGTGCTTTTGCCATAAAATCATCATGAGATTTTGGTTAGATAAAATCAGTTTTGGAGGACTGCAAAGCTGATTTAGAAGGTGGTCGAGGCCATAAACTGGTTTGAGAGAATGTGCCAACCAGGCTCTATCGGGTCACAGTGGTTTCAACCGGGGTTGAAAAACGACTCTGTAGCTGAGAAAGACGGCGTATCCAAACCCCCGTGCAAAAGCCTGCAGCCACTGTGCGAACCTGGGGCTGTCAGAACACCAACCTGGAGTCACCCTGACTGTTTTTCCTAAGACTCTGACCCTAACTGTTGCTTCCCATAACTCAGCACTCTGCTTCAAGACGGTCTACATTCACCACATCCCTGAACTTCCATTCCACCTGTCACTCTAGCTCCTGTAATGACGCTGGCCCATTCTGTTACCTGGGCACGTCTGTCTGCACTTGATCCGAAGCAGCTTACTTTCCCTGCTTAATTTTGCTTCCAGAGATAGCTTTAGAGACTTCTTTTCTACCCTGCGAGTCACGATCTGGAGGATTTCTTAAATAAAATTTCTTGAGTAATCACAAATACATCTTCACAAAGAAATTCTTTATTCTTTATTCTTTCATCTACTCATTGTTCTCCACATTTATTGAGCATCTGCTATATGCCCCAGGCCTCATCTCTAGTTAAAGACATAATCCTCATTCCCCTTGCAGAGTTTAACCTGGTGAAGAGAACAGTCAATTTGTAAATAGATTATGGTATAGAGATGACAAGTGCTTTGACAGATGTAAACACAGGGGCTATTGGGCCACTTAAACCAGCTTGCCTGACTGGTTTGGCTGCTTGATCTTTGGGAAGTGTCTGGTGTGTCTAAAAACACTAAGGAAGCCCTTGTGGCTTGAGATCAGAGAATGAATTGGTGAGGAATGCCTTTCCTTTTAAAGAAGAGAAGATGAACTCGCTCCCCAGCCCAGTTTCAGGACGTCATGAGAAGACGCAGCATTTGGAGGAGCAAATTGATTATCGAGGGCATCAGTGCAGAAGGATGGAGTCCTGTTTCCCAGGCCTGGAGTCACCCTTGTGATCTTAAGTCCTCCTCACTCCTTGCTCTCGGCAGAGCATTTGATGTCACACTTCTTCCAGGGAAGATAAATGGGGACAGTAATCTTAACAGACAAGAATGAACTCAATCACCTCAGGTATATTTAAGAAAAGGTACAAAAGGCATGGTGCATCCCGAGTATTTAGTTTTCTTCCTCCCCACGTGCATCTGCGCCCCCACCACACGGCCACCTCCTGCCAAGGACCTTTCTCAACCTGACATCACCTGACACAGAGAGTCACCGTTAAATTCGAATGGAAAAACTTTCTATAATACCTAAATAAATTACAGTTAAGAGTTGAATCTCCAGAGATCTTTCAACCCCAGTTTGGCTCACCATCTAGGAAGACATATCATAGAAACTATCTGGCCTCAGAAAATTCAATATCAAAACACCCACACACCCAGCAAAAGACAAGTCAAAATTCTAGACAAAACAAAGAAACAGCACCTTCATGACTGCCTCTGGAACAGTGCTTTTTAACCTTGCATCAATTATGGATCTTGTAGAATCGGATGAAAGATATAGTTTGTCTCAGGAAAATGGATGCATATTCAGTTGTAAGGGGTGGGGGGGAGCCTATTCATGGATGACTCTATAGAGCTGGGATTCAGAATATCTGCTTTGAAAGGAAAAATTCTTTCTCTCTCGAAAAACATTTCACATCTTTAGATTCATTAACATTCCTTAAAACTTGAGAGTTCGGGCTCCACCGTCTCCATTTACTATAAACACACGGTAGTTTTCCAGCCAGTAATCAGAATCTAATCTCCCTCCTGACATGAGAACAGACATAAGACTGGAGCTGGGAAATGCAGCTAGCAACAGAATTCAGTATTAGGGAGTGGGTTCATCCTGTTCAACCAGCTACCTTTGGAGATGCCACAAACAGCTACAGGGGGCATCCTTTGAGCATGGGCTCCACAACCCCATGGCAGCCTCTCAGTGACCCAGCAATGAGCTCTAGCTCCCGGAGAAGCACTGAGTTATACAAACAGATTTAGCAACGTTGGAAAGAAGGGTTCCCCCCCCTACCCTTTGTATCAGTGGGTGTTCCTCTGTTCTACCATTTATTCACTGCACTCACCTGGAATGGCCTCTCAAATCTCTTTGTAAGCATGAAGGTCTGTTCCAACATATAAAGGAGGATATTAAGGAGAGAGGAGGAGAAATATTCTGCTTGCTGATATTTTTCTCATCTGTATACCTGCGAACCTACCAACAGCCCCATGAATTTGAGCATAAACTCTGAGGTTAAAGAAAAACAAAACTATAAAATGATACATCTTTGCTACTAGGAAATGGTCCAGAAGAAGGAAGAGTTTAAGCAGGCATATATGCATTGCTTTTTGTTTTTCTATGAAAAAAGAGGTGCTGAGATCTTTATTTTAATAAAGTGTAAAATGCTTCTCCCACTCTTTTCCTGTTCCCACACACTTCTCTCTAACTCGATTGGTTTGTGAACTTGTTGTTCTCACCCAAGGAGTTAGCTCAGAAAGAACTGGATAATTTGTGGAGGATGACTGAAATCAACACCGCTTTAACAAAGCCATATCACACTCCCTCCCCCCCAAAAAACAAAGCCATATCCCTAACCCTAACTCATTCAGCGTGAGACACATTTGTAACCCATGTCACTGGGGGCGTGGGGACACTGTGCCTTCTGGGAGGGAAGTATCATCAGCAGGCAGCCCCTGCGAATCAGAGGCTAGGCTCTTAGGCAAAAAGAAGCCTGCTGCTGTTACTGCTAAGTCACGTCAGTCGTGTCTGACTCTGTGCGACCCCATAGACGGCAGCCCACCAGGCTCCCCCATCCCTGGGATTCTCCAGCCAAGAACACCGGAGTGGGTTGCCATTTCCTTCTCCAGTGAATGAGAGTGAAAAGTGAAAGTGAAGTCACTCAGTTGTGTCTGACTCTTCAAGACCCCATGGACTGTAGCCCACCAGGCCCCTCTGTCCATGGGATTTCCCAGGCAAGAGTACTGGAGTGGATTGCCATTGCCTTCTCCAAAAAGAAGCCTACCTCTCCTTTAATGGGGAACCAGGGCTCAGCCCTGTAAAAAAGTGCTCGCCAGTGGCGAGAGAGCAGGGGATCCTCTGAGAAGGGCAACCAGGGCCCCAGTCTTCCCTACGTCCCAGCTCTGTGGAGAATCTGCTTGTATTTCATAAGGGCATCTTCATTCAGAGAAATTCTAAGCACACTACAGGAAAATGCAGCAGCCACAGCGACCAGGATAGGAACTTGTTAGGCTCCGTACTGTGCATACGGAGAGGGTCTGGCATTGCTGCAGACCTCTGTAAGGTGTAGCTCAGGTGCTGTACCTGAGGATGGGATAAGAGCAGCAGGCATTGTAGATGGTCCAGTCAGCCCCTGCCCTCAGAATGATCACACTGGAGCAGTGGGTCTGGAGTGGGGGCCATGTGTGGAGCCAGTTTGCATTAGTACGACTCAGATAGGGGGTGCACCTAGAGGCAGAGGCCAGGAATGCCACTGAATCTCCTCTAATGTTCAGGCCAGCCCCACCCTCCACCTCACCCCCAACAGAGACTGACTTGGCCCAGGGTGTCTGTCCACAGTGCCGAGGCTGAGAAACACCGTGCTAGTGAGAGTGGGGGTGTGCAGCTTTGGGAGACAGGAGAGGTGAGCACAGCAGAGGGCCCTACAGGTGGCAGAAACTTGGACTTCTCCATCAAACCTCAAAGGCTTCCAAAACTTCAAAATCGGGTGGAATATTTTGGGCTGGATATTTCACTTAAGAATCAGACAAGAGTATCAAATAGGAGTATTCTCCTGGTTGAAGTTAACAACCTCACCCTCCTGGTGAAGCCTTCCTTTTCTGTGTGTATGCACGTGTGTAAGGAGCAGGACAACACAAACGCAGACACGCACACCTGGAAGGAGGCAGGAGGCATGAATGCCACCTAGGGCCTTTGTGCATCTCTTCTTTGCATCTGACACATTATTGACAACCACGGGCTTAAGATAATGAACTGTCTCCTGTCCCTCAAGACTGAAACACTGGACCTGAAAAAATGCCTCAAGGATTTCTCAGGAATGACTTTTCAAAGATGGGTGCAGGTCCATGTAAAGCACTCTCCCCTCTATCAACAGACATTTATGTTGTGGTCATACTGTGGCTATTGTGAATAATGTTGCAATGAGCATGACAATGCAGATATCTCTCTAAGTGATTTTATTTCTTTTCTATATATACCCAAAGGTTGGATTGCTGGATCATATGGTAGTTATATTTTTAACTTTTTGAGGAACCTCCATACTATTTTCCACAATGACTGTCCCAATTTACATCTCTACTAACAGTCTATAAAGTTTTCCTTTTCTCTACATCCTTACCAAAAATAATATTCTCTGGTACATATATACAGAGAAGATTATTGATACTTTTGAACTATGGTGATGGAGAAGACTTTTGAAAGTCCCTTGGATTGCAAGGAGATTAAACCAATCAATCCTAAAGGAAATCAATCCTGAATGTTCATTGGAATGGATGCTGAAGTTGAAGCTCCAATACTTTGGCCACCTGATATGAAGAGCTGGCTCACTGGAAAAGACCCAGTAGGTCTGATCCTGGAAAAAATTGAAGATAGGAGAAGGGGATGACAGAGGATAAGATGGCTGGATGGCTAGGAGATGGTGAAGGGCAGGGAAACCTGGTGTGCTGCAGTCCATAGGGTTGCAAAGAGTCAGACAGGACTGAGCTACAGAACAATAACAACAACATATATCCTTGGAAGGAAAGATATGACCAACCTAGATAGCATATTCAAAAGCAGAGACGTTACTTTGCCGACTAAGGTCCATCTAGTCAAGGCTATGGTTTTTCCTGTGGTCATGTATGGATGTGAGAGTTGGACTGTGAAGAATGCTGAGCACCGAAGAATTGATGCGTTTGAACTGTGGTGTTGGAGAAGACTCTTAGAGTCCCTTGGACTGCAAGGAGATCCAACCAGTCCATTCTGAAGGAGATCAGCCCTGGGATTTCTTTGGAAGGAATGATGCTAAAGCTGAAACTCCAGTACTTTGGCCACCTCATGCGAAGAGTTGACTCATTGGAAAAGACTCTGATGCTGGGAGGGATTGGGGGCAAGAGGAGAAGGGGATGACAGAGGATGAGATGGCTGGATGGCATCACTGACTCGATGGACGTGAGTCTGAGTGAACTCCAGGAGTTGGTGATGGACAGAGAGGCCTGGCGTGCTGCGATTCATGGGGTCACAAAGAGTCGGACAAGACTGAGCGACTGAACTGAACATTATTTACCCTTAAGAAAGAAAGAAGTCATGTCATTTAGTGACAACATGGATGAACCTGGAGGACATTACACTACCTGAAATATGCTTAACAAAAATAGACAAATATTTTGTGATCTCATTTATATGTGAAATATAAACAATCAAACTCAGAAACAGAGAGAAGAGTAGTTACTTGCGGCAGGGGTGGGGGGTGGGGGGCAGCGGTGAAGAAATGAAAAATTCCCCCCAATCAAAGGATATAGACTTTCACTTATAGGGTGAATAAGATCTATGGACCTAATGGACAGGATAGTGACTGTGGTTAATAATACAGTGCGTACTTGGAACTTGCTAAGAGAGTACACCTTTAGTATTCTCATCACACACACACAGAAAAGTAATGATGTGAGCTAATGGACATGTTAAGTAGCTTGACTGTAATCATTTCACAACATATCCATATATCAGAACATCATGTTGTACACCTGAAACATATATACAATTTTTGTCAATCAGACTTTGACGAAGCTGGGAAAGAATAACATAAAATAAAATACAAAACTAAAGAGAAGAGCTCCCTCCTCTCCTGACGAGACTGTCACCCTGGGAGAATTGACTGAGGACAGAGGGCCAGCAGTGTGTGAGCACGTGGGTGAGTGAGTGTGTCTGCGTCTGTGTGTGTGCATGCCTTTGAATCAGTACCGAGCGTGTCACCTCCCCTTTGGACCTCAGCTTCCTCACAAAGAGAGCTGGCTTCAGTGATCTCTAAGGCCCCTTTCCAGCTCTTACATTTCTGGATTCTGTGTCAACATTCATTCCATGCCTGCAGAAGGCTGCCAAATGCCTGCATCCTCTGCTGTCTTCAGCGGCCTTGTGCGAACTCATTACCACAGCAGGCTGCTCTGTGGGTGGCGAGCCCTGAGTGCCCTGGACATTCATTCCTCACCTCTCAGTCTTGCGCTCAAGAAACGCTTTATATTCCTCCTCAAGATTATGTGAGAGGGACTTTAATGGGGCTGATTTTATGTGAGGATCCAATGATAGAAAAACAGATTCTAGTCAGTGCTTTACTCAGAGGATCATTCCACAGAAGCTGAGCTGTTTCTAAAATAGTCCCCAAAGTAGCTTAAAAAATAATAGCAGTTCTAAAACCAGATCATTTCCTGATGAAAACTCTAGGCCTGTTCAATTTTTAATCCTTTCTGAAATCAGCATGGTTTTTCTTTTTCTCAGAAAGGTGTTTAGAATGAAGTTCTTGAATCTGCCCCTTGGACACATTTACATGCTGTGTCTAATTTCTTAATTCTTTTAATCAAGGCTTTCCTACTTTTAAATTGTAGCTAAGTGTTTTGGGGGGAATTGGAGTGCTTACTCCTATTTGCCTGACAAATATACAGCATCAAATATTCATCATTTAAATGTAATTAAAATACAGAATCACAAAAACATCAGTGCAATGATTTAAATTGCTTCAGTTTTAATTACAGGATTAAGGCAATTTGGGATTAGAAATGTAATACAATACACAATCAAGAGGTCATATTCCTATAGGTTTTAAATAATTTAAAACTCTTATGACTTTAAAGAGGAGAAGTATGTGGATGTATCTGCCAACAGTGAGTAATAATGACATTGGAGAAGAATAGGAAGATGTGCGTTAAAAGTAAGAAAACTCAGCTGTGCTGAGAAATTTTAAAATCTATCTGCCTGGTAAAATGTTCAACAGTCCTGAATTCTTCCAGGTTAAAAGCAGTAAGTCCAAATAAAACTTCATGTGTAAGTAGAATGTGTAATTCTGTAAAGTTCTTAGGAACCATATCTTCATTAAAAGAAATTCTTACATTTTATATTCCTATTTCAGTAGGATCATCTTAATTTCTTTATTGCTGTGGGACTTGCGGGACCATCTTAATCTGAATGCTTGGAATTGATCTAAAATGTGGTCTATGGATGATAAAACCTAGACACGTGGTTGAAAACTTTAAAATTAATTGACATTCTTATTATTCAGCTGGCCTCCAAAATGACTCCATATAAATTATATTGCCATATATAAATCGTTTGAACTTTAGCTGCCACATTTTCCATATAAACCAACAGCAGCTACAAACAGTGTGAACTGAAGCGAAAAGTGGTTTCCCTATGGAGGCAGGAAACGTGAAGTCTCTCGTGATTTTTAGCCTCGTATGCTTTCATGATCAACATTTTGTCACGTTTTTAATTAAAGTGGTATCAGTGTTTAATGCAATACCCAAGCTTGTTGGCTACCGAGGCATAGACACAGACCTCACATTCCAAAGCAGCAAGCTTTTTAGTTCTCACTTGGACAGACCTCAAATTGCTGATGGGACTTGAGCATCCATGTACGGGTTCCAATGGGCACTTGAAGCTTTGGAAATTTTATGAACAAAAAAACTTGGAAAAGCACTTGGTCCAACATCTGACTTCAGGCAGAAAAGTAATGAAGCTATCTGTGTAAGACAGTGATCTGGATCCCTATAGCGCAATAAAAATATAATAAAAGGCATCCATGGAATCTAAATTTTTCTAAAAGGCACATTTTTAAAAGTATAAGAGGGCAAAATTAATTCTAACAGTATATTTCATTCAGTCAAAATCATATTTCAACAAGTAATCAATATAAAATTATTGAAATGTTTTAAATTATTTTTCATGCCAAATCTTTGAAATTTCATAGGTATTTTACACATACAGCACGTCTCAATTTGTCCGTCAGTTCAGTCACTCAGTCGTGTCTGAAACTTTGTGACCCCAAGGACTGTGACATGCCAGGCTTCCCTGTCCATCACGAACTTCCAGAGTTTGCTTAAACTCTGGAAGTTTCCTCTGTCACCCTTTTCTCCTCCTGCCTTCAATCTTTCCCAGCATCAGGGTCTTTTCAATAAGTCAGTTCTTCACATCAGGTGGCCAAAGTATTGGAGCTTTTCCAATATTCAGGACTGATTTCTTTTAGGATTGACTGGTTTGATCTCCTTGCAGTCCAAGGGACTCTAAAGAGTCTTCTCTAATACCACAGTTCAGAGGCATCAATTCTTTGGCACTCAGCTTTCTTTATGGTCCAAATCTCACATCCATACNAAATCTCACATACATACATGACTACTGGAAAAAACCATAGCTTTGACTAGACAGAACTTTGTCACAAAGTAATGTCTCTGCTTTTTAATATGTTGTCTAGGTTGGTCATAGCTTTTCTTCCAAGGAGCAAGTGTCTTTCAATTTCATGACTGCAGTCACCATCTGCAGTAATTTGGGAGCCCAAAAAAATAAAGTCTGACACTGTTTCCATTGTTTCCCCATCTATTTGCCATGATGTAATGGGACTGGATGCCATGATCTTAGTTTTCTGAATGTTGAGTTTTAAGCCAGCTTTTTCACTCTCCTCTTTCACTTTCATCAAGAGGCTTTTTAGTTCCTCTTCACTTTCTGCCATAAGGGTGGTGTCATCTGCATATCTGAAATTATTGGTGTTTCTTCCAGCAGTTTTGATTCTAGCTTGTACTTCATCCAACCCAACATTTCACATGATGGACTCTGCATATATGTTAAATAAGCAGGGTGACAGTATACAGCCTTGACATACTCCTTTCCCAATTTGTTCCAGGTCCAGTTCTAAATGTTGCTTCTTGACCTGCATACAGATTTGTTAGGAGGCAGGTCAGGTGGTCTGGTATTCCCATCTCTTTCAGAATTTTCTACAATTTGTTGTGATCCACACAGACAAAGGCTTTAGCATAGTCAGTGAAGCAGAAGTAGATGTTTTTCTCAATTTGTACCAGCCACATTTCAAATATTCAGTAGTCACATGTCTGCTAGGAGCTACTGTGTTAACAGTGTAGCTCTGTGCTATCAAAGTGGGCCAGGATGGGTTTTGGCATTGAAGGGATGCAAAGCCTGGGAAAAGGTAGCCTCTCCCTTCAGAAAACTCTGTTTGGCCCCAGTTTTTGTTGTGCAGTCGCTAAGTCCTGTATCACTCTTTGTGACCCCATGGACTGCAACTTGCCAGGCTCCTCTGTTCTCCCTGCTTCTCCTTTTCCCTTCAATCTTTCCCAGCATCAGAGTCTTTTCTAATGAGTTGGCTTTTTGCATCAGGTGGCCAAAGTACTGGAGCTTCAGCTTCAGCATCAGTCCTTCCAAAGAACATTCAGGGTTGATTTCCCTTGGGACAGACTACCTTGATCTCCTTGCTGTCCAAGGGACTCTCAAGAGTGTTCTCCAGCACCATAGTTTGAAAGCATCAATTCTTTGGCACTCAGTCTTCTTTATGGTCCAGCTCTCACATCCATACAAAACTACTGGCCCTAGAGATTCAGACAAAGCAATGGAAGTTAGATTTTTACTGGTTATAGTAACAGTGCTTCCAAAAGAATTATGTGCAAGTTGTGAAATATTCCTACAATGGAATGCTATGCAATAAGAATGAAAGACTTACAAATACATGCAACAGTAAGGATAAATCATACAAATAAAACATATAGTAAAAGAAACCAGATACAAAAGTTATATAGCTATGCATCCAATTACATATACTACAAAAAAGCAGGAAAACCCAAGGAGTACAAAGTTGAGAAGTGAGGATCCTTGATAGACAGCAGTGACTGGAAGAGGAGGCAGAGGAATCTCCTGAGCACTGGCTTTGTTCTGTTTCTTTACCTGGTTGTGCTTCACTTTATCAAAACTCTGTAAAGAAGTATGGTGCCTGGAGTAGGCTAAAGGGGGAGAAATGAAACAAAGAACATCTGACTCCCCTTTAGAGGAATAGGGGAAAGGAAGGCTGGGAACAAGCATATGTTGGCAATTTGCCAACACAGAGTTGCTATCAGATTAGTCTCATCTTAGACTGGATTCCTGGAGAAAGAGACCTGAAGACAGAGACGTGACTAGAAGAGGTTTACTGAGGAGAGCTCTTTGGAAGAACCCCTGTTAGAGAAGGAGGAAAGCAGGGTAACAGAACAGAGTGAGAAGCAACGTGAATGGAGGCCCCCTATTGTCCTCCAGTGGAGCTTTGCAAGTGTGATGGTCCTTCAGAGTTGTCCTGAATCAGGGCTAGGGGCCCAGGCCTTTGTACCCACTAACAGACAGTCAGTAGATACAGGTTGCATTGGGAAGGGAGCATGACTTGGAGAAAGATAGCTTTCTTAGCAGAGGGTTAGGTAATCAGCTATAAGCTAACAGCAGCCAGTGTCCCAGCTGTGTGCTGAGGAAAAGAACACCTCAGCCCTGAAGAGGTCATCAAGGTGGCAAATAGTACTACTGCAAGCTACTGCTTGCAAACTTCCTAATGTCCAAGCTGGTTTTAGAAAAGGCAGAGGAACCAGAGATCAAATTGCCAACATCCGCTGGATCATGGAAAAAGCAAGAGAGTTCCAGCATCTACTTCTGCTTTATTGACTATGCCAAAGCCTTTGACTGTGTGGATCACAATGAACTGTGGAAAATTCTGAAAGAAATGGGAATACCAGACCACCTGACCTGCCTCTTGAGAAATCTGTATGCAGGTCAGGAAGCAACAGTTAGAACTGAACATGGAACAACAGATGGGTTCCAAATAGGAAAAGCAGTACGTCAAGGCTGTATCTTGTCACCCTGCTTATTTAACTTCTATGCAGAGTACATCATGAGGAACGCTGGGCTGGAAGAAGCACAAGCTGGAATCAGGATTGCCGGGAGAAATATCAATAACCTCAGATATGCAGATGACACCATCCTTATGGCAGAAAGTGAAGAGGAACTAAAAAGCCTCTTGATGAAAGTGAAAGAGGAGAGTGAAAAAGTTGGCTTAAAGCTCAACATTCAGAAAACGAAGATCATGGCATCCGGTCCCATCACTTCATGGGAAATAGATGGGGAAACAGTGGAAACAGTGTCAGACTTTATTTTTTGGGCTCCAAAATCACTGCAGATGGTGACTGCAGCCATGAAATTAAAAGACGCTTACTCCTTGGAAGAAAAGTTATGACCAACCTAGACAACATATTCAAAAGCAGAGACATTACTTTGCCCACTAAGGTCCGTCTAGTCAAGGCTATGGTTTTTCCTGTGGTCATGTATGGATGTGAGAGTTGGACTGTGAAGAAGGCTGAGCACTGAAGAATTGATGCTTTTGAACTGAGGTGTTGGAGAAGACTCTTGAGAGTCCCTTGGACTGCAAGATCAGCCCTAGGATTTCTTTGGAAGGAATGATGCTAAAGCTGAAACTCCAGTACTTTGGCCACCTCATGCAAAGAGTTGACTCATTGGAAAAGACTCTGATGCTGGGAGGGATTGGGGGCAAGAGGAGAAGGGGAGGACAGAGGATGAGATGGCTGGATGGCATCACTGACTCCATGGACATGAGTCTGAGTAAACTCTGGGAGTTGGTGATGGACAGGGAGGCCTGGTGTGTTGCGATTCATGGGGTTGCAAAGAGTCAGCTACGACTGAGTGACTGAACTGAACTGCAAGCATTCTATGAAAAGCTGTGTTTTTATATCAGGTAACAGGAAATATCTGTCTCCCTGTGGCTTTCTATGACCATCATTCTTTTCGTTATGATCTTTGGGACATCTTATTCCTAATTATTGTTTTGGAAGGCCTCATATGAAATGAGTTTCCTTAGTCTGTTGTTTCAAACCAGGTAATGGCAATCCCTTACATGGAAATTGTTCTGTCAAATGTCTTTGGGAAGTTCTTTATGCTCAAGCCTCCTCCTATAAATGTTTCCCTTTAGCTTTTTGCATAGCAGTTCAGACCTCTTTTTGCCATTTACCCTCTGCACATTTTCAAGCCAAAAAAAGTTCATTTTCAGCAGTAAAACTGCAGTGTCGTTATGCAAGTTTGATGTTGGTGATGGTAAGTAGCTGGCACAAATGAAACAGCTCTAGAATTTAACTGCTCAATACTATATGCCAAAGTCTCCAGGGCCTTTAGAAAATTTGGTTTTCAGCACATCTCCAGTCTGGCTTGAATTTCCCTGGTTACGTTGATGCCAATCCTGTTTCCAAGCCATAGATTTGTTTGGTTCTATTTTCTCCTTCCCAATCTATTTAGCATGTAGTTTGACTGGGAGAGCAAAAATGTATTTTTGTTTCAGTTGAAATACTTATTTTACTTGTCCATGGTACATACCACAGACTATAACCTCAATTTCCTTCAGCCTGATATTCATTTAACTTAGTAGTGAGTCCATGCTTGTCCTAATACGTATTAACTTCCAGCATATAGGTATGAACATAAAGGAGTCCTAAATTGCTTCACAGCTAATGATTGAAAGAACCATGAATGCTAACTTAGATCTTCTCCCTGAATGTCGAACTTTATTTAGCAACCCTGATATGACAACCCACATTATCTTATCATATTTTAAAGGGCCTGTTTGAAATTTTCTGGTGCACAAACCTATTTTAGTAGCTGTTAGAATTACCTGAATGCCATTGGGTAACCTCTGGTCAACCATAACACTAGGCACTGCCTGGCACAGGTCAATGGATGTTGCATCTTGGCAAGTTCTTTCCTTATTGTGCAGGCACATTCTGGTTAGTGGGAGGGATGTCAAAGTGTGAAACTCCAGGCCCACTGATTGCGGTGTGTCACTGAGTCAGGCTGAACAGCTGCAACTGAGAGCAATGACGCAATTAGGTCCTGGCACAAAAAATAAGTAGGATCAGAAGTTCAAAGTCAACCGTGAATTTGAGGCTTAGGGGAATGAGAGGTCAGGGAAGAGGGAATCTCTGGGGGGTCAAAGCAAGCTGAGGGACCCAGTGGAGGCAACCAGACTTTATGGCACATCATAAACTCCTTTTTAGTGTCTCCACGTCATTGGCTCATTTAGCTTTGGCTTCTACAAGCAACCTTATTCCAAATCCCTCCAGTGGTTTACCTTTCGTATAAGGAGTTACAAAGAAGAGTCACTCTGTACAACTCAAGGATATAAGAACTAATTTTTTTTCCTTTTGCCATCACAGAGAGCTTTAAAAACTGACTAATTAAGCTTCACAGTATCTGTCAGTCAAGTAACAGCTTAAAAGAAAGTACAGCCCCCTACTGAAATAAAGTCCCATTTGGAACAGCAGCATTTCTCTTTTTTGAGCTATAACTACACAGCAGTTTAAGACAGAGTGGTGAGGACAACATATGGGACAGGAATCCAAATGGATGGAAGCATGAAAATAGGCCAGGAAGCTAAAACAGATGCGTACTCCATTTCTTTCATATAAATAGCATCGTCTGTAATCTCAGGTATATGATTCAGCAATTGTTAATGAAATCATTTCCGGTATTGAAAATGGAAATATCATTTGCAGCAGGTCCATGGATTCTTTTATAAAAGTGGGGAGGGGCTCTAAAAGATTTGAAAACACTTGAAACAAATTCTTTTTTTTTTTATTTGTTTACAAATATTGTAAACAAATAAAGAAAATTTCCATTTGTTTACAATTAGTGTCCAAAATCTTCTAAAGTAAATAAACTTCCACTCACCTAGACAGTATGCTTTTTGATTGCTGACACAGGACAATCTCAGTAAGGGTGGGTACAAAATACCACAAACCTCTTGGCCTCATTACAAGCTCATGTCCACCACACTCATCAGGGCACCCATAGGCCTGCCCCTGCTTTGCTCCTCCCAGGATAAATCCTGTTCCCACTTACAGTGAAACTTTTTCTCCCCCTCTTTAACTCTCAGCCCCCTCATTCAGTCCTCATTCTCAACATGATACCTCACTGTCTAACTTGAATTGGCCCCATTTCCTTCCCATTCATGTCAAACTTTAATTTTACCCATCCTTTCCTCAGCTCTGTTTGCCTCAAAAAAGCAATGTCTTCATTCACTTCCAAGACCAATTCTTCCACTTGATCCTGTCTCCCTTCACCTTCTTTAGGGCCTTATTCCATCTCTCAAACCTCTCTAACATTAAGGGGGGAAAAAAAAGCCACCTGTTCCAGTCATCTATTGTTGCATAATAATCACTCACAAACTTTAGTGGCTTAAAATAGCCAGTCATCTACTTATGCACAAGTCTAGTTCGAGTAGAGCAGGGGTACTCCGTGATCCTTGTGGCATCTTCTGGGGCAGGAAATCCCCACATGGCTTCTACAGTTACATCTGGTGCCTCAGCTGGCTGGACATCTCTCTCTGTCCTTTTGACATTTTCTTGTGGATAGTGTGGGTTTCCCGCCCAGCAGGATGGTTTCGGGTTCAGACCTCCAGTGTCTAAAAGCGGAAGCTGCCAGGTCTTCTTAATTCCTGGACTTGGAAGCCTGTCCAACGACATCTCATTCTGTTGGTCAGAAGGCCATCCCAGATTTGAGGAGAGACCACCCAAGGACATGAATACTGAGAGACATAGCTCCTTGGGGCTCACCAATTCTCCTTAGAATCAGCTTTCCTTATTCTAATATAATTTCCTTTCCGATCTTATTCTCCTCAAAGAGATACTCCTCTCTCCTTTACACTTCATCACCTCTTCTCAAAAAATGATTCTCTACTCTTGTTTCCTCCAAGATAACAACTCCTCTTTATTGGCTTCCAATTTCATCACCTTAATAAAAACTAACAGCAACCTTCTGATTGTTGAATCAACATACTTCTTCTTCATCTCAGTCTGAACTGTATTTCCCTGAATCACTTGTTTCTGTTGCCCTCCTTCTTGCAATGCTCTCCTCATCTGGTTTCTGAGATACTGCCGAGCTTTCCCCCAAACTTGCTCCTTACTTTTCTTTCTCTTCCTTTGCATAAATGTAGGAGGTTTCTGCATCACCCCTATTCCCATGCTACCCCACCTGTCACTAGGTTATCACAATCCTACCCTGGTAAAATCTAGAAACCACCCTCTCTTTCCATTCCCATTGCTCCTACACAATTCAGAGCCTCATTTGCTTCTCATTAGGCAAGTGAGAGAGTCTTCTGTTTGATCTCCAACACTCCAGTTTCGGCCCCTTCTAATCCCACAAACCGGCCTAAGAGTTACCTTCCTTAAACAGAACCATCTATGTTCAAAACCTTTCCCCAGCTACTTACAGCCAATTAGGAAGGTTCAGTTTTGTCTTATGTTGCCAAACCCTATATTTCTGGTCCCAGATCATATTTCCAAATACTATATTCCCATAGCCTAGGTTTTAGTCCCACAGGACATTTCACAATTCTCCGAGGATGTCTTGTATTTTCCTGCCTCTGTTTCTTTCTTCAGAAAATTAACCCCCAACATCTTTGCCTATTGAAAAACCTCCTCATCCTTTAAGGCTAGCCTTAAAAGCTACATTTCCATTTCCCACAAAGACTTCTCAGAGCAAATCACTCTACTTGCTTTATACCCATGGAATTTTGTTTAGACATTACTTTTAGAGTATATCACATTATAAGTTATCTTATTTCAGTGTTCCTCACTAGATCATAAACTCCATGAAACTAGAGACTCAGTAATCTCTGTATCTAGCAGAGATGCTAAGAACTCAATATTTTTGAGTTGAATTGAATAAGCATTATGAAGTAGTTACTGGCTTTTAACCTTTAGTCAAAGAGTCATGTAAAATGAGAGAGGCTTCCTTCAATACATGTGATTTAATTGCCAGTTTAGAACAAAAGTAGTCATGGATAGGGTTGCTAAAATTCAGCCCCACTCCAATCACTCAGTGGTATGAAACTTATATTAAATTCTAGAGGGACATTTTAAAAATATCTAGAAGCAGTAAGTGAAGTAAGTCTGCATTTTCCCAAATTACCTAGATGATTGCCTTACTTTACCATCTTATTTTATGTTATGGCTGTAAGAGTTATCACTAACTGAAGCTCGTTAAAGTTTAATAACTCGCTGGGATATATGTGACAGTGACACTGCATTTTCACAAGCAACATGCAGATATATAAACATTTCAATTAAGTATGTCAAAGAGTATGCAGATAAATCCATAGACTGGAAGAAGGAAACAATGGTAAGTATTGCTATTGCTGAAAGGAGGACACACTTGATTACCCCCTGTAACAACACAATGAAATTATACTATGTGCATGGTGAGCAGCAGTTAAGGCTCTATCTCACTTTCATAAATAGATTTATTCCTAAAATGTATAGGTCAATAAATCAATTCTATTTTCCTATCTCCCTATACTTTATTTAACATTCATTTCTCATCTGTCTTTGTCTAACAATCTCCAACTTTTGCACATTAGGCTGCTTCACCAACCCATAGATTCTCTGTCAAGTAGTTAATGGTCTGGAAACAAACAGTAAAAAAGTTCCTATTTTAAAGGAATCCTAGAGTAAATACTTCTGCAAACTGAGTCACTGGATGCTAATTTGTACTTTGAAAAACAGCTCATAAGATAGTTTGATAGTTTGAAAGGCAGTGTGAAAATTAATAAAAAAAAATAGAATAAAATCTTATCCTCTAATCACTTTAGTTAAATTCTCCAAAATGATACTTTTGAACTCTGATGCTGGTGACCTGTAGCACATTAGCACCATTCATAAGTAGTTCAATTTCAGGATTCTTGTCCAGAGAGCATAGAATGTCCTAGGAAGAAAGGAGAGAATGGAGAATTTCTTCTTTCACTCCTAGTTCAAAGCACTATTTCAAACCTGCAAACTTTCTTATGAGTACTCATTCACATCTAATTTTCTTTTTTTTTCTTATCTATTTCTATCCTCAGGGTCTTGCTCTAAGGTTTTCTTTTTGTAGTCTCTTGCTTGAATGGCATTAAAATGCATATTTCAGGGTTCAAAATGACAGACTCATCATGTCTCTTCCAAACTGCTCCCAATCCAGGTGAACCAAAAATGTAGCCAGCAGGCACAATGGTGGGGAGAAGAGAGAGAGTGGCAGTCTCATGCGGCCCATTTATACCAGGGCTAAAGGTGACAGAAGTGATTTGTATTTTAATATAAATTTATTTATTTTAATTGGAGGTTAATTACTTTACAATATTGTATTGGTTTTGCCATACATCAACATGAATCTGCCACAGGTATACACGTGTTCCCCATCCTGAGCCCCGCTCCCTCCTCCCTCCCCTGTGCCATCCCTCTGGGTCATCCCAGTGCACCAGCCCCAAGCATCCAGTATCATGCATCGAACCTGGACTGGCAACTTGTTTCATATATGATATTATACATGTTTCAAAGCCATTCTCCCAAATCATCCCACCCTCGCCCTTTCCCACAGAGTCCAAAAGACTGTTCTATACATCTGTGTCTCTTTTGCTGTCTCACATACAGNCCTCTCCAGCATTTATTGCTTGTAGACTTTTAGATTGCAGCCATTCTGACTGGCATGAAATGGTACCTCATTGTGGTTTTGATTTGCATTTCTCCGATAATGAGTGATGTTGAGCATCTTTTCATGTGTTTGTTAGCCATCTGTATGTCTTTGGAGAAATGTCTATTTAGTTCTATCTGGACATTCTTTGATGGCTTCCTTTAAAACACAGTGAAACAAACATGAGAAGGAAATGGGGAGATCACATCACAACCCTTGCAGAGAAAGGAACGGTGTAGATCTACCAGAAGCAATGAGTATGAAGGAAAAGCGGGTGTCATGGGAGGGCTCTTTAGTCAAGTCAGACATGAGAGAAGAGCTATTTGTATGCCAGAGACGGTCACTGGTGAAAACTTTGCGACTTTTAACAGATCCTCCTATTGGCAGGAAAAGCAAAGGAACCACCAGATCAATATTTTTCAATTTTTCAAATATATTACGGTAAATATTATAAATACCCAGCTTGGAAATTAAGAGAAAAATATTGAGGAATAAACAGTTTTAAAACCTTGAGAGTTGAGTATTTTTCTTTAGAGTTTGAAATAATTATTAACAATCTATGGAATATCCCCAAAGTTTAGTGTATTGCTCGTCAAATATCTTGTGATTTCTTGATTGTGGAAGTTATTTATAGAAAAACAAAAGTGTTCAACATATTTGCTGATCAAGGAAATGACTAGCTGAACTTTATACCTTTGAGTGTAGAATTTATAAGTGGGAAATGTGGCACTTAACCCAGAATTGTGAAGGCAGAGTTTTATTTTCTAATCATCCATATGGCTCCTACATTTTCACAGAATTTTGCTTTGCCCAGTGTACCATCACAATGAATTATGTGTTCCACTTGAAAACCAACCTTTCCACACACCCCATCCCTTCTTAACTACTCAATGATCGTGCTTCTACAGTTGTCTCCTCTAATCTGGATTATTCCCATTCATGTACAAATGAACTTCAATATGTCAAATTTAAAACAAAAATTCTTCTCTTTGAAGAAATGGCTGATTCCACTGTAAGTTAGAAACTATACAAGATGGGCCTAGAATACCAAGTTATACCAGAAAGTAGGGAACTGTAAGACAAAGAACAGACAAAACTAGTGGGATGTGGCAGAAGCACTCTAGAGACAACTGAAGAACCTCCCCTTGGGCACAAATGGCAGTGATCTGATCATCACTAGGGATAAAAACTACAATGTATTGAAATGCATTGCTGCTAAGTCGCTTCGGTCGTGTCTGACTTTTGCGACAGAGACGGCAGCCCACCAGGCTCCCCCATCCCTGGGATTCTCCAGGCAAGAACACTGGAGTGGGTTGCCATTTCCTTCTCCATGAAATGCATCAAGTATATTTAAATCCATGAGTTCATATTATTTTCAAAATTTTTCACTGTTAGAGGATACTAGCTAATAACTTATTTTTAAAAACTATTAAAAAGAAAGAATCAAACAATTCTATCTTTCCTAGACAAATTGTAACAGTAGGTAACCAAATAAGGAACGAGGGATGTATTCCAGCCAATAAATATAGAAACAAGGATAGAAGTAGAATGCCACCATTTTTTCAATCTCTTATGAATTAAAAATTCTAGGTAGAGAGTGCCAACTGATGTTAAGATCACAAAAAGAGACGGCAAAGGATTATATTCTTCTTTATGGATCACCACGTTATGAAATAATCTTGCCAAAAATTTAAACCTGAATCTGATAAATCTTTTGGATCTAACTATCAGTTTTTACAAAATATAAAAGAAGAATATGTTTAACAAAGCTACAGAAGTTCAGTCGAACTGTAGGAAACTCTACAGGACAAACAACCCAGTTTCTTTGAAAATAAATAACAAGAGGGATAAAAGATGGAGAGAGAATCTTTATTTTTTTGTAGTGGTATTTTTTTATTGCACATAATTGCTTTACAATGTTGTTAGTTTCTGCTCTGCAACAAAGTGAATTAGCTATATGTATACATTTATCCCCTCCCTCTTAGAGAGAATTAAAGCTATAACAATGCTGAACCAAAAGAAATTGCAAAGTATGAATATTGTTTGTAAATTAATTCAAACAAATTATTCAAAAATATGACATTCATGAGATAATTAGAACTTTGGACACTGGATATTTGATATTAAGGGATAAGGACCAGTTTTTGTAGGTCTCATAAAGATACTTAGATTATATTTCTTTGCAAACAGTCCTTACCTTTTAGAGCTACACTCTCAAATATTATAGATGAAATAATGATATCTAGAATTTGCTTACAAACAATATGGGATAGGTAAGTACAGAGCAGTACATATTAACAAGATTCAGTTCAGTTCAGTTCAGTCGCTCAGTCATGTCTGACTCTTTGTGACCCCATGAATCACAGCATGCCAGGCCTCCCTGTCCATCACCAACTCCCGGAGTTCACCCAAACTCACGTCTATCAAGTCGGTGATGCCATCCAGCCATCTCATCCGCTGTCATCCCCTTCTTCTGCCCACAATCCCTCCCAGAATCAGGGTCTTTTCCAATGAGGCAACCCTTCGCATGAGGTGGTCTCAGCATCAATCCTTCCAGTGAACACCCAAGACTGATCTCCTTTAGGATGGACTGGTTGGATCTCCTTGCAGTCCAAGGGACTCTCAAGAGTCTTCTCCAACACCACAGTTCAAAAGCATCAATTCTTCGGCACTCAGCTTTCTTCACAGTCCAACTCTCACATTCATACATGACCACTGGAAAAACCATAGCCTTTACTAGATGACATTCGTTGGTAAAGTAATGTCTGCTTTTTAATATGCTATCTAGGTTGGTAATAACTTTCCTTCCAAAGAGTGTCTTTTAATTTCCTGGCTGCAATCACCATCTGCAGTGATTTTGGAGCCCAGAAAAATAAAGTCTGACACTGTTTCCCCTGTTTCCCCATCTATTTCCCATGAAGTGATGGGACCAGATGCCATGATCTTCATTTTCTGAATGTTGAGCTTCAAGCCAACTTTTTCACTCTCCTCTTTCACTTTCATCAAGAGGCTTTTTAGTTCCTCTTCACTTTCTGCCATAAGGGTGGTGTCATCTGCATATCTGAGGTTATTGATATTTCTCCCGGCAATCTTGATTCCAGCTTGTGCTTCTTCCAGCCCAGCGTTTTTCATGATGTACTCTGCATAGAAGTTAAATAACAAGATTACTAATTCTTAAAGCCGTTGATGGGTACTGGAAGTCTATCATACTGTTGGGTCTACCATTTTATGTTTTAAAAATCATAAAAATATTTTAAAAAGTTGTCTCTCGAGGTTGCCAGGGGGAAGGGATAGCTAGGGAGCTTGGGATGGACTTGTGTGCACTGCTGTATTCAAAATGGATAACCAATAAGGTATAGCACATGGAACTCTGCTCAATGTTATGTGGGCTGGATGAGGGGGATGTCTGGAGGAGAATGGATACATATATATGTATAGCTGAGTCCCTTCTGCTGTTCACTTGAAACTATCACAACATTGTTAACTGGCTATACCCCAATACAAAATAAAAAGTTAAAAAAACAGTCTCTTGAGCCTGCATCTCTCTGTAAGTCCATACTCATTCTTCTGCTCCTAATTCGAGCAAAATTCCACATAAGACTCATCTTTACTTTTTTACCTCTCATTCTTCTTTAGCCTTTTATCTTTTTACTTTCCACTACGTTACTGAAACTCCTGTCATCTAGACGCCCTATGACTTCCATCTGCTGATCCAACCTTCAACCTCTGTTTTCATCTCACTTAACCTCTTGGCAGCAGTTGGCAGTAACCTGACCATTCTTGATTTCTGTTGCTCTCCTTGTCGGTTTCTCTGTCTTTGATTCTTCTCAGACTGTTGCAATGCCTCCAGGCTCCCACCAACAGATTTTGCTATATCATCTCACTCCATTCCACAGCTTTCAACCCAATATAAATGCTGGTGACATCCAACTTAGCATTTCCATCCCTGGGCCCCAACTTGGATGTCCAACTCTATCGCAATGTCTAACAGGCAGAAATCTTAAAATGAATAAGTATACAGTGAAATCCTGATACTTCTTCCTCCCCGTCATCTACTCTCCTGACCCTACTCTTCTTCTCATCTTAGGTAATGTATCACCATTCTCCCAGTCACTCAGGCAAAGAGCTTCAGTGTTATCGTTGATCTTTTTCCCTCTGCTCTGTACATTCAACTTCTCAGGAAGTCCTCTATGCTCCAATTTAAACTGATCTTAAACCTGATCATAGTCAGCTTGGGATGCCATAACAAAATACTATAGACCAAGTGACTTAAATGACAGAAATTTATCTTTTCATAAACTTGGAGGCTGGAAAGATCAAGGTGCTGCCCAGTTTGGTTTCTGATGAGAACTCTTTTTCTGGGTTACAGAAAACCACCTTCTCACATAGCTGGGAAAGAAACAGAACACATTAGGACACTAATCCCAGCCTACTGGGGCCTCCCCTTAGGAGTTCACTTAAACCTAACTACCTCTTTGTAGGCATTGTCCCCAAATTTAGACATATGGAGGTTTCAGTTCAGTTCAGCCACTCAGTCTTGTCCGACTCTTTGAACCCCATGAATTGCAGCATGCCAGGCCTCCCTGTCCATCACCAACTCCCAGAGTTTACCCAAATTCATGTCCATCGAGTTGGTGATGCCATCCAGCCATCTCATCCTCTGTTGTCCCCTTCTCCTCCTGCCCTCAATCCCTCCCAGAATCAGGGTCTTTTCCAATGAGTCAACTCTTTGCATGAGGTGGCCAAAGTACTGGAGTTTCAGCTTTGGCATCAGTCCTTTTAATGAACACCCAGGACTGATCTCCTTTGGGATGGACTGGTTGGATCTCCTTGTAGTCCAAGGACTCTCAAGAGTCTTCTCCAACAACCACAGTTCAAAAGCATCAATTCTGCAGCGCTCAGCTTTCTTCACAGTCCAACTCTCACATCCATACATGACCACAGGAAAAACCATAGCCTTGACTAGATGGACCTTTTTGGCAAAGTAATATCTGTGGTTTTAATAAGCTATCTAGGTTGGGGCTTCAAATATGAGTTGAGGGGAGGGAGGGAATACAATTCTGTCCATATCATCTGACCACACAATTTGGGGGCTCTTACCTTTTTCCTTCTGCCTCGAATGTTCTTCTCTCCAAACTTCTCAGGGCTAGCACTTTCCAAGAAGTCCTTCTCTCCCTAAAATACTCATTTTTTTTCCCTCCCTTTCTTAATGACTGTATAACTTTCAGCTTTCCAGATCTCAATGATTCTAAAGATGATTTTTAAAGTAAGTAAACTTATATTAAAAGAAAACATATGTTCCAGGCACGGCGGAGCCTGGTGGGCTGCTGTCTATGGGGTCGCACAGAGTTGGACACAACTGAAGCGACTTAGCAGCAGCAGCAGCAGCATTCTAATAATCACTCTATCAAGTTAAGCCATATGCTCTGAATTATTTCTATTTCTCTATTTAAAAAGTGTCAGTTTAACAAAATAAAAATTGAAGGGAGTTTAACTATCCAAATCTTACACTGCTTTTCATCTTTATACCTATACTCTTACACATACAGACACATATACTTACACCCATATATATATATATATATAAACACCCACTTTTTTCTAATAAAAACAGGATTATTCTATATACATATTGCTTCATAACTAATTTTCTCACATAGAAATATACCCTGACCATCCTCTGGGCTATGTAGATCTAGTTTGTTCTTTTTAAAAGTTGCATTATATGCCATTGTCTGAACCACAGTTTCTTTATTCATGCTTCTACAGATGGCATTGAGATTGTTTAAAATTATTCATTAATACAAAGTTCTTTGTGCAAGTGTACTTACAGATTTGTGCAATTATTTTTGTAGGCTAGATTCCCAGTATTGAGATGCCTCTCTTAAGTGAAATGAACATTTTCATTCTTGAATTCATATACCTATTTTGATTCTCATCAACAATGCATGGCATTGCTCTCATCAGCTCAAAATGCTCAAAATGTTATCAGACTTTTACATGCGTGCCAAACAGACAAAATTATCTTACAGTTTTAATTTGCATTTATTTAATCATCAACGAGATAGAACATCTTTACATGTATCTATTGGCCTTTTGTACACTACAACTTTTATATTCATGTTGTTTTGTGTGTATATAACAAAAATACCCGACTAAGATTTGAGAATGCTTACAATAAAACACAGATAGAACTATTAAAAATGGATAAAATGAAATGTTGGGGGAGATTAAACTTATGTGTTGTATATAAGGCACAAACCCACTTTGCATATGTGCATTTCAATAAACAGTTGTGGGATACTTACTATGAAGCAGGCACTCCTCTAAGCACTTGGAAGCAAAGATTAATACAATCTTCCCCTGGACTTGTACTATTTCTGTATAATTAACCAAATATCCTAACAGGTGAAACTAAAATATAAAAATGACCAGTTTAGATATTTCAATTAAAAAATTGTAAATTTACAAATCCTTTAGGATACAGACCCACAAATTAGATCATCAATAGATGTGCTAAGGGAAAACTTCTAAAGAGGAAAAAATATATACTGCAAGGTTTTCACCACCATGGGTAAACTGATTGCAGATTAGCATTAAACACATATTAGGTCTATATTATAAACATGCGCTGAGGTTTCAGGAGGTGAAAACAAATTTAATTTCCTTGGCAGTCAGAAGAATATGCATGAAGAGTTGATGAAATGCTTCTCTCACTTCTTAAAACCTCCGCCTGTAGAATCCCTGACAGTTTTACAAATGGCTGTGTCCACTGGGAAACTGCGTTTGGATTCTCAGATGTATTCACTCATAAAGGAGTTGTAGCTTGTAATAAAATCATTCCAGCCATTAAAAGAAAATGAGTGAGAACAATGAGTACAATTCTCTGTAAAGGTGAGAAACAAAATGCTCTCACTTAAGACACCTTATCAAAGGAGTCAAAATATGAAAATAATTCAGCTCAAGATTTTACACTCAGCATACCAGATGCCCATGCAGTTGGAAAGTGGGGCTGCCCTGATTCTGGCATGTTGTGGAGGTATTTATGAGTCAAAATGTAAATTCTTTCCCCCCAAACTGCTGAAAGATTATACAGGGTCTGGAGGGATGGACCTTTAGGGATGGATCTTTCTGATCCAAACAGGACAGTAAATTAGCTGAAGAGTGAGACAGTCTGGGAAGGAGCCCTCCCATCTCACCACAGGCCCCAGCCTGTTCTATGAAAAAGAGGTTTATTTTGTTGTCATTTCCTTTCCAAGAAGAGTCAAAACCATCATGGGGGCAGTGTGGACACCAAAGATTAGATGAGGTAAGTTTGAGTAAGGAGACAGGGAGAGATCCAAGGAGACTTGGGTCTCTAACTGGGAGGCAGTAAATGCTGTCAGTAGAGCTGCTCCCAGGGATTGGTGCTTTCTGCCCCAGACACTTCCATCCTAGAGCAGCCTCAATGCCTTGTTGCTCTGGAAGATATGCAGAGACATGGAGAGAAAATATGCATGTGCTCTACTCTGGACGTTTCTGTGGTATCTTGCAGTGTCTTGGCATTACCTCATTAGCAACTGAAAGTGAAACTGAAAGTTAGTCACACAGTTGAGTCCAACTCTTTGCGATCCCAGGGACTGTAGCCCACCAGGCTCCTCCGTCCATGGGATTCTCCAGAGAAGAGTACTGGAGTAGGTTGCCATTTCTAGACAGCCTCAAATCTACCTTAGGGACTCCACTTTGTTCCAGAGACCCTTCAGTTCAGTTCAGTTCAGTTCAGTCGCTCAGTCGTGGCCGACTCTTTGCGACCCCATGAATCGCAGCACGCCAAGCCTCCCTGTCCATCACCAACTCCCAGAGTTCACCCAAACTCATGTGCATCGAGTCAGTGATGCCATCCAGCCATCTCATCCTCTGTCAATCCCCTGTCCTCCTGCCCCCAATCCCTCCCAGCATCGGGGTCTTTTCCAATGAGTCAACTCTTCGCATGAGGTGGGCGAAGTACTGGAGTTTCAGCCTCAGCATCAGTCCTTTCAATGAACACCCAGGACTGATCTCCTTTAGGATGGACTGGTTGGATCTCTTTGCATTCCAAGGGACTCTCCAGAGTCTTCTCCAACACCACAGTTCAAAAGCATCAGTTCTTCAGTGCTCAGCTTTCTTCATAGTCCAACTCTCACATCCATACACGACACTGGTAAAACCATATCCTTGACTAGATGGACCTTTGTTAGCAAAGTAATGTCTCTGCTTTTTAATATTCTGTCTAGGTTGGTCATAACTTTCCTTCCAAAGAGTAAGTGTCTTTTAATTTCATAGCTGCAGTCACCATCTGCAGTGATTTTGGAGCCCCCCAAAATAAAGTCTGACACTGCTTCCACTGTTTCCCCATCTATTTCCCATGAAGTGATGGATTTTTTCACCAGAGACCCTTACAGACAGATTATAAAGTCAGGCAGTCAACCCTTGCCTCCTTGGCCTGAGGCAAGGATTAGGTGGCCACATTGGTAATCTGATTCCAGTTCTAGTCTTGATCCTAACAGAGTAAGTTTTGACATATGCTGAATTTATTTAACTTACATGCAGAGTACATCATGAGAAATGCTGGGCTGGAGGAAGCACAAGCTCAAATCAAGACTGCCAGGAGAAATATCAATAACCTCAGATATGCAGATGACACCACCCTTATGGCAGAAAGTGAAGAAGAATTAAAGAGCCTCTTGATGAAAGTCAAAGAGGAGAGTGAAAAAGTTGGCTTAAAACTCAACATTCAGAAAACTAAGATCATGGCATCTGGTCCCATTACTTCATGGCAAATAAATGGGGAAACAGTGGAAACAGTGGCTGACTTTATTTTTCTGGGCTCCAAAATCACTGCAGATGGTGACTGCAGCTATGAAATTAAAAGATGCTTACACCTTGGAAGGAAAGTTAGACCAACCTAGACAGCATATTAAAAAGCAGAGACATTACTTTGCCAACAAAGATCCGTCTAGTCAAGGATATGGTTTTACCAGTGGTCATGTATGGATGTGAGAGTTGGACTATAAAGAAAGCTGAGTGCTGAAGAATTGATGCTTTTGAACTGTGGTGTTGGAAAAGACTCTTGAGAGAGTCCCTTGGACTGCAAGGAGATCCAACCAGTCCATCCTAAAGGAGATCAGTCCTGGGTGTTCATTGGAAGGACTGATGTTGAAGCTGAAACTCCAGTACTTTGGCCACCTGATGTGGAGAGCTGACTCATTGGAAAAGACCCCGATGCTGGGAAAGATTGAGGGCAGGAGGAGAAGGGGACGACAGAGGATGAGATGGCTGGATGGCATCACTGACTCAATGGACATGGGTTTGGGTGGACTCTTGGAGTTGGTGAGGGATAGGGAGGCCTGGCGTGCTGCGGTTCATGGGGTCGCAAAGAGTCCGACACAACTGAGCGACTGAACTGAACTGACCTGAACTGAACTCTTGACTCGATGGAACTGATTACAATTAGGAGAGAAATAGAAAACTCCTTGTAATGAGATGTCTGTGCCCCTGCCTGCCTTCCCATGCATGCTATGTCGCTTTAGTTGTGTCCAGCTCTTTGTGACCCTATGGGCTGTAGCCTGCCAGGCTCCTCTGTCCATGGGCTTTTCCAGGCAAGAATACTGGAGTGGATTGCTGTGCCCTCCTCCAGGAGATCTTTCCAACACAGGGATCAAAACTGCATCTCCTGTGTCTCCTGAATTGTCAGGCAGGTTCTTTACCACTGGCACCACTTAAGAAGCCTGCCTACCTTCACAACCCCTGCCAAATATGTCCAACTCCTAACTCTAGGTAGCTGCAACTGTGACCTTATTTGAACAAAGGATCTTTGCAGTTATAAAATAGTTATTCTCAAGATAAAATTAGCCTGGATTCTGGGCAGGCCTGAAATCAAATGACCAGTATACTTATAGGAGACAGAGGAGAAGACACAAAGGCCAGAGGGAAAAGCCAGGTGAAGATGGACGCAGAGACTGGAGTGGCGAGCCAAGGAATGCCAAGGGCTGCCAGCTGCCACCAGAAACGAAAGGAGGGCCATGGAAGGAGTTCTCAGAGTCTCCCGGAGTTCTCAGAACTCTCAGAGTTCGCAGAGTCACATCTAACTCTGTGAATGCCTTGATTTTAGACCTCTGTCCTCTAGAAATGTGAGAAACTAAATTTCTATTGTCTTAAGCCATATAGTTTATGGTAATTTGTTATGGTAGCCCTAGAAACTAACATACCACACAATCCACATCCAGTGAGTTAGTGTGATCTGTTCTGGCACACTGCATTGGGAATTCTGTATCGCCCTTTAGTGCACAGTTGGGATACAGTGGACAGAACACAGGGTTTGGAGTTGGACAGACTTTTGTTAATTACCACTGTGTGTACTTGGCAAGTCCCTCTAGGCTTTTGTATCTTCATGTGAGATCAGGAAGGCAGCCTGGGAATATGAGACAGAAGTCAGGCAACATAAGCCAAGAACACATTGGAGGTTATCAACCCTGACTGCATGCTAATATCACCTGGGGAAGTTCTAAAAAATATTGTTTACAAGGCCTCACCTCAATTAAATCAGAGTCTCCAGGACTGACCCATAGTATACGGTAATTTTTAAAACTCCCTGGGCACCATTTTATATCCACTAGCATAACTATTGTCAAAAAAAACCCGAAATGAACAAATGTTGGCAAGGATATGGAGAAACTGGAACCCTTGTGCATTGCTGGTGGCAATGTAAAATGATGCAGCTGCTGTGTGAGACAGTATGGCACTTCTTAAATCTACAACACAGAATTACCACATGAGCTAGTGATTCCACTTCTAGCTATAGACACAAAGGATCGAAAGAAGGAACTCAAAAAGATATCTGTACAGCCACGTACACAGCCACGTCATTCACAACAACCAAAAAAGTGGAAACAAGGCAAATGTCCTTCAGTGGGTGAGCAGATAAGCCAAGTGTGATATATACATAGAATGGAATATTATTCAGCCTTTAAAGGAGATTCCCTCACATGCTACAACATGGATGGAACTTGAAGACATTATGCTAAGTAACAGAACATCAGACACAAAAGGACGAATATCGTATGACTCCACTTCTATGAAGTACCTACAGTAATCAAATACATAGAGACAGAAAGTAAAAGAGTGGTTTCCAGGGGCTGGGGAGAGGAGAGAAAGAAGACTCTGTGTTTAGTGGGCACAGAATTTCAGTTTGGGAAGATGAAAAAACTCTGAAGATAGATGCTAGTGGTGGCTTCACAACACTGTATTTGATGCCACTGAGTTGTACACTTAAAAGTGGTTAAAATGGTAAATCTTACATGATGTATACTGTCATCATAAAAAAAAAAGAATGTTAATTACACCTACTGTGGTAAGTCATTCACAATGTATGTAAATCAAGCCATCGTGCTGTACACCTTAAATTTATGCAGTGATATACGTCAATGCTTTCTCAATAAAACGGGGAAAAGTATAAAAAGAACAAAAGCAAAAGCCCTTCCTGGGCAACGCTGATGAGCAACAGAGTTGAGAAACAGCATAAGCAATGCCCAAGTTCAAGAGGCTGAGGCAGCTGGGCAAGTCTCGGAAGAGATCACCTGGTCAGCGGCCAGGTAGGAAAACTGGGAGAGAACATACCACACAGAATCACCTGGGCTCTAACTCCAGGAAGGAGAAGGCAATGGCACCCCACTCCAGTACTCTTGCCTGGAGAATCCCATGGACAGAGGAGCCTGGTGGGCTGCAGTCCATGGGGTCTCGAAGAGTCGGACAAGATTGAGCAACTTCACTTTCACTTTTCACTTTCCTGCATTGGAGAAAAGGAAATGGCAACCCACACCAGTGTTCTTGCCTGGAGAATCCCAGGGACGGGGGAGCCTGGTGGACTGCCGTCTATGGGGTCACACAGAGTCGGACACGACTGAAGCGACTTAGCAGCAGCAGCAGCTAACTCCGGGAGACCTGGGACAGAGACTTACACCCAGGACTGAGATGCTGAGACGCAAGCCTGGTTCACCAAGCTCAGCTAAGGACCAACAGCATGGCGGCTTCCCTTGTGCAGTGGTAACGAATCTGCCTGCCGATGCAGGAGTCACGGCTTCAGTCCCTGTTCTGGGAAGATCCCGTATGCCATGGAGCAACCAAGTCTGCGCGCCACACTACTGAGCCTGTGCTCTACAACAAGCGAGGCCGGCGCAATGGGAACACTGCAACGAAGAGCAGCCCCCTGCTCACCACAACTAGAGAAAGCCAGCATGGCAACAAAGACGCAGCACGGCCAAAACATAATGAATAAAATGTTTTTAGAAAGGACCAACAGCGTCAGAGACTGGTATGAATCAGCACTATTTAAACGGGGTTCCTCCCCAACATTCTATATAGGACAAAAGGGGATTCACCTGTGAGACAGAGCTAGTGGGGGGCTGGGAGGGCAGACAGGGAACAGACCTAACCGGGAACTCAGGAAACGGAAAACCCAAAGGCTGTTACAGATCCAAACCTGCTTTGTTTTGTTAAGATCTCAGCCCCACACATTTCCTTCGTGCATAGAGAAACCCTGTGAAACCTCAACTCTTAACCCCTTGGGCAAACTCCCACTCTGCACATCAGTCTGAGAGAGGTTTGAGCGCCTGCCAGCCTTGCCTGAGTCTGACAGAGCAGTCTGTCGATCTATTTCCAGCACAGAGTGGGCTGCACTAAGAGTTGAGCAAGAGTGCGTGGGTGTGGGGCGAGGGCGTGTATGAATAGATGTCGATTCTATTCAGTTCAGTCTCAGAGGCAGCCGCTTCTGACCCGGGTCTCCAGCTCTGGGCATGTGCTCTCTTAGATCTGCTTTGGGACACTCTTCTTTCAAAAAGTGATAATAATACTGTCAAAACCAAATTTCAACCCTTTCATGTGAAACATTTTCCAGTCTTGAACAGAGCTTTGGTTTTAGCTGTTGTACCGTTTACTGGCCCGCTTCTTGCCAGCATAATGGCTCTGTTTGTGTTCTCTCTGGCTTTGTCTCTGCTCAGCTATGCTGCCTCTGTGAGGAGATGTAGCCCTTAGCACATCTCAGGAAGAAAGTGTATGAGTGGAAAGTGGGGTTTCACCTGTCAAATGCCATCCCTGCCAGCTGCTAACAGTAGCTCCTGTGTGGAGGGAAAGCACTCCACCTCTTCCCTATTTTAATGGAGTTATGCAGAACAACTCTAAACACTTTCTTCAAACAAGAGAAAACAAAAGGATAATATGTAGCCTTCCATGTCTCCAAGAACCTTTATAGTTCTGTTTGAACATAAATGGGTTTAATTTAGTTAGTGCTGTGCTCAGGGGTGGGGAGAGGGCAGGCGGCAACAGCTGATGCAGGATCACGGGCCGGGGGAAGGCTGACTCAGGCCCCATTAAGACTGCCTTCCCCTTGTTCTAATAAGCAAACAGGACGGGCAAGATGAAGGATACACAATGGTGTGAGATTCGGCTCCCAGGGCTCCTTTGTTACATGTTCCCAAAATTTGGGGTCCTGGCAGAGAGAAATCCACCAGGTCCAAAGGTCCCATAGGTGTGCTCACTGCCTTTTACACTTTTATAAAAGGGGATGGCTGTGTGGGGGCTGCAGGGCCTAGCAGCCCTCAGTACTCAGGCCTCCTATCCGGGCTCCAAGTTCAGGATTTCCAGATACGCTGCAACTGCCGTACGGCAGTTATGTCATCGCTTTGCTTCTTTGCTTCTTGTTGAACCATAGGGTTACTTGGGACTTCAGTACAACTGGCCTGGCCAGGGGCTAAGGTTGTGAAGAACAAATGATATGATAAAATAACTGACTCCAAATTCTTTGCCATTTCCACCAAAGACATTCTAAGGTGAAGAATAGCAATATGTCACAGTAAACATGCTGTGTCCCCAGTGACAACATTCAGAGGCCAGGCTTGCTTGGCGAATTCAGAGATGGAATTCAGAGATCTGGTTTGATCATCTGAACTCTCTGGGTGTTCTGCAGTCTATTTCATCCAACCACACCCTCATTTATACCACAAGGTGGACTTTGCAAGTGACTGGAAAAATCATGTCTGCCAGGGGGAGCCTTGGCTAGCCTGGAGGACACCTACAATTCTAATTATCCACCTTACCTTCTCTTCTAGATCCAGTGCAGAGCCTAGCTCACTTCTGTAGCTTCTCACATTCTCCTGAATCAAGACTTCACCCTGTGGTTTTGATATTTTAAATTTATCTTTTGGATCATATTCATTCAAACATTCACTAATTCACTTCTTCAAGAAACACATATGAAATGTTTATAATTTTCCAAGCAGTGTTCTAGGTACTGAAGAAAACAACAGAAAAAAAGACACCATTTTTACCCTAAAGGTATCCACATTAACTAGTTGGGAAGGTAGACAGAGAAATCCATGATTGATATCTACAAATGAGTCCCAAACCAACTATGCTGCACATAATTTTTATTATTTTTAAAATTATTTTTGAATCACATATCTGTGTATCACCTGATTTTGCAGATTGTTATATATTATTTTAAAATCATCCTCATTGTGGGTAGTCTTGTATCAATCTCCAAGATGATTTCGAATGTCCTTACCTCCCGAGCTCTATCCTCTTATAAGGCTCCTTCCCACATTAAATGAGTGCTAGTCTGTGTGGCCAGGTGAAGGCAATTGCACCCCACTCCGGTACTGTTGCCTGGAGAAGCCCATGGACAGAGGAGCTTGGTGGGCTGCAGTCCATGGGGTCACGAAGAGTCAGACACGACTGAGCAACTTCACTTTCACTTTTCACTTTTTTGCATTGGAGAAGGAAACGGCAACCCACTCCAGTGTTCTTGCCTGGAGAATCCCAGAGATGGGGGAGCCTGGTGGGCTGACGTCTGTGGGGTCGCACAGAGTCGGACACAACTGAAGTGACTTAGCAGCAGCAGCAGCAGTCTGTGTGGCCAATAAAATACAGCAGAGTGACTTCTGAGGTTAGAAATGTTATTAGTGCTTCCACTTTAGTCTCTTGGATTTCTCACTAGATAGCCACACACTATGAGGACACGCAAGTGGCCCATGGAAAGACTAGTTGAAAAGGAATTAAGAACCCCAGCCATAGCTAGCATCAACCTACTAGTCACATGATTTGATCATCTTACAAGCATATACGTCAACCTTAGTCAAGCCTTCAGGTGAGTGCAGCCCTGGTCAGGATGTGAATACAACCTTACGAGAGATCCCAAAGCGGAACCAGCCAGCCGAGCCAGTCCCAAATTCTTCATCCATAAATACCATGAGATGTAACAAATGATTACAATAGTTTTAAGCAAGTTATGGGGAAACTTGTTACACAGCCTTAGATGACTAACACAGATAGGCTATACTTGCGTCTTTGGTTCTGAGCTTTGCTTCTGTGTGGACTCGCTTTGTACGTGTTCTCCCATTGCAGCTTCCTCACCTTTTAAGGCACAGCACAAATATCACCTATTCTAATGCTTTTCTTAGTGGTATCCATCTCAGTCTGTCCAGTTACTTGGTACATTGCAAGTATTATAACTACTTGTCTACTTTTCATAATTATTCCTAGGTTATGAGCAATGTAAGGCCACGTGTAGTATATTCAAAGCTTACAACATCATAGCACTATCCTAGGGTCTTATACATCATATTGTACAACAACTACTTGTTAAATGAATGATGGAGCGTGGTACATACACAAAATGTGCTACATTAATTTTTACATTTTAATGTTTCATTTCAAGAGCTCTTTTGTCCTTTACATTTATTTTTCCTGTATTGAAATTAGACCAGGGAATGAACCTCATCTATTATATCTTTTCTGCCTGTCTACAACATTTAATATAGTGCTGGATACTCAGTGTGTGCTCAATAAAGGTTGACTGACTAAGTATTTAATACCTTAAAACAGAAATTCAATAAATGTAGTCGCAGTGGCCTGAAAGAGTAATGTTTCTCCTTGTGTGTCTAATGGATTACCAAGGAGTATCTTAGAGCTATGATTTTAGAAACAATTGTCAATGCCAAACTCAAGGACACAACTATTACTGGAAAGGACCTGCCTCAGAGATAGATATTTCCCAAAGAATAATAAAAAGCGTAAGAAATCAGCCTGTACTTGGTCCATAGAAACTTAGATTCCTTAGATGTAAAAGATTTCCTCTGACTTTTACACCCACACAGAAATCAAAGATTTCCTTTCAGGAGAGTGCATATCCCATCCTGTGTGCTGTGCTAAGCTGCTTCAGTCGTGTCCGACTCTCTGTGACCCTATGGGCTGTAGCCCGCCAGGCTTCTCTGCCTATGGGATTCCCTAGGCAAGATTACTGGAGTGGGTTGCCATGCCCTTCTCCATGGCTAGCTCAGCCTAAAAGTCAACATTAATGATGAGGCTACCTAAGAAATATCTGGACTGCCACAGGGAAAGGGGAGATCTCCACTGTGAATTCCTGTCAAAGCGGCACCCACGAGGTCCAGTTACGGTGGCCAGTGCTGACTCTGCTAAGACGGCTCCTTGGGTTTTGTTCCTTGTCTGCACATGTCCTGAGGAGTCATCTTTACTCTCTAGCACTCAAAGCTCTTACCTCCAGTCCTGCCCACGTCTGACTTAATTTTCTTCATTTTCCTTTACCCATGCTGTGTCTTAACCCTGACTGACTGGTTTCTGTCTCCTGGATGAATTTCCTTTCATCCACATAAGTACCACTAACGAACTTGTGATTAATTAATTACTTCTCAGTTTCCAAAGTTTTATTAGTAGGAAAGTAAACGCTGATGTTATCCAAACTTTTAAAAGAGTAATCCAGATTTTTTTTTTAAAAAAGAAAGGAGCTAAAGTTCTGATGATGAAATTATTCTTTAAAATGGCTTCTTTATGACATTGGGAACAGCCAGGGTTATGGAAATGATAAGAATATTTTTTTTCAAATGAGAGAAATCCAAAAGTGGAAGGAATATAATGAATATTCAAGCCTTATATTATACTAATATTTACCATTGGATTTTCACTAATTTAATAGAACACCAATGAAGGTTTTTATTATTCAATATATTTGCCTCTGGATTATCCATCAGAGATGTAAATACCTCTAATTCAATCATGTTTATCTTGTAGGCATATTAATAACTGCACTGTTGATGGCTTTTGTGTTTTGTATTCAACTGTGTAGGTGTTATTATGAAAATAATAAATATAATTTTAGAAAAAAGACAAAATTATATAAAATAGAATAATATCTAAAAGGAAAGGAATAAAGTAAAAACTATTAATAGAAACAGAGCTTTAGGAAATAAATTGATTTTAAAATTAACACTATGGTACAGAAGGTTTTTAAAAATTTGTGTACCCTACAAAGAATGAAAATGATTCATGGATGGCTTTTGGCTCTGAAACTTATTTAAATTTAATAATTTAACCTAAAAAACCCTTGGTATTTTATTAAAAAGTTCAAAAAGAATAACAAAGTATGATCATCACAATCTTTATTAAACTCCCATCTTCTTTTAAAATCACACCAAGTACATAAATACCAAAATAGGGGCTCGTTAAAAATTGATCTTTGTGTAGCTGCTATGTTCATTCTCCTTAACAGTTTTCATTTACAGCATTTTCTATATCATCACCACATTCGTAAAGCACCCAGCACAGGTCAAGAACTGCACTCATCACTCTAATGCACAGTCTTGCTAAACATTCCAGACAGCCCCATGGCTACTCCTCCTCATGCCACAGACAGGGGCCTGAGGAATGAAGAAGCTGAATGATTTGTTAGCTGTGGCAGAGCCAGAGTTCAAATCATTCCTATTTGACACTAAAGCCTCAGCTCTTCTCATTAAGAGTAACAGTCCTCAGCTCTTCTCATTAAGAGTAACAGTTGAGTTATTAAGAGTGTTAAATCTTCAAAAGACCTGCCTACTTCTCCAGCCCACACAAATTTCACTCCCTTTTCTAAATCAGAGATTTTCCCATGTATATCATGTTTAATTATACACTGCTTTATATTGTCAAGTACATGCTTAAAGTGTGTAAAACTTGTTCTTCAACTAGACTGTAAACTTCACGAAGGTAGGCTTATGACTAGTATCTCTCATATTAAAATTAAAAAAAAGATAACAAGTTATCAGTGAGGATATACAGAGAAGAGAACTCTTGTACAGTGTTGGTGGGGATAAAAATGGGTAAAGCTTCTAAGGAAAAAGTATGGAAGTTCTCTAAGAAACTAAATATAGATCTGTCAAAAGATTTAGCAATCCTTTCTCTGGGTATACAGGAAATGAAATCAAATAAAGGAAATGAAATCAGTGCCTCAAAGAGATATCTGCACTCCCATGTTCATTGCAGCATAAGTCACATAGACCAGATATGGAAACAACGCAAGTGTCCAGCAGTGAATGAATGGATAAAAAATTTGAGATTATCTGTGTATCTCCTACCTACCTTATGAATCTTACTCAGCTTAAAAAAAGAGAGCGAGCCTGCCATTTGCAATGAACCTGGAAAGTTTTATGCTAAGTGAAATAAGCCAGACATTTACTAATATGAACTCTTAAAAAGTCAAATATAGAGAAGCAGCAAATAGGATGGTGTTTATAGGGACTGTGGAATGGACAAATAGGGGGATCCTAGTCTGTGAGTACAGAGTTGTAGTTATTTAGAACAGACATGTTTAGAGGTCTAATGTACAACATGATGAGGATAGTTAATAATGTACTGAGCAATGGCAACTTGCTAAGACAGTAGATTTCAGGTACTCTCATGACACACACACAAAAGAATAACTATGTGAGGAGAATGTATGTTAATTAGTTTGACTACAGTAATCATTTCACTATATGTATATGTATATCATCCTGTTGTAAATCTTAAGTATATACAACTTTTATTAAAAATAAATATATTAAAAATGTGCCCTATACTCTTCTAGTTTACCAAACCACTATGTCATTACTAAGTACTCAGTAAGTACTAGATAAATTCAGTTGAGTGTGACCATTTAACATAGACACTGATGGTTAATAAGGTATTTAGCACATTTATCTTAGTATTGTACTAGGTACTTTACATATGTTATCTCATTTAATCCTGAAGGTAACCTGGAAAGTAGAGTTCATCATGCCCATTTTACAAATAAAGAAATGGAAGAAATAATTAAATGATTTGGCCAAGGTCACAAAGATAACTAGTGACAGTGTAGTATTCAGATCTAAATCATCTGAAGAAAAATCTACGTTCTTATCATCTACTGCAATGTTACATCAGGACTTGGCTAGTGAGAGTGATATTAACAAATTACTTTTGCTTCTGGATTAAGGGGGAACAAGAATTGACTGAATAGACTATATATATCACTTTTATATATTATGTGTCTGAGAACATGGGGGTGAATATCAGCAATATGACTTACTAATATTTAATACTTACTATGGAAGAGGGGAGAAAGAGTTGGGTAGAAGAGAGCTTTTCTAGGTATCTCATTCACTTTGGAGAATGCAAAATTGAATTTAGTCAAAAACATTATCTGCAATCCTTCTAGAACTAAAGTCTGACATTTAATAGCTTCTGATTTTACATGAGATTGCTAACTATTTCTATCAGAGAAGTGAATCTGCTTTTATTTCCATAACTTGATTTCTTAGATGAATTAGCTTTAATACAAAATATATTCCAAAATCCATTATTATTGAGTTATTAAAAATAACAGTCTCAAATGTCCTTTTGACCACACATCTCTTGGGAAATATGACCTTATCTTCCTACTTCAAGTCTGTGTTATATTAACGATTTTGTTTTCTTTCCAGGGGTCAATATGGAATCATTCCTTCACTTCCTCTTGCTTTGTCCTTTCCTGATAGATGATTTATCCCAAAAGAGAATCAGTGGAAACAAGTATCAGGGCAGCAGGAGAAATGAAGAGTGTTCAGGAAACAAGGACTGCCCTCCACTGTAATTTCTCATAAAGTGATGACTCACTTCTTTTGTGAACACTGGCATCACTGGCTGCTTCTGCTCTGCTGTCTCTGTACCTTTGCCAAACTGGCCACAATAGGCTGGCAGTAGTTTTATTTGCTGAGAAGGAATACTTTTGATAGTTTACAAGGTGGCCATATCAATAGTTAATAGCACCGTCAATATCCAGGAGCAAAACTGATTTTAGTGAACACAGAAATGGAAAAGATTTAGCAGATTTTTCCTTCAGCCTTCTACAAAACTGCATTTAACTATGTATCTCTTCATGGTACCATCTTTTTGAATGGTTAATATGTTTGGCTGACAAAGCAAAAATACAGATCTATAAAGAATTATTAATGATGAAGAGTTAGAGATATAGCAGGGAAAAAGTGAGCTGCTGCAGAATGAGGCAGGGCTGAGCAAGGCAGAAATAAGAAAAGAGAAAAATGGTCTAATATGATAGAAGAAGAATGTCTCAGTTCCAAGATGGAAAAAAAATGCGTTGCCTAGTGGAAAATGGAACTGACCAGAAGCATACTTCTTACTTTCCCTTCAGTATTATTTATACTGTAAAGACCTAGAAACAATATAAATCCCCTGCCATTATGGTTCACTCTCATGTGAGAGAATACTATGCAGTCATAAAAATGGGTTGCAGAGAGATATTTAACGACACAAAATTCATTAAATATTATAAAGAAATAAAAATGAGCTTATAAAATGGTAGATATGGCATGATGGAAATTAGATAGAAATAAACAGAGGTATGCACATGTACATTCATCATAGAGGGACAGGACAGATAAGTACCAAAAAGTACTTAGCTCTGGATCATGAACTTGTGGATGGTTTTAATATTTTTTTCCGCACTTTTGCTTACTATTCAAATTCTCGATAATTAACATGTATTATCTTTACAGTTTCAGAATAGAAACAATACATCACATTTTTATAAAAGGAAGAATATAGAATTTTATTTTTGGCAATAAAGCTGAACATGTACCCTAAATATCCCTTTTATTGAAAAGAAATTCTGGGCTAAAATAAAAATAAAACCTCTCCTTTTAAAACACATTGCCAAACATGGACCTCTGCTCAATGTTATGTGGCAGCCTGGATGGAAGGGGAGTTTGGGGGAGAATGGATACATACGTATTTATGGCTGAGTGCATTTGCTGTTCAGTTGAAACTATCACAACATTGTTAATCAGCTATATTCCAATACAAAATAAAAAGTTATATAAACAAAACATACTGCCAAGCTGGTAGAAACACACAGAAGCCTAAAACAGATTCAAAGAACTCCAAGGAGGTAAGTAATTACTCAAATATCTTCCACTTTGAGGGATATGCCAAACACTGGTGAACTGAGCTTGTTTTCAGAGCCATGTAGCAGTGGAGTGATGCCGCTGGCTACTGTGCAACTTCAATTCAATTATTCCAACTTGGTAACTTGGAATCAGCCATGAGAGTATTTATAATACAGAAACCAGGAAATGCTATAAATCAAGGAACTCTCTCAGAGAGCCAGTTCCTAGGCAGTTACCAACACATTACTGAGCATAAAGTTTAGGAGACAAATCCTAGGGTATCTAGAACAAATTAGACCCCCATGTAAACCTGGGTTCCAGAGAACAGCATATTTAGTGTAAAAGAGAAGCAGAAATAAGCCTATTCCACAGTAGGACTCATCAAGAAAACAAACTTGGACTTCTCTGGTGGACAAGTGGTTAGGAATTCACCCGCCAATGCAGGAGATACGGGTTCAATCCCTGGTCCTGGAAGATTCCACATGCTTGCCGGGCAGCTAAGCCCACGTGCCGCAGCTACGGAAGCCCGCCGACTTAAGAGCTGGTGCTCCGATGAGAGAAGACACTGGAGTGAGCCCTCCCCTCGCCAAAACTAGAGAAAGCCATCACACGGCAACGAAGACCCAGTGTAACCAAAAATAAACAAGATACATAAAAATTTTAAAAAAGAAAGAAAACAAATTTGATACTAGGTGGGGGATAAAATTTCTTCCCTGAAAATTTAACTGCAAGCTTATCCTTATGAAAATGTTAGGACCTGAAACTCATACTACCTATTTTGAACTGAAGCTCAAAAGTGGCCCCAGTTGTTAGTATTCCCAGGCTTTTGGTTGATTCAAATACAAACCCTTTCTGTAGAAATACACTTACAACTAAGACTCATAAATTAGCACAAGGAAAAAAAAATATTAGCCTACATTTTAAATATCCAAGAAAATGAGACAGGAACAAACAACAGCAAGAACAGATCTGCAAAAATGTAAAATATATAAATTGGGCACAAAATAGAAAACAAGTTTAACATATTTAAAGACATTAAGTGGAGAACTGTAAATATGAGAACAGAGTGAAGGTCTATGAAAATAGAAGAAAGAAACAGATTTGAGGAAAAAAAATAGTATTTCTAGAAATAAAATAAGTAATGGAAATGAAAAACCCATTGAACAAGTTAAATAGAATATTAGACACAGCTGAAGAAAGCATTAGAAAAATCAAAAGGCAGCTCGAAAGCAAGTATCAAGGTTGCAGCAAGAAGTGTCAGAAGGAGCGGCAAAGATGTGAGAGAGGTTAAGCAGTGTGGTAGAATGTCAGGGAGGGGGCACACGCATGGTGAATCCATAAATAAAGGCAGGGAATAGGAAATATTAAATTCAGAATAATGGTTATCGGAGGGATGGAGAGAAGCATTGGCTCATGTGGGGCACATAGGGCTTTAAAAATACAGTTGATCCTTGAACAATGGGAGGGTAATTCATAATAGTCTACCCTCCATATTCAGAGTTCCTTTGCATCCAGAGATTCAACCAACCACCAACTTGTGCATAAGTGGATTCCATGCAGTTTAAACCCACGTTGTTCATGGGATAGCTGTGCTAGTAACATTCTATTTCTTAACGTTGGCAGTGGATACACAGGTATTCCTTTTTATTGTTATTCTTTATGCCTTAAAATACATTTTAAGTGTTCCTTTTTATACTGTCAATATTTAATAAAATATTTTCTTAATCTATTTTTAAAGTAGCCTAAAAAGAAACACTCCATAGTTAACTATAGTTGCATTTGGACCATGCAACTACAAGTATTTTTATTTTCCCATATTTTCTGATACTTTCACTTTTTATCTTGAAACTATATTAAATTTATAGTAAAACTATAATGATGAACATACTTAATACAGGAAAAGGAGCGTATGGTTTCACAACATGATGAATCTCTTTGCATACAATACCAAACTCAGACAATCCTATTACCTAGAATTTTCTCTCTTATTTACAGATAAATAGACAAAGTTCTAAAATATTACAGAGTGGGAAGACTCCTTTGGGTTCTGTTTTTTCTCTGGTGAATAAAAACATAATATCAAATTTCCAATGAATTAAGGAAGCTTTTAAATTACTCTTTGGAACTTATGAAGATTCTTAAACTGAATTGCTTCAGTTTCTTAATTATATTTAATGACAAATTAACTAGAGATCTGGGGCTGATAAAATTATATGACTGCTGAGAATTAAACTTGCTGCAGAGTCTGTGGCAAAAAATAAGACAGATTTAATTTTGAATTAATGTGTGTATAGAAAGAAAAGGTTAGAATATGGCCCATTGGTAAGAGAAACACTGACAGTGGTATGTTTTTAGATAGAGAATTTTAATAACTAGTTGAATAATCAAATCCTAAAGAGAAGGGAAAAAGATTTCTTTAATGTGCTCAATTCAACTTACTATAAAAATTGGTCTTCCCTTGTGGCTCAGCTGGTAAAGAATCTGCTCGCAATGTGGGAGACCTGGGTTTGATCCCTGAGTTGGGAAGATCCCCTGGAGAAGGGAAAGGCTACCCACTTCCAGTATTCTGACGTGGAGAATTCCATGGACTGTACAATCCATGGGGTGGCAAAGAGTCAGACACCAATGAGTGACTTTTCACTTCATAAAAAATACAGTTTGCAAAATCATGCAAGGAGACAATGAGATTTTAAAAATCTCTTTGAAAGGTGCTTCAAGTTGCCTCCTTAGCGCAGTAGGCAGCGCGTCAGTCTCATAATCTGAAGGTCCTGAAAGGTGCTTCAGTTTTTCTAACATTAAAAAAATAAGCTAAGTGATTCTTAAGGGTGAATACTGTTTCCTATTTGAAAATTTTAATTTAGCTTGCAATTTTTAAGTGGCCTAAATTGCTTCTAAGTTTTCTTTTAATTTGCAGTCATATTTGAGTATAATTATATACAATGAAATGCACAGATATTGAATATACACTTCAATCCAATCTAACAAATGAATATGTCTGAGTAACCCGAACACCTATAAAGCTATAGACCACTATCATTAGCTGAGAACTTTCCTTTGTGCCCAGACCTTCTCAACTTGTAACCTCATGCAACCACTGCCCTGATTTCTGTTATCATTGATCGGATTTTATTTTTCAAGAATCATTCTTTTGTGTCTGGCTTCTTTTGTTCAGCAAAATTAAAAACTGTTCCATGCTTTTTGTTCTATTGTATACCACGGACTGTTTATCCATTTTCTTATTGGCCACCTGGGCTGTTTCCAGACTTTAGTTATTACTGTTCAAATAAAGCTGCTATGAATACTTTTGTATAAGGTATTGGTGAACAACGTGTTTTAATTTCTTTTAGATTAAATACTTAGATGTGGGACAGCTAGATTACAGAATAAATGTATATTTTTTGTTTGTTTTTAACTGCCAAAGAGTTCTCCAAAGTACCATTTTACACTCCCACCATGAATGTATGCGAATTTTGTTTGATCCACTCTTTAACAACATTGGTGTTGTCAGTCACTTTCATTTTAGCCATTTTAGTGAGTGTGGACTGGAATAGTCTTGTCTGGTCTTGATTGATATTAGGGAAATCTGGCCTTATAAAACAAGATAGGAAGTGTTTCCTCTTTCTGTATTTTCTGAAACTTTGGGAATTTTCATACAGAGGTTTTGAGTTCTTTAACAGGAGTAAGTCTATCAAGATTTTCTACATATTGTCATGTCAGTTTTTGTAATTTGTATCTATATTGAATTTGCTTGTTTTATCTAAGTTTTAACTTACTGGTACAAGGTTGTTTATAACATCCCTTTTCATCTTTAATATATGCAGAATTTGTAATTATATTCCCTCCATTATTCCTAGTATTGGCTATTTGCACTTTCTCTCTTTTCTTGATCAGTTCTGTTAAATATTTAACAATTTTTATTAATCTTTTCAAACAACCAAATTTTGAAATCATTCTTTTCTTTTCGTTTTTGTCCATTTTCTGTTTCACTGATTTCAAGTCCTATTAGATCTTTTACTTACACTGGGCTAAATTTGCTCTGATTTTTCAAGTTGCTTATTAAGTTAAAAACATAGGTTACTTAATCTACATCTATTACACAATTGCGCTCATCTCACACACTAGTAAAGTAATGCTTAAAATTCTCCAAGCTAGGCTTCAGCAATATGTGAACCGTGAACTTCCAGATGTTCAAGCTGGTTTTAGAAAAGCCAGAGGAACCAGAGTTAAATTGCCAACATCTGCTGGATCACGGAAAAAGCAAGAGAGTTCCAGAAAAACATCCATTTCTCCTTTATTAACTATGCCAAAGCCTTTGACTGTGGATGATAATAAACTGTGGAACATTCTTAAAGAGATGGGAATACCACACCACCTGATCTGCCTCCCGAGAAATCTGTATGCAGGTCAGGAAGCAACAGTTAGAACTGGACATGGAACAACAGACAGGTTTCAAATATGAAAAGAAGTACATCAAGGCTGTATATTGTCACCCTGCTTGTTTAACTTATATGCAGAGTACATCATGAGAAACACTGGGCTGGAGGAAGCACAAGCTGGAATCAAGATTGCCAAGAGAAATATCAATAACCTCAGATGTGCAGATGATACCAGGCTTATGGCAGAAAGTGAAGAAGAACTAAAGAGCCTCTTGATGAAAGTGAAAGAGGAGAGTGAAAAAGTTGGCTTAAAGCTCAACATTCAGAAAACGAAGATCATGGCATCTGGTCCCATCACTTCATGGCAAATAGATCGGGAAACAGTGGCTGACTTCATTTTTCTGGGCTCCAAAATCACTACAGATGGTGACTGCAGCCATGAAATTAAAAGACGCTTACTCCCTGGAAGGAAAGTTATGAGCAGCCTAGACAGCATTATTAAAAAGCAGAGACACTACTTTGCCAACAAAGGTCTCTCTAGTCAAGGCTATGGTTTTTCCAGTGGTCCTGAATGGATGTGAGAGTTGGACTATAAAGAAAGCTGAGCACAGAAGAATTGATGCCTTTGAACTGTGGTGTTGGAGAAGACAATCTTGAGAGTCCCTTGGACTGCAAGGAGATCCAACCAGTCCATCCTAAAGGAGATCAGTCCTGGGTGTTCATTGGAGGGACTGATGTTGAAGCTGAACTCCAATACTTTGGCCACCTGATGCAGAGAGCTGACTCATTTGAAAAGACCCTGATGTTGGGAAAGATTGGGGGCAGGAGGAGAAGGGGATGACAGAGGATGAGATGGTTGGATGGCATCACTGACTCAATGGACACGGGTTTGGGTGGACTCTGGGAATTGGTGATGGAAAGGGAGGCCTGGTGTGCTGTGGTTCATGGGGTTGCAAAGAGTTGGACATGACTGAGTGAACTGAACTGAAATCTACATCTTTTTTTCCTAATATAACTTTTAGTGAAGCTTATATTATCGGAGAAGGCAATGGCACCCCACTCCAGTACTCTTGCCTGGAAAATCCCATGGACAGAGGAGCCTGGTGGGCTGCAGTCCATGGGGTTGCTAAGAGTCGGACACGACTGAGAGATTTCACTGTCACTTTTCACTTTCATGCATTGGAGAAGGAATGGCAACCCACTCCTAAAATATAAAAAGTAAAGAAATAAAATGCAAGCTTATAATATAAAGAAGGTTTTTTATAAATTATTTTTTCTAATATAAGCATTTCTATTTGAAGTAGAAATTTACCTCTAGGCACAGCTTTAGCTGCATGCAACATATTTTATTTTTTACTTCTCTTGTGATTTCTGCCTTGGTCCATAAGTTACTTAGAAATAAGTTGTTTATTTTCCAAATATTTGAGGATTTTCTAGACATCTTAATGTTATTAACTTCTAATTTAATTCTATTGTAAAATAATAAATGTTGGCAAGAATATGAAGAAAAGGGAACCCTTGAAATGTTGATGGAAATGTAAATTGGCACAGCCACTGTGGAAAACAGTATGGAGGTTCCTTAAAAAGCTAAAAATAGAACTACCAAAAATTCTACTCCTCGATATATATCTGAAAAAAAAGAAAACATTAATTCAAAAAAGTACATGAACCCCTATTTTCTTAGCAGCACTATTTATAATAGCCAAGTTATGAAGTAAACTAGGCTTCAAACAAAATATGGGTGGATATAGAATATGTGGTGTATATACACAATAGAATACTACTCAGCCATAAAAAATGACATTCTGCCATTTGCAACAACATGGATGCACCTAGAGGGTATTATATTAAGTGACCTAGTCAGACAGAGAAAGTCAAATACTCTGTTATCACTCCTATGTGGAATCTAAAAAAAAATAAAACATATATTAAAAAAAGATAAACAGACTCACAGACATAGAGAGGGCAAACTATTAGTTATCAGTGGGGAAAATGGAGAGGGGCAAGATAGGAGATTAAGAGATACAAACTACTATGTATAAAATAAATAAGCAAAGAAGATATATTACACAGCACTGGGAAATATAGCTATTATTTTATAATAATTTAAAATGGAATATAACCTATAAAAATATTAAATCACTATATTCTACACCTGAAACTAATACAATACTGTAAATCAACTATACTTTAATAATAATAAAAAATACTATTGTGGTCAGACAATATACTCCAAAGATTTCAATCTTTGGAATTATTGAGATGTGCTTTAGAGTACATATACAGTCTATCTTGACAAATTTCCCATATGCAATTGAAAAGATTTTGCATTCTCTTGTTTTTGAGGGTACTATTTTGAAAGGGATGTGTAAATCCAGTTAGTTGATACTGTTTTTCCAGTCTTCTATATCTTTACTAATTATTTTTTTCTACTTGCTCTGTCATTTACTGAAGTGCTAAAATCTCTCACTAAATTTGTCTCCTATCATACTAACAACTTCAAGCACTTAAGAGCTTAATTAGGTGCCTACATATTGTTTTCTGGTTTACTATTATGAAATGTCCCACTTCCATCTATAAATACTCTTTATCTTGAAGAGTTGGATATTTTAAACAGTCTCACTCTGATGGGTGAGAGCAAATTGTCTTTGTGTATGGAGATATCAGGCTTTTTGAATCATCACAATGGCCTTTACTCAGACTTTTAAAATGTGTTAAAAAACTCAACCATAATCTTCTTACACACTTTTGTATCAGCTTCCTCCTCCTCCAGCTATTCCACCAAGCATGGGGCATCTGTGGATCTCTTCTCTCATTGTAGTTTATTAGGTTCTTTGAATCCTCAGCTCTCTTCTTTGCCCTCCAAACAAAAAAACTATGAATCTGTACGTTATCCAGATTGTTCTTGTTATGTAGGACTTTCTATAGCCTACATCATGACAGATGTGAAAGGGCAGCACCAATCTTTAAATAAGACTCTTAAATCCTAGGCTTCCCAGGTGGCACTAGTGGTAAAGATCCTGCCTGCCAAAGCAGGAGACATAAAAGACTCAGGCTGGATCCCTGGGTTGGGAAGGTTCCCTGGAGGAGGGCATAGCAACCCACTCAAGTATTAGCATTAATTTTTTTAGATTTGCAATTAAGGGTTTATTATAAAGGACACACATATGTGAGGACTGAGGGGAGGGGGGAGGCAGAGCTCCCGTGCACTTTCCTCATGGTGTCAGGGAGCTTCACCTTTCTGGGATGTCAACGTACTCACCAACCAGGAAGCCCTTGGTTGGTGCTAACACCAAGCCTCATGTCCAGAGTTTTTACAGGGGTTTCACAACCTAGATATGATTCATGAAGTCACTGGCCACATGACTGAACTCAGTCTCCAGCCCCATCTCCTGTACCGACGTTGGGCTTGGTAATTTCAATTAATTTATTTTAATTGGAGAATAATTCAGTTCAGTTGCTCAGTTGTGTCTGACTCTTTGCCACCCCATGGACTGCAGCACGCCAGGCTTCCCTATCCATCACCAACTCCCAGAGCTTACCCAAACTCATGTTCATAGACTCGGTGATGCCATCCAACCATCTCATCCTCTGTCGTCCCCTTCTCCTGCCTTCAATCTTTCCCAGCATCAGGGTCTTTTCCAATGAGTCAGTTCTTCACATTAGGTGGCTAAAGTACTGGAGTTTCAGCTTCAGCATGCCCTTTCAATGAATATTCAGGACTTATTTCCTTTAGGATGGACTGGTTGGATCTCCTTGCAGTCCAAGGGACTCTCAAGAGTCTTCTCCAACACCACAGTTCAAAAGCATCAATTCTTTGGCACTCAGCTTTCTTTATAGTCCAACTTCCACCTCCATACATGACTATGGAGAAATCATAGCTTTGACTAGACAGACATTTGTTGCCAAAGTAATGTCTGTTTTTTAATATGCTGTCTAGATTGGTTATAACTTTACAATAATTACTTTACAATATTGTGATGGTTTTTGCCATATGTCAACATGAATCAGCCACAGGTATACGTGTCCCCCCATGCTGAACCCCCCTCTCATCTCCCTCCCCACCCCAGCCCCCAGGGTTGTCCCAGAGCACCAGATTTGGGAGCCTTGCTTCATGCATTGAACTTGCACTGGTCTTTTATTTTACATATGATAACGTACTTGCTTCAGTGGTGTTCTCTCAAACCATCCCACCCTCTCCTTCTCCTGCTGAGTTCAAAATCTGTTCTTTACATGTGTCTCATTTGCTGCCCTGCATGTTGGATCATTGGTATCGTCTTTCCAAATTCCTTATATATGTGTTAATATACAGTATTTGTCTTTCTCTTTCTGACTTACTTCACCGTGTATAATAGGCTCCAGGTTCATCCATCTCATGAGAACTGATTCAAATGCATTTCTTTCTAAAACTGAGTAATATTCCTTTGTGTGCATGTACCACAACTCCCTTATCCATTCATCTGCCAATGAACATCTAGGTTGCTTTCATGTGCTAGCTATTGTAAATAGTACTGCAGTGAACATTGGTGTACATGTGTCTCTCTCAATTCTGGTTTCCTCAGGGTGTATGTTCAGTAGTGGGTTTGCTGGGTCATATGGTAGTTCTATTCCCAGTTTTTAAAGGAATCTCCACACTTTCTCCATAGCCACTCCAGGATTCTTGCCTGGAGAAGCCCATGGACAGAGGAGCCTGGCGGGCTACAGTTCATAGGGCGCAAAGAGTCAGACACGACTGAAGTGACTCAGCACTAGCACCCTCTTAAATCTTATACAATATTAAGTTCTTGGAATAAGTTTATTACTTCCCCTTTCCCCAGGCAGGACTTTAACCCAGAGGTCCTCAATCTTTTCTTATATGATGTTACTTTCAATATAATTGAAGTTTCATGGCTGTCTGGGGAGGCCTTGCAAATAGCTGTGAAAAGAAGAGAGGCGAAAAGCGAAGGAGAAAAGGAAAGATATAACATCTGAATGCAGAGTTCCAAAGAATAGCAAAAGAGATAAGAAAGCCTTCAGTGATCAGTACAAAGAAATAGAGGAAAACAACAGAATGGGAAAGACTAGAGATCTCTTCAAGAAAATTAGAGATACCAAGGGAACATTTCATGCAAAGATGAGCTCGAATAAGGGCAGAAATGGTATGAACCTAGAAGATATTAAGAAGAGGTGGCAAGAATACACAGAAGAACTGTACAAAAAAGATCTTCACAACCCAGACAATCATGATGATGTGATCCCTAATCTAGAGCCAGACATCTTGGAATGTGAAGTCAAGTGGGCCTTAGAAAGCATCATTACGAACAAAGCTNAAGCTGGAATCAAGATTGCCGGGAGAAATAGCAATAACCTCAGATATGCAGATGATGCCACCCTTATGGCAGAAAGTGAAGAGGAGCTAAAAAGCCTCTTGATGAAGGTGAAAGAGGAGAGTGAAAAAGTTGGCGTAAAGCTCAACATTCAGAAAACAATGATCATGGCATCCGGTCCCATCACTTCATGGGAAATAGATGGGGAAATGGTAGAAACAGTGTCAGACTTTATTTTTTTTGGCTCCAAAATCACTGCAGATGGTGACTGTAGCCATGAAATTAAAAGACGCTTACTCCTTGGAAGAAAAGTTATGACCAACCTAGATAGTATATTCAAAAGCAGAGACATTACTTTGCCGACTAAGGTCTGTTTAGTCAAGGCCATGGTTTTTCCTGTGGTCATGTATGGATGGGAGAGTTGGACTGTGAAGAAGGCTGAGCACTGAAGAATTGATGCATTTGAACTGTGATGTTGGAGAAGACTCTTGAGAGTCCCTTGGACTGCAAGGAGATCCAACCAGTCCATTCTGAAGGAGATCAATCCTGGGATTTCTTTGGAAGGAATGATGCTGAAGCTGAAACTCCAGTACTTTTGGACACCTGATGCGAAGAGCTGATTCATTGGAAAAGACTGTGATGCTGGGAGGGATTGGGGGCAGGAGGAGAAGGGACGACCCAGGATGAAATGGCTGGATGGCATCACGGACACGATGGATGTGAGTCTGAGTGAACTCTGGGAGTTGGTGATGGACAGGGAGGCCTGGCGTGCTGCGATTCATGGGGTCACAAAGAGTCGAACACGACTGAGTGACTGAACTGAACTGAACTGTACCATCATGGAGATCATATCTAACACAAGTGAACCTCTCCCTAATCAAGCCTCTCAACAATGGAGTCTCCTCTTCTGGTGCCTCTCCACCATCCTACTTGGTCACCAAAGCTCCTTCCTCTAATCTTGCTTGTTCTCCAGTGCACTGTGTTCGCTGCTGAGAGATAATTCCTAAAACACAGAGCTGATTCTGTAGCCAACTTCGAAGCCCTTCAGTGGCTCCCACAGCACAGATGACAGTGTTCCTTATGATCTGGTTGGTGCTGCATGATGCCTACAGCCTCATTTCACATCACAAGATGTGCAGTTTTATTCTCCTCTAACAACCCTCAGTTTTGAACTCTGTTTTATTTAATGACAGAAAAGTTAACGTCACCAACTTAGGGTAAATCCAATGAAGTCATGGTTTTCTTGCTCCCCGTTTTCTCCCCTGGATTGAGTCTCTCATTCTTTAGTGTTATGGATCCATCTTGGAACACTGTAGTGACCACCACTCTTCTACACTGGCAAATCTTGTGATGTCTCGGTGCTCATATACCTTCTACTGCAAATTTCACACTCAATATGCTGCTCTGCCTTCTCCCTCTTATAAGGCCCCAAACCACAAGTCCACAGGTTCTCAGTGTCATATTCACAGAAAATACAGTAAAGAATATGCCTGCAATGCAGGAGACCTGGGTTCAGTCCCTGGGTCAGGAAGATCCCCTGGAAAAGGAAATGGCTACACACTCCAGTATTCTTGACTGGAAAACTCCATGAACAGAGGAGCCTGGAGGGGTACAGTCCATTCCACAGAGTCTCAGAGTTGGACACGATGGAGCGACCAACACGTCACTTTCACTTCCCTTTGCAGGTTGAGTTTCATGAGGAGTCTGTAAGACTTCCTAAGATTCTTTTGTCTCTTCTTCGTATTTAGCCATTTCTAATGCATTCTCCAGTGCTATGATGATACGAAGAATTCTTCAGGGTTTGTGACCTTCCCAGGAAACCCAAAAGGGCAGCATGTTACAGGACTCTGAGTTATCAGAATTTCAAATTTACATGGTGTTGTCTATTCTCCCTTCAAATTCAGAGAATCTTGATCTTAGAAGGCAGTGATAAAAAATCGTCTTCCTCCACGAATTCTTCCAAATGTCTCAGCTTTACTCTTTTGAAATTCAAAAGCCAAGACCTGACATCTTTGTTCTCTGATTCTACTGTGGCAACTCCCATTGAGGATGCTAGGTCACCTGCCTAATGATTTAAATGCTGAAAAGGGTAAACTGGGTAACAGAAAGTGATGGGAGGGAGATGAAAGCGAAAATATACCAGTTAATATTTCAAAACATCCGCCACATAAACTTGTTATTATCCGCTTTTAAACTTAAAGTAGTGGGGACCAGTAGAAACATCAAGAATAGAGAGAGAATTCTCTGCAATGCTCCCTAATAGCTGTTTAATGATGGTGCTATTGAGCCTCTCTCAGTAGCACATATACTTGGGTGAGTTTTCTTATCGTAGCTATACAATTGTGTTAATTATTCACCAGAGTCTCCCTCATCCTGCACCTCTGATTAGCAATACACATCAGAAAGATAGCAGCTAAGAGATAGGGAGCTACCATGCACGCTAAGAGAAATCATTTATTATATAGAAGCCTCCTAAATACCCAAATTATAGGCAACAAGTCTCAGAGTTAGGACCATTAGAAAAATTATCAGCCGTCCCACTACACTGCACCAAGATACAAGCCAACTTTCCTGGGCTTGCTTCTTTATGTTGCATCTGTGGCATAAACTAAAATCAGGAAGTTGGAAAGGATCAAAAGATTACCTTTAGAGATATCCCAAAAGGAGAGAAGTCTTTCCTTCAAAAGTTTACAGTAGATCCCACAACACTCCGTAGAAAATTTGTCCAACATTTCTCTGACGGGAAGCACATTCTCAAAAAAAAAAAAAAAATCATCCAGTTGCTGAAAAACAGCTTTGATTATTATTTTCTAAACAGATAGAAAACAGTGATTAGCATGGTTTGGGGGAAAAACCTTACCATATATGATCATTCCTGGAGCTTTCAAGAAGGCTGGTCTAGTAAAATAAAACAAAATGATGATAAAAACAATGCAATAGACATTTAAAATATTTTAACATTTCTAAAGCTAAACATTGGGGGGTTTATGTTGTAAAATCGGCCACTTAGGAGAAAGGTTAGAAGAACAAGAGGAAACTGTCCTCATTATTAGAACATTTGTTGAGTGTGTAATAGTATGTGAAATGTATTTATTATACTAGTTGCTGAGCAAAAAGTTCGGATCACTGTTGAAGTATCTGTTTGCTTTTGTTGCAAAGCAAAATACTCTTAAACCAGTGTTTAAAAGAACATTTATTAGTTCTTAAAGTTCTGAGGGGTTGCTGGGTGGTTCTTCTGGTCTGTGACAGCCAGGGCAGGGCTCACTGGAGGCCAGGGGTGTGGTCATGGCCTCTCATTACCCAGCAAACTAGCCTGGACTCATGTACTTGGTGGAAAAAGGATTTCCAGCATCATGAGACTCTAAGCCCCAATGATAAGACTTTTCACGCCTCCTATTCATTAGCCAAAGCAAATCACATCCCTAGATTCAGAAAACCTCTTGCAGAGGGATAGATTATATATTCTTCTTGTAAAAAGGCTGAAATTCTAACTAGTGTTCAGACAAACACACAGGTTCAGTATTGGGTATCTCCTTGGACCCAACAATGGAGTAACAGAGTATAACACAGTGATAAAGGATGTGAAGAGAGATTAGACAAATTTGTGACCATGATGCACTCTCCTACCTCGTGCGTCTTTGCTTATAGTAAATATGAGGCAATAATTTGAGTTGTATTTGAGTTGGAAGGAAGGTCAAAAGCACCTGTTGGAGATTTTATACATCTGTATATGTTTTCTTTTTGCTTTTGCTACTGAACAAAAAGTATAAAAATACTAAGCCTGTACAAGTCAATGCATCAGCACAAACGAAGACACTTTTGTAACACCGATGTCTGGAAACAAAACTATACCAGTACCCCAATAGTCCCATTTATCTCTTCTCCCAACATCATCCTACTCTCCTCCACAAAGGTAACCACTATTCTGTTATTGAACATAGCTGCGGTTTTATCATTTTCATTTCTGTATAGCATTCCACTGTATGAATAAACCACACATTTGTTAATCCATTCTACTGTTGATGAATGTTCAGATCGTTTCAAATTTTTGGCTATTATGAACATAGATATTCTGAATATTCTTGTACATGTCATTTGGTGTACACACATTTCTGCTAAGAAAGGAGACTGAAATGTTTGCAGTGTTCCTACTGTTCAAGTACCTAAGTACCTAGCAGGCAGTGTTTTTTTTTTTTTAATTCCCCCCTAGTTTTGAGATATAATTGACAATCAAATTGTAAGATATTTAAAGTGTACACAGTGTACACTGTGAAAGAATACCACTTCCCTCCTCCAACCCGATGAGTTAATTAGTACAACCCTCACGTCACACACAATCTTTTTTTGTTGTTGTTGTTGTTTTGATTTGGTTTTTGATGAGAATACTTCAGTTCTATACTCTTAGCAAATTTTATTTATACAATAGTGTTATCAGCGATAGTCACGTTATACATTTTATCCTCAGACCTTATTTATCTTGTAACTGAAAGTCTGTACCCTTTACCAACCACCCCTGATCCAACACGCAGTGCTCCACTGCCCTATTAAGTGCCTAGGAGTAAAACTGCTGGCTTACAGAGAACATGTATGCTCAAATTTAGCTGATACTATCAAAAATTTTTCTATACTGATTTTACTCATTTACACTCCCACTACGTTTATATAGACATTTTGGGGTTTTAAGCTAATGCATTCTTACCTTCTACTTTCTCTTGCTCTACAAATGAAATACTTACATTTGGACTCCAATTAGGTTAACAGTAGCTGATCTTGCTTTAAAATTTCATAAAAACCTGAGACTCCCAAAGCATATCAAATTATTCTGCCTGGCAATGTCAAAATAATCTGCCCATTCACTCATCAAATGCCTATTGAGTAACTATAAGAGATAGATTTGATATAGAGATCAAATTGCCAACATCCACTGGATCATAGAAAAAGCAAGAGAGTGCCAGAAAAACATCTACTTCTGCTGTATTGACTATGCCAAAACCTTTGACTGTGTGGATCACAATAAACTGTGGAAAGTTCTGAAAGAGATGGGAATACCAGACCACCTGACCTGCCCCTTGAGAAACCTATATGCAGGTCAGGAAGCAAGAGTTAGAACTGGACATGGAACAACAGACTGGTTCCAAATAGGAAAAGGAGTACGTCAAGGCTGTATATTGTCATCCTGCTTATTTAACTTCTATGCAGAGTTCATCATGGGAAATGCTGGGCTGGAAGAAGCACAAGCTGGAATCAAGATTGCCGGGAGAAATATCAATAACCTCAGATATGCAGATGACACCACCCTTATGGCAGAAAGTAAAGAGGAACTGAAAGGCCTCTTGATGAAAGTGAAAGAGGAGAGCGAAAAAGTTGGCTTAAAGGTCAACATTCAAAAAACGAAGATCATGGCATCTGGTCCTATCACTTCATGGGAAATAGATGGGGAAACAGTGTCAGACTTTATTTTTTGGGCTCCAAAATCACTGCAGATGGTGACTGCAACCATGAAATTAAAAGACGCTTACTTCTTGGAAGAAAAGTTATGACCAACGTAGATAGCATGTTCAAAAGCAGAGACATTACTTTGCCGACTAAGGTCCATCTAGTCAAGGCTATGGTTTTTCCTGTGGTCATGTATGGATGTGAGATTTGGACTGTGAAGAAAGCTGAGCACCGAAGAATTGATGCTTTTGAACTATGGTGTTGGAGAAGACTCTTGAGAGTCCCTTGGACTGCAAGGATATCCAACCAGTCCATTCTGAAGGAGATCAGCCCTGGGATTTCTTTGGAAGGAATGATGCTAAAGCTGAAACTCCAGTACTTTGGCCACCTCATGCGAAGAGTTGACTCATTGGAAAAGACTCTGATGCTGGGAGGGATTGGGGGCAGGAGGAGAAGGGGATGACCGAGGATGAGATGGTTGGATGGCATCACTGCCTCGATGGACGTGAGTCTGAGTGAACTCCGGGAGTTGGTGATGGACAGGGAGGCCTGGCGTGCTGCGATTCATGGGGTCGCAAAGAGTCGGACACGACTGAGCGACTGAACTGAATATAGATATAATACATAGAGAGACCTGGGGTTACAAAGGAATGTAGAAATGAACTTATGACCTCCAAAAAGTGTCTAGACTAGCAGAAGACTCTTATTCATTAGTTCTTGTTCTTCGCCAGTGCCTCCCACCTCTCCTAGAGACTTTCCAATACTTGTCTCCAGCCCAGGTGAGCAGTACAGCTCCATTCATTAACCACAAACACAAATTCCCCTCCTCTCTGTCCTCTCTTTGGACAACTATCCTTAAGAACTTCACTTTCTCATTTTTGGACAGAAAATAATATTAAGGACATAAGCAAAATTGTTCTCAAACTTGAGGAATGGAAATCTTCATTTTCTACATTTTTTTCCTGTATTTCGAGGAAGTGTATTTGCATTTGTATTTGTGTATAATGGGATTCTCAGGCTGCATTTATATTGTTTGAGAAGACTGCAAACCTTTGAGGTCTTTACTATTCAGTATTTCATTTTGTAAAATGATCGGGAGAATACATTAGTTGTAAAGGTGATATGCTCAAGTATCTTTGTGGTTTAAAGGAGGCATTACAACTCCCAAAATAGCTGCAGTTAGTCCTTTTCACTAGTAATATGAAACCAATTTTCATTTGTGAATTGTTACATCTGTGCAATACATTTCAAAGCCCAAGATGAGTGCTATAACAAAAGTGAGGTTCTGTTGTAAAAATAGAGCACTAGTAATAAAATTAATATCATTTAAAATTAACCTCATTTAAAATCACTCATTTAGATATTTCCATAAAGGTCCTTTGTTATATTTCTTTCACAGGTTATCTTTATTGAGTGTATATTTATTTCCATCTATACTCAGAAGGAGAGGATATGAAGCAGAAGTATGTAAGCAAAGGTATAGTGGGAAAAGCTGTCCTTATTAAGCCTGTCCATCAACAGCAGCCAACCTGAATTAATACAGATGCTTTTTGTGCAGGTGGTGCTAGTGGTAAAGAACCCACCTGCAATGCAGGAGACGTAAGAGACAAAGGTTCGATCCCTGGTTCGGGAAGATGCCCTGGAGGACGGCACAGCAACCCACTCCAGTATTCTCACCTGGAGAATCCTTTGGCCAGAGGAGCCTGGCAGGCTACGGTCCATGGGGTCGCAGAGAGTCGGACACGACCAAAGCTACTTGGCACACTTTTAGTGCAAGTGGTACAAAGTACCTAAAGTAGAAAAGAGAATTTTTTGGCTCATGTAACTTGGAGGCCTTGTGTCATCCCCAGTTAAATTTAAGGACTGAAACTTGTTAGGACTCCTCTTCCGTCTGTGCGCTGCTTGCTTTAGAGCTGTACTCATCCTCTATTGCAGGGTGGATTTTCCATAGGGCAGTGGACGCTCCAGCTTCAGTAAACATCTTCCTTGCTCTGTGTGCCCTTCCAAGCTGAAAAACCATTGGAGAATGCTCTGAGTGGCCGCTTAGGTCACATATTCACTTGTGAACCAATGGTGTGGCCAGGCGTTCAGGTATTGTGTATGACCGGGCCAGGGAGTTCTTTCATTGGCAGTTCACCAGAAACTATCTGATCAGAGAGAAGGAATAACGCTTGTACAGCAGCAAATGTTCAGGAGAGCCCTCAAAGGGGCTTCTCATGCGTCGGCCATGAAAACAGTGTGCGAGAAGGGCGCATCTCTGACTGAGCAAACAGGCTGCTATGTAAATTATGGAACTCAAAAGGACTAATTCATAGCAAGTTTTCTCACTGCAGGATTTTTTCTAGGAAGGAAGCTAATGCACAGGAGATTCAATTTCAATTTGCCCAATCTTTTAGGTCTTGTAGTGCATGAAATGACTGATTAAATAACTAGTTAATTCACTTTAAACAACCATTTGACTGTCACTGAAATGTCTGATCAAAAATTAAGGTGTTTGGATATTGGATAAACTTCCCAGTTTGCGCTAGTGGTAAAGAACCCGCCTGCCAAAGCAGGAGACATAAGAGTCGCAGGTTTGATCCCTGAGTCAGGAAGATCCCCTGGAGGAAGTCACAGCAATTGACTCCAGTATTGCCTGGAGAATCCTAAGGACTTGGGAGCTTGGCAGACTACGGTCCAAAGGGTCACAAAGAGTCAGACACAACTGAAGCAACTTAGCATGCACAATTCTCTAATATGGGATTAGAAATAATACAATATTAACAGCTGATTGCTTTCCATTTCTAAAATGTGTTGGTTAATTTTAATAATAAATAGCTACAATGAGATATAAGAATCTATACGAGATAACTATATTAACAAGCTTCCATTTGCAGAAAATCTACCTTTTAAAATGTCAACCAGAATGTGTTCACTAGAATGATATCAGAATATTTTGCCAAACAAAAACAGGATATTGCTGCCTACCACTTTATTAAAGTGGTGAGGTCCCCATTTAAAACAAATCTTGCCCTCATAAAAATAAGAGGGCAGTATAAGTACACACAGGTTTATATAAGAGGAAGATAGTGAGGTTCCCAGAATAAGGACTATCACTGTGATCCATTGAAGACTGTGTGAAGCACAACAAACAGTGGAAAATTCTGAAAGAGATGGGAACACCAGACCACCTGAGCTGCCTCTTGAGAAACCTGTATGCAGGTCAGGAAGCAACAGTTAGAACTGGACATGGAACAACAGACTGGTTCCAAATAGGAAAAGGAGTACGTCAAGGCTGTATATTGTCACCCTGCTTATTTAACTTCTATGAAGAGTACATCACGAGAAACGCTGGGCTGGAGGAAGCACAAGCCGGAATCAAGATTGCTGGGAGAAACATCAATAACCTCAGATATGCAGATGACACTACCCTTATGGCAGAAAGTGAACAAGAACTAAAGAGCCTCTTGATAAAAGTGAAAGAAGAGAGTAAAAAAGTTGGCTTAAAGCTCAACATTAAGAAAACTAAGGTCATAGCATCCGGTCCCATCACTTCATGGCAAATAGATGGGGAAACATGGCAACAGTGACTGACTTTATTTTTCTGGGCTGCAAAATCACTACAGATGGTGATTGCAGCCATGAAATTAAAAGACACCTTCTCCTTGGAGGAGAAGTTATGGCCAACCTAGACAGCATATTAAAAAGATTACTTTGCCAACAAAGGTCTGTCTAGACAAGGCTATGGTTTTTCCAGTAGTCATGTATGGATGTGAGAGTTGGACTATAAAGAAAGCTGAGAGCCAAAGAATTGATGCTTTTGAAGTGTGGTGTTGGAGAAGACTCTTGAGAGTCCCTTGGACTGTAAGGAGATGCAACCAGTCCATCCCAAAGGAGATCAGTCCTGAGTGTTCATTGGAAGGACTGATGTTGAAGCTGAAACTTCAATACTTTGGCCACCTGATGCCGAGAGCTGACTCATTGGAAAAGACCCGGATGCTGGGAAAGATTGAGGGCAGGAGGAGAAGGGGATGACAGAGGATGAGATGGTTGGATGGCATCACCGACTCAATGGACATGGGTTCGGGTGGACTCTGGGAGTTGGTGATGGACAGGGAGGCCTAGCGTGCTGCAGTTAATGGGGTCGCAAAGAGTCGGACACGACTGAGAACTGAACTGAACTGAACTGAAGAGTATTTCTTTAAGTGATATGTCTATGGCAGTGGTAGTCAGCTAGAGATGATCTTGCCTCCAAGGGCCTATTTGGCAATGTCTGAAAATATTTTTCACTGTCAGGATTGGGAGTTTGTGCTTCTGGAATCTAACAGATAAGGCCAGGATGCAGCTAAATGCTTTACGATGTATAGGACAGGCCCCCACAAGTAACTAATTAACTAACCCAAAACGCCAATAGTACTAAGGTTAAGAAACACTGGTCTATAGCAAGGTCCAGGCAAAAAGGCAATGCTTAAGACAAAATATCTGTCACTGACAAATGTACAATCTACTTAGGTGGGATAAGACAAAAAATAAAAATGATCTCATTCTATAATACATAAATGCTAATTATAAGACCTTTACTATGTGTGCCTGAATTGTATCTGGCTGTACAGAAGGAAAAGCCATTGTTGGGTTCTATATCAGAGCAGCCTTTGTGTTAGTAGCAAGGCAAATGTACGTTGAATCTTGAAAAATTTGAATGGACTGACAGGGATAATTTAGGTGGAGGGTAGGAGGGAGGCAGGAGTCTAGAGAGGAGAAAGGATAGTATTTTAAAATAACTGGCTTGGCTACAGCAGGGTTTTTGTGGCAGGGTAACCTTAAGGAAACAATTATTTCATCTGGTGTGTGTGATCACGTGGTGGACGGAGTCCTGGCTTTGTGATGTCTCAGCTGAGCATGTGAACTATAAAACTGTTATAGCCCTTACCTTATGGTTGTCAAAATTAGGCCTGCCACAGGGTAGTGCTCAAGCAATGGTCAGCTCCTAAAGCAAACGCTGAGGAAGACGGAACTGTCCCGAAAGAAGAGTCACTGGACTTTAGTGTCTAAGGGGAGGACAGGACAAAAATAATGCTTTAATCTGAATCTAGGTAGGTGGTATATAAGTGGTCACCATACTCTTCTTTTGACTTCTGAATAGCTAACAGTTTTCTATGCACAAGTCTCTACTTTTAAACTTTATCTTTGGTTTCTGTTGCAAGAATTTAGGCTCAATTGAAAACAGGTCCCCTGTTTGTTTGCTCTTCACTATATCCTCAGGACAGAGGAGTCTGCGGGTTACCATCCATGGGGTGGTAGAGTTGGATATGACCTAGAGACCAAACAAAAACAAATATCCTCAGAATAGTACCTGGTACACAGTAGATGATCAGTAAACTATTTTCCAAGTCCAGCCACAAAGTTAAGAGGGCCAGGACTACAGTGGTGGCAGTTTGGGTGGGATATTGGCAAAGATTTCCAGAAGCGGTATTGATAAAATTTTGGTGATTTGAGGACAGGAGAACCGCTTTGAAAATGTAAAGATAATGGGAGATGGGTGAAATCACTTGCAGTTAAGTTAGAAACGATACAGATCTGAGGAAAATGAATTGTATTTTGGATCCATGACATTATGGGCAGTAGGCCAGTGATGTGCAGAACTGGAAACTTAAAAATTTTAGAGTTAATTTATCTAGAGGAGATTGCTGAGGCTAGCAAAGTAGATGAGGTTTCTCAAGAAAGATGAAGGGCCTATTCTCCCAACATTATTGAAAGCAAAAACAGAAACAATGATCTTTTTTGTACAGTAAGTAATGTCTTTTCAAAATTAAGTAACATATTGTTACAGAGCGACTGCAGTAGAATCACAAACCAGATACTCAAAAGCTTTGTTTTGGACTTTCAAAAATCTGGGCTATTTTAAATTTACATGAGGTCACTGTCAACATTGAACACTCAAAAGCTACATACAAAATTCTTATTCTCTTCAAAACCAGGGAGATGTGTCAATCTTTGCTCTTCCTTTCCACTGGCATACTGGAGCTAAGCACCTGCTGTGCCTTTAAATGACTTGTTTCCCACATTTGATTGTGACCCACCTGGCCCCTGTAGGTACTTGATTTTGCAGTTCCTGGTCAACTGCTACTATGTCAGCTTAAGTGACAATAACAATACAGACAGTAACAGTGAGCACTTAGTTCCAGGTCCTCTTCTAAGTATGCCACAGAGATCATTCACTATTTGAGGGAGTTACTATTATGAATCCATTTTACAGATGAGAAAACTGGGACACAGAGGTTAAAGGATTTGTCTGAAAGTCAACAACCAGTAAGTGGCAGAGGTGAAATACAAGTCAGATTTAAGTTTGCCAAAGAGCACTTAATTTAAGCGGTAATAGATTACTCTTTATGAACCAGAATCTTTTTCCAAAGCAGGCCTGTGCTCCTCTGTACACACACACCCTACATGACTTCGGGCAGCTATCTCCTTTCTTCTTCTACCTGTGTAAAGCTGGCCAAAGGCGAGCTAAGTTTCATTTCACACCACAAAGCATGGTAAGGAGGGCAAGTCATAGTGGAAGAGAGACGTCCTCACGTTTCTCTCTCGAAAACACACAATACACAGGTAGGACTATCTTCAAGAAATCATGTTCTAAATGGAGATACACAATGTACGCGAAAGTTTTAAAGGACATTTAAACAGAAACATGAGGGTGGGTATGAATTCAAGTTGTAGAGCATATCCAGAGACAAAAGGCTGCGGTAGGGGACACAAGAGATGAGAATAAGGAGAGCCAGGAAAACCATTTGGAAGAATTTTAGTGAATCGACAGTGGTTTCCTAAAGGCCTCACAGGCACTCTGGGTTCTCTCCTGAAATATCAGCCGACATTAAAGTTTGCCAGACTTAAGAAACATTCAGTGGAATAAACATGGAACAGAATGAAAGAATCTGAAAGATGAGAAAGGACATCTGATGATTACACTGGAAAAAGTGAGAAAAGGATTAGGAAAAAAAAATCAGGATTCTAAAAGATCTTGGTGCATGAAAGCATACAATTATAAGGTAGACATGAATTAGGGAAAAAAATACATCAGTTGAGTAAAAATGACAAAGGGACAATGGCATAAACAAAGTATTAAAATCAAGAACAAAAAACTCACTCATTAAAAAAAAAATCACTTGTAATTACCCAAAGATAACCAAAACTTTCCCCCCTCTTTCTGACAACATGTTTGGGAAATGTGAAATCAGGGGTATTAGAAGCTGGTTACTTAAAGTAAAAGAATATATACATCTGGGAAGGAAGTACTACAGCAGGAGAAAAGTGACAGAGTTACTGTTTGTCGCACTTTAACTCTAGAAAAATCCCTTAATTTTCTGTGTGGCTATTCTAACACAACCCCTCCTTTTTTTACGGCTTCCCTAGAGGCTCAGATGGTAAAGAATTCGTCTGCAACGTGGGAGACCTCGGTTTGATCCCTGGGTTGGGAAGATTCCCCTGGAGGGTATGCATCCCACTGGCATTCTTGACCAGAGAATCCCCAGGGACAGAGGAGCCTGGCGGACTACAGTCCATGGGGTCGCAAAGAGTCAGACACGACTGAGCAACTCAGCACACACATTACAGTGATGCAACAGAGCAATTGCAAGTTGATCAACGAACCTTAATTTTCTAAGTCTCTGCTGGATGCTGGGGAAAAAGAAAACCCGTATTTGTTGAATGCCCACTTTGCGCTATGTATTACTATGTAACTTTGACTGCTTATTTCATTTAATCATGACTACAGCTGTACAACGTGGGCACAATAATCATTTTAAAGATGAATGTGAAGGTTACAGAGATGAAATAACTTGCCCAAGTCCACACAGCTGTTAGGTGGCAGAGCTGGTACTCAAACACTTCTTTCAAACTAGAATGAAGCTGATCTGGGTTAAAATCTGGTCTGCCACTTGCTAGCTTTCTGGCTCCAACCTAATTAACCTCTCTGGACTCCACTCTTCTCTAATATGGGGAGACAAAACCAATTCTCATAGGGTTATTCTGTGAAAATCGGTTTATTCGTTACTTCATCCACCCAATGATGGACTACAGAACAAGGGAGTGAAGAAATGAGGGAGTGGGATAACATGAGACCAAAGTCAATAACCCTAATGTTGTGATAAAGTGAAGAGATTGCTAGGAGAGCAGCATTAAAGCAGAGGAGTTGGATGGGCAGTGGTCAACGTGTGATGCTTGAAGGAGAGATTTCAGAGGTCATATGGATTTTGAAGTCAACATGAAGGAGGTGACCATGGGAGTGGGTGGCTAGGGGTGCGAAAGGCAGGGATGGATGAGGAGAAGCAAGGAAGCCGAGAAACTGAAAACCAATGAGCAACGCACGTAAAATACCGGTAACTCAGCTGGTCCTTACAAAATACTAATCCTAAAAATAAAAAATTAGGGATAACAAATAAATTTCTCACCCGCATATTAAAAAGGATGAAAGTGAGAAATCTGCCTCAGTGGAAGACAGTGGATGGGAACAAATATCTGATGCTACAGAATGCATCCAGAGGGCAGACAGCGTATTCTTCACCTAGGCTCTTATTTACTATGTCCTATGACTCCCTTACTCTTGAAAACCTCTGCTTGAAGGCAGTTAGGTGTTCCATTAATTGCTTTTGTAAGAGTAAATATTAATAAAATACTGAGGAGCAAAAAAAGCTGAACTAAGTAAAACAGGAAATGTTAACAAAAATTTCCAAGCAATGCTTATTATAAATAAACATCTATGCCTCAGCAGTTCCTTCTGCCTCAGTTAAATGTCACCTTATGAGAGATCTTCTCCGACCTTCCTAGGTAGAATCATCACCCTCTGTCCCTCTCTATTATCACACTTTCTCCTTTCCTTTTTCCTTCATAGCATTTATTACCACTGGGTACACTTACATATCTTAGTTCATTGTCTTTCGCCAGTCCCTTTCCCAACCGTTCTATCTAAGAGCTGAGACTTTGTTTTCTTCATGGTTTTATCTCTAATTCCTAGAATAGAGTTGGCAACACAGAAGTTCAATAAAAGTTACATTAAAAAAAACCTCTACTTTAAAAATTCTTTAACGTCTAAAGTACTCAATAAAAAGAATGGTTTCCCATTGTTACATTTAGAAATTATGAAATAATGTTAATAAAATTTCTAGTACCTCTTCCTTGTTAACACCTCTAAAGATGAATGTTAAGTAGATAATAATTAGATAATAAAGTTACAAGAATTAACTCATTTATTTCCCTCAGGGCTTACAGTTGTATGTTCCTTAAATCCTATTTGCTGAGCTTCACAGTTCTGTGATACTACATCTGTGATGGTCTAATCGTTGTGATTACCACCTTCTAACCACCACAGTTAATTTTTCCAAATTGCCATATTCAATCACTACTCGGGGGACAGGGGGAGAAGAGGAAGAGAACACAGTATGCCTTTATCCTTTATCGACATGGACTTTATTATCCTTATGCTCAAGCCTTTTTTTAATTACGTAGTTTTATCTGTTTTGGCTGTGCGGGTCTTGGCTGCTGCACAGGCTCTTCTCTAGCCGTGGTGCACGGGCTGCTAACTGCAGGGGCTCCGAGCATTGTGGAGCACAGGCTCTCGGCGCGCAGGCTTCGGCAGCTGCAGCGCGTGGGCCCAGTCATTGCCTCTGGCTCCACATCACAGGCTCAATAGTTGTGGGCTCTAGAACACGGGCTGAATTGTTCCGTGGCATGTGAGATCTTCCCGGACCAGGGACCAAACCCGTATCTTCTGCACTGGCAGGCGGATTCTTTACCACTGAGCCACCAGGGAAGCCCTATACTCAAGTTCTTACATAAATCAGAGTATGCCCCAAAGCCAGACTTTAAAATGGTTTGATTTTTTAAAATGGTTTAAGATTATTCCTGAATCTGGACACTGGCTAAAATGGATTTTATGTACTCTTAAGGTGAGCAAGTACAAATAGCTTATTTAGTAAATGTGGTTTAATGTCAGCAAATCTAAAATTTCAGAGGCAATATTTTATTTCAAAAGTAATAAATAATATGGTCACATAGTAACTGGTGAGAGTTACAAGGATAGCAACCCTTAAAATTCTTATAAAAAAACTAAAATTATTTCACAGTTGGTCTTGCCTATTTCTCATGATTGCATGTTTTCCAATAACCTATTAATCCACATTTAAACTTAAATACATAGTAACTAACCAACAGTGATAGAACTTCAAGGCTGAGAAAAAGCACTAATCACAAAGAATTTCAGTTAAAAGTTAACCTAACAGTCCAGAAAGAAATGTTATCAATGAGAGAAGTCCTAATTATTAAATAAGATAGCTGTGTATTTGTTTAAAGAGTAACATACACCTAGCTTCACTGAAACCCTTCTGAAAAAAATTATACATACGTATTTTGTTAAAAACATAAAACTTAAAATAATTCCTCTACTTTAAAAAAAGCAAGACTCCTAAGAAAAGTTTATAGTATCTCATTAACAAAGCAAAAACCTTAAAAAGGTTCATCTATTTTGGTCTTCAGTTACAAATAAAAAGTCACTAACAATTCATTATAATAATCCTATAAACAATCAGAAACATTATCAGAAAAAAACTGTTGATAAAAAAATCATCAATTCAATGAACATTTGATTGTTTTATTAACAAAATATAGGCAAGAATTATAACCCTCTCTGGTGAAACTTCTCAAATAATTTTTTGTAGAAGGCCTTGAGATGTATCAGTTATAAAACATATTAAAATGAAAACATTTTTAATGTACAAATACAAACCAGTACTTTATACAATAATTCTCTATAAAGTTTGTCAATCGATGTAAAAAATAATTTGTTTCAACTGAATATAAGGCATGTTCAGTTTCTGTGATTTTGCAGAATTATTTTTTTTGCTTTGTTGGAGACTTTTCTCTTCGCCGGTCCTGAGTTTTCTTTGATTCTCCGGATTGTTCAGAGTATCGGCTAGATTTTTCCCACTGCCTCTCAGCACCGTTCTGATACCTATCTTCATTGCTTCTAGAACCGGAATGCTTTTTATTTTTTTCTCTTGACTTGGATCTATCCTTCCTTCTAAAATTCTCACTGTCCCTATTTCGATGTCTGTGCTCATTTCCAGAGAAAGAATTTCTTCTCTCCCTTTTCTTTTTGGGGTCTCCATGAGTATGTTCCAAATCCATGCGTGCTTCTTGGTCTCTGTCACGCATGGCTCTGCTGTGGCTGTTTCTCTCAGGAGGAACCCCTCTGTCTGAAGGGTACTTTGTTCCAGAGCCTCTCGAATCTCTCTCTCTGGGTTTCTCTGACCTCCTTTCTCTCTCAGTCCTTGTCTCCTGGGCCCGATGCTCTGGCCTCCTTTCTTCTTGTTTTCTATCATTCATTTCTTGTTTCCTGATCAATTTATCTACTTCTTTACTTCTATGGTTCCCATGGCCCTTCTTTCTTACATTTTTAGCTGCATGTGTAAAATGAAATATGGTTAGTTAGCTTATATTTTAATCTTAATTTCACAACTGAAAAAAAATCATATTTATTTATACATTATAGGTTTGTTTACTAATTCAGACAAACTGGATAAAGAGTCAAACTGACAATGCAAAATCTAGTGACAGAACAGTATACAAAACATATAATTTTTAAGAATATACAATATATTAGTTACTGAAGTAACTGCTTTGATCCTTAAAATAAACAAATGTTTTAAATAAGGTATATAGCAAATGTAAAAGTTTTACTGAAGTGACTAAAGTGGTACATTTCCACTTACAAATTTTATCCAAAACATAAATTTCAGCCCATATGTATTATATCATATGAAATAGAATGTCAGAGATGATACATAATTAAAATACAATGATCCTACGTGCCAGCAATATCACTTCCTAAAAGGTGGGTTGAAATGGGATGACTGGGTTTGTGTAAAAACAGGAATACATATTTTTCAAATACAAACCTCTGTCTACAAAAATAACAGTTCTGCTACCAGAGAAGTAGTAACTATGCAAAGAGAAGCTATGTTGAAATCTAATCATAGGCTTTATGAGAGCCACAAAGGCTTGATTGCTAAGAAAACTCTTCTAAGGCCTCGAAACTTCTTTTATCGGTTTGTCCACAAGTATAAATATTACTTAAAATGAAATATCTTACCCATTTTAAGCTATAAAACACATTTAACCACTTTGTGTTATCTGCTTTGGGTACATAATCAAAAGTACTGAGATGACCACAATTTCTGTCAAAGTTGGAAAGCTGCCTATCTTTGTCCTACCTCCACTCAAATGTACCAGCGTCTATTTCTCCTGCCAAATGCCTACCCATGGAACCCACGGGTCCTGGTTTGCCACAAAGGACCAGTTTCTCTGGTTCCTATCAAGCAGTCCAGCTGAACTACAGCTACCCAAGCAGAAACCATCTGGCTCTGTCCAGAATCAACGCCTCTCTGACCCTTCTGTATCCCACCCTTGGTGCTTCCTGACACCAAAACCTGAGCCGGACAATAATATGCACTTTCCTTTCTCTTTGGTGTTTGCTTTACAATTTTCTAATTTGGTGTAAGTTCATATTGCTTTTATGCTACTGAATATGTTATTAATAAAACTGAAAGCTCTCTACTGAAATTGTATGATGAGGCAAATTAATTTTGAATCAGCAAGCTTCCTTGCTGCAGCAGTTCATGCTGTGTTATCATCTGTTCTCAAAACAGATACCATGAAATAAATTCTTTAGAGGTGAATGGTAAATGAACAATGTTAGTATATTTCAACTTAAGAATAAAACTTCCTGTGAGTAAACGGAGTCTTGCTCTAACAATATAAATCACTGAGTCCCCTAATTCTGGATGCCACACAGTATGTAAAACATTCTGAAGAGAAACAAGTGTGTAATGACTAGCCTGACCAACCTACTTAAAAGGCTGTGAGGAAAAGTGCTGCCTCTCTGAAATACGCACTAAAAAAACAAGAAATGACATGCATTTTGGGCAATCAGACTCTCTTTTATTTAAATTAAGATATGGTAAAAGAAGGCAGAGTTGGCCCTGGGGAAAACAACACAGACCTTTTTAGAAAATGGCATATTTGAAAAAATACTTTACTACAGCACTTCCTCTTCCAAGGAAGATGAAGAAGATTGTGAAAGACTAGTAATGCTGCTGAAAACAACTAGAAATGCCTGATAAAAGCTTAACATCTGCTATTTAAAAGCACTAAAGACCTGAAACAACTTGATATGCTATAAGGAAGGAAGTGCTCAAGAAAAAAAACGATGGGAGTGTGTCAAAAGAACACAGGAGTCAACTTGAAGGAATTTCTAATTGCCAAAGCTGAAATGATCTGAACAAGAAAATAAATGACAGCACTGGACTTTAACCCACAGAATAAGATAAATATCCATGAGTCTACACTGATGTATGTAGCACTATTAATAAATAAATGCAGGGGGCACAACTCTTTCTTACAAGAGAAATTTCATTATCAAATGTAGAAAAAAAGAGACAAATAGAAAAACCACCATCTGGCAAACATTATAGTAACAAGTGTTGCAGATAAGATCCAAAGATGGGTGCAAAAACAGAAGACTGAAAGGGGAGAAGGAAGAGCTCTGCATAGTACTGAATTATCGTCCTATAATGCTCTTCAGAGGCCCCTGGACTGCAAGGAGATCCAAGCAGTCCATTCTGAAGGAGATCAGCCGTGGGGTTTCTTTGGAGGGAATGATGCTAAAGCTGAAACTCCAGCACTTTGGCCACCTCATGCGAAGAGTTGACTCATTGGAAAAGACTCTGATGCTGGGAGGGATTGGGGGCAGGAGGAGAAGGGGACAACAGAGGATGAGATGGCTGGATGGCGTCACCGACTCGATGGGCATGAGTCTGAGTGAACTCCGGAAGTTGGTGATGGACAGGGAGGCCTGGCGTGCTGTGGTTCATGGGGTCGCAAAGAGTCGGACACGACTGAGAGACTGAACTGAACTGAACAGTAATTTATAGAGAAAAATAGTTTCCATGAAAAAATCCAGCAGATACCACCATAACCAAGTGATTAAAGTTAATATCACCTATAAGACATATCAATATTATCAACTCCTCAGTAAGGCACAGTAAGAATAACACATCATCTCTATGGTATCCTGGCCAAAAATGAATAATCTTCTAATCATGAGAAAATATCAGACACATATTCACACTGAGTGACACTGTGCACAGTAAGTGACCAAAGGACTTAAAAAGGGTCAAAGCCATTCAAACCAACAAAAGCCTGAGAGAAGCTATCGTGGGTTATATAGAAGGCTAAAGAGAGATACAATTAAAGGCAAGAAGGATCCTGAACAAGAAAAGGGACATCAGTGGAAAAACTGGTAAAATTCAGTCTTTTCCCAATGTTAATTTCCTGATCTTGATAACTAAACTATAACTATGGAAGGTACTAACTAACATTAGGGAAAATTGGGTGAAAGCTATATGGAAATTCTCTGTACTATTTTTGTAACCTTCTTATAAGGCAAAAATTATTTTAAAATAAAAAGTAAAGAAGACGCCAATGAGCTGGCAAAAACAAAAGGAGGATTAGAAGGGCCAAGATTCAAGAGAAGGCAGAACCACAGAGAAGTGAGCTGATGTCACCTTCTTCCTGCAAGAATCTGCTGATTCAGGGCTGCTGCTGAGGGAAGAAACCAGCAGAGCTCTGGTTGCCTCGCAGGGCTTAAGAGACAAGAACGGGGCTAGTTATTTGCAATATATACATGTGACAAAAGAGACATATCCAAAATACCTAAAGGCACTTATAAATAAACAGAAAAGACAACATAATTTTAAAAGGGTGGGGGGAGGGAAAAAGCTTGGAATAGCCACTTAACAAAAAGAAAATATTCAAATGGCCAATAATACACAAAATGATACTCAGCCTCACTAGTGATCAAGGAAATGCAAATTAAAATCACAATGCAAAGCCACTGCATAGCCACCAAAATGGCTCAAACGAAAATGATGGCTAAAACGCCAGTGAACATGGGAGCTACTGTAACTCTCATACACGGCTGCCTGCACGTTAAGTTGCTTCAGTCGTGTCCGATTCTTTTTGACCCTATAGACTGTAGCCTGCCAGGCTCCTCTGTATATGGGATTCTCCAGGCAAGAATACTGGAGTGGGTTGCCATGTCCTCCCCAGGGGATCTTCCCAACCCAGGGATCAAACCCACCTCTTCTGCAGCTCCTGCACTGCACGTAAATTCTTTACTGCTGAGCCACTGGGGAAGCCCCATCCACGGCTGGTGGGAGTGTAAACTGGAATAACCACTTGGAAAGCTGTTCAGCAGTATCTACACACACCCTACAACCCAGGGATTCCACCTCTAGGAACATATCCAACAGAAATGTGCATACACATACACACATATGTCACTAAAAGATATGTACTGTAGCATTCATGGAAACACTATTTATAAATTTAAACTTCCACTGAGTAAAAAGGATAAATGTTAAGTACACTATGAAATACTTGTACATACTTAAAAACTATACAGCAATGAGAATGAATGAAAAATAAACGCAACAGTATGGCTGCATCTCACAAACATCAAGTTGAAAGGTAATCCAGACATAAAGGAGTTCATAACACATAATTCCAAAGTTAAGAACAGGCAAAACTAATTTAGAGAATTACAGATCAGAACAGGAGCTGCCATGAGCCAATAGACGGGAGGAGTGGTACTTAGCAGGGGAGAGAACAAGGGAAGGCTTCTGGGGGTATCGGCTGCTCTTGTTCTGGGTCCTGGATACATGGATATGTTTTATGAAAATTTACACAGCTGAACGCCATAAGAGATGCACTGAATATGTGGTATGTGTCAATTGCTAACATAAGGGCTTCACTGTTAATACTAAAAAATTAAAATTTCTTTAAAATACAACCATCAGGAAAGCTCCTGCAAAGCAGATGACAGACATTATGAAAGGCATTTCAGTCAGCACTCAAACAAATATTTGCCAACAGAGTATCTTCATTTTGATGAAGAGGATCCCAAAAGATAATCCTAACATTATAAATATTGAATTCAGGACAGACTGCACCAGTGGTAGATGGTCATTTATATTATTAATTGTGGCTTTTAAACAAGTGAACTCTAAAATAAATAAGCAATCAAATTTTCTCTTCGCTTATAAACACCCCCAGCAACAAACTTGTTAGAAAAGAGCATGATCAATTATAAATGAGTTTCAGTACCTGAGGCTGAGCTCTGACTACTGGTGGATGAAGACTCGCTTTCTTCACTAGAAGACTCTGAACTGCTGTCACTGCTGTCTGAATCAGAGGCAGAGGAGTCAGACTCTGAGGAGGAGGACTCGGAAGAGCTTGAAGAGGAGGAGGATTTATTTGGCTCAACATCTGGTTTTTGTGCCACAATGACCTTCGGTGTATTTTTGAGATGCTCACGCAATTCATCCCTAATTAAAAACATAACCCACTATTAGATTCTGCCTCGAAGGAACTGTGAGGTAAGTTTGAGATAAGTTGAATAGAACTCTGATAATAATTCTTACGTTAAACCTCCAAGTCCAATAGAAGTAAAGAAATTGATGGCAAATCGCGTGTTTCTTGGGTTATCTCGGGGTAATAATCCTTCAAAGAATGGCTGTAGAGTTCTGAAAAAGAAAATGAACAAAAGAGAACAGAATGCTTGGAGATAAAAAGGCAAAATCCTCATACAGTCATTTTTCAGAATTTCTATACATTAAACTAGTAAATAAAATATAAGCAAGTGATTTAAAAATCACTGATTAGGTCAGGCTGCATGCTGTCTAATGACATGAGTAGGGTCAAGTGATAGTTTACTAAAATTGACTTCCAGGAATTTCCCTGATGGACCACTTGTTAGGACTCAGTGCTTTCAATGCCACGGGCCCCAGTTCAATTCCTGATAGGGGAACTAAGATCATGCAAGCCATGAGGTGTGGCCCAAAATAAAGAAATTAAATTGATTTCTATAATTATATGAGAGGAGATTTTTTTAAAAAAAACTTTCATATACAGTCAGAATAGATATATAACACATATAAATCTTTGGATACATATGTGTATTTATATTTGAGTGTATGTACAGAAAAGTAAAAAAAAAAAAAAGCCCTCTTTTGTTGTACATACACACATGCATGTCTACACAGTAGTGTGCAAGGCACTGGCAGAAGGGGAAAAGCAGTCAAGAGAAATAGTGAAGACTGTATGGAATCACTATTTCTCGGGAGGGAAACAAATAGAAAAAAGGCAATAAAATGTGGTTTTGAGTGACACACTCAGTGGACTAAGCAGCAGAGTTAGAAAAACCACCTTTCATAGGAAAAGGTAACAATATAGGAAGAATGATTAAGAGTTTGCTGGACAGAACAGGAGAAGGAATTCCCAGCTCTGGAAACAAAGGTAAGGGGGCATGAATCACTATTATTGTTTAATGAGCTGGGCAATGTTTGAGCGGCCAGAATGCATCCTGCTGGAGAACGAGTCCCACAGCCTGGCAAGCAGACAAGGGCCAATAAGTAAGTATACGAAGCTAAGAGAAGTGAATGTATTGGTCCAGAGCATGCAGAATTCAGGACAGACCTCTGGCGAACATAAGTGAGGCAGGCCGAAGAAGAGAGACTGGGAGGAGCAAGGCAGAATGAGAATAAAGTGAGGAGTCAGTGAGCAAGTGGTCAATAGTGTAAGTGAGACCAAGAGGTCAAGAGGCATGAGGACTGTGCAAGACTGGGGGATTTGGCAGATGATCACTGAGAAAACTTTGAAAGGATTTCAGGAGTATGAATGGAGTAGAAGTCAATGTAAGTGGTAATGGGCAATCTGAATACCTGCAAAGAAAGAGAGCTGGGATAGGGATTACAAAATAGTCCTGGAACAAAGCCCGAGTTCAGCATAACAATCTAAACAGTTATATGACTTATAGGACTGACCTTCACCAGTATATGTTTACAATTATCCCCTGATAATACAACATTATCATTTTAAACCTCAACCTTAGGGTAAAAATGAAATAAAACTATAAATACTCATTACTGGAAAATTCCAGTCAGCATGGAAAAATAATTTTGCATGTTCTAACTAAAGTAAAAGAGGCATGAAATCTGCATTTTCTCTACTTGAACTAAATGACCATTAAAAGTTTCATGTTGTCCCCTGTCACAAAGAACATGAAAGTCAAGAGTAGCGACTAACAGATAAAGAATGTCCTAAGGACTTAACACATATTTTTACAACTAAGAGTGGACTTACGGTTGCTAAAGTAGGATAATAAAAGTAAGAATAAAAAGTGTTTAATTTAAAATTTAATAGTAAACTTACTCATCCTTTAATCTTGCATTAAGTTTAGGAAGACCCATGTATTCACACAGTTCCTGGAAAAATATTTTCACAAAAATTCTACTGGATGACGTAGTGGTTTCTTCACTCAGTTTTATACATTCAAGAACCTGAAAATTAGAATTTAAAAAAGACATTATTATTTTGGTATTCAAATGGTAAGACAAAGTGACCAATATCTCTAACTTTCAGTGTCCCCTGAAATTATGATTTGTTATCTTCAATAAGAACTGTCTGTAAATATCTTCCATTATGCTGATATACATTAGTACCTGGGAAAGTTTAAGACTGCTTTTTTATACAAATTTTCAAAATGTTAAGATGCTACAGAAGTAAAGTTCATTCTCTTTCCTGAGTAATGTGCTTTTTATAGCAGGGAGGAATATTGTCTTTAGCACATAATGCTAAGATAACTAGCTCCTAAAACCTAGTTATCAAAACGGATGTTATCATATTGTATGTCCAGCGCATAAGACCAAGAATGATGGCTTGTTCTGAATAGTAAGACTAGGGCTTAAAAACTGAAGGTCATAGAGAGATATTTTAGAGTGAAAAAAAAGTAAAAGCAACCTCCAGTTTTTAATGGATCATGTGTTCCAGGAGCTTACTATTTCAATTGTTTAAAACTTTGGTTTCATTTTCCCAGAGAAGGAAGAAAAAAGCAAAATAAAAAAGTTTAATAGCCTGCTGGGTTAGCTTATAAATGCCCATTAAAGTAGTGGGACACACTTAGTACTTAAAGTATTACAGGAATCTATCCAATGTTTATAAGCTCACCAATGTTGTTTCATTCTACCATTGGGCTGTGGTATTCTACAATATGATCCTCTTTCTTCTTGGATATAATTTCTTTAGAATTTTTCAATTCCTTCAGCCTAATCTACCACTTTTATTCTGTATTATTACCAGGGGCATCTTACCTCTTCTGTTATACGGTATTAAACTCCTTGAAAGCAGGGACCATACATAATTCATTTTGGAAGCCCAGTGTCTCTTTCTGGGCACAGAGTTGGTGACTAAACAAATGGTTGTTGAATGAACAGCAGTTGTACAATTAAGTGGCAGCTTAAGGAATGCAGTTCAAATTCCAGCCCAGTCTAATTTCCCCATCGAGAGTATCTTTCCCTGTTCTAACTATGACTACAGAAACTCCTCCCAAACACTTATCCAACTTCAGTGTTGCCTAAGAAAAATACATCCTGCCAGAACAGTCATTTCTCTCATGTCCTTACCAGAGGAACTTCTGATGGTTACTCCATCAGGAAACAGGCAGTAACTCAGAGGATCGTGTGCCACCAAACTCTGCTGTACGTGGATAAGAGTGTGCACACACATGAATGCACACAGAGAAGATAAAAAACTGTGTCTGTTCTGAAAACATTCCTAGGAACGCCTTCAAAAAGCACTGTAACGTTTAGACTATTAATATCATTCAAAATGTTATTTCTTACATTCATTCACTAAGTTAGCTTCTTGATTCCACGTTATATGAATATAATCTCAAAGAGTGCCATTATAGTGGACGTTTGCTCCACATGTCATTTTAAAGTACACTGCCTACATTGGAAAAATATGGTTATGTTATACTTAATAATATTTATTTCGGAATAACAGGGGATTAGGAAAGAAGTACAAATATTGACTCATATACTTACGCTCCATGGAAGTGAATCAGTGTACAAAAGGTGAGCAAACATCTTGGCAACATTTCTCAATTTGTTTGTTTCCAAGCGATGGATGGTATCATATTGTTCTTTGAATATACTTTCAAAGGATTCCATGTATTCTTTTTTTAGCATGCAAAATCGCTAATAAATTAAAAATAAAAATGTCAACACCATATTAAATCCTAATTTTATTCAATCCAAAGTTAATAAATATTTGTATATCATATCAATCTTCTTTGTTGTATACTGGGATGCTTAAAAAAGAAGTTAATTTATACCACCCCTGGGATTTACATGCTAAAACAAAGTTATACACATGGCTGACCACAGATACACAGATTTATATAAGATAAATAAATGTACTTCTCTATGGGTTAAGTTTGGATTCAAAAAATTATTTTAGCTCATGCTTTATTTATGTTGTCTGAACATGTACTTGACCAGAAACTGCTGTGAAACTTTGAAAAGACAGCATTTAATTGTTCTCTTTGGGAAACTGTTATGGAATGCCTCAAAGTTCTGGAAGAATCATACGTAATATCAAAGAACTACAAATAGGAAGTGGGAAGGGAGGAAGCTACAGAGACTGCGAAAACTGTGGAAGGGAAGAACGATTTGTTTTCAGCAAAGATATGTTAGTACATTAGACCAGGCAACAAAGCAGACATATTAATTCACAATACTCATGTTCAGAATTACCCTTGTGATTTCATCAAAATCCAACATGAAAAATGAGGTCGGAACTCACCCCAGCTAATAAGCCAAAGAATTTCTCATATGTCCTTTGTTGCGCACAGCAATCAAGTATCATGTTGCAGAGTTCTTTCTGTTTGGAAAAAAATTACATTAATGATTCAAAACACAATGAATCCATGCTGTGTGATAATTTGTCAAAATGACAAAGATAGCCTGAATTTTTAAATAAGGTTTTAAAAACATAAAACTTTGTGAAGTTGAGTTATGAAGACAAAACAAAAAATTCAATCTATGTCAAGACTATAGTTTTTTAAAGTCTTCTGTTTGGCTAACAGAAATTCCATGTCATTTATGCTAATTAGATTGCTTATAAAATTCTAAACTCCTATAAGTATGAGCCACTTCAAGAAAACCTAGTAAAGGAAACACATGTATCAACAAAAAGAAACTAAATATATCACATTCTAAAAGATTCTATACAGAAATCTTTTAAATACAGACCACCAATACAACATTTAAACTGAGTTATCAAGAATATATTTTGTTAGTATGGAAAAGGCAAAACGTGGTGAGTCTCTACAGAGCATAAAATAGGCACAACTTCAATGCTAACATAATGACTGCCTTATTGATAAGAAAATATATTTAAAAGAACAACAACAAAAAAGACCTTTGTGGCTAAGATTTTTAGCCTCAAAATAAATGCTACTCTTATAGATCTGTCCACAGATGAATCTAAATAAATAGATGGAATCATTCCATAACTGCTCTTTCCACACACTGTCTAATCAGTTATTTTTGTGTCTTGAAAACTCCTTTGTGAAAATTCTTGTTGAACTATGAAATGCAAGAGTTAATCCAAGATCAGGAAATACCAACATCACAAATTACTTATAATGAATAAATATTATTTATTCCTGAAATA